>JAVUPR010000417.1:0-600000 GCA_036785695.1 Gentiana straminea | reverse complement strand
TTTATCTTTGGTAACGAGTTCGAATTCATGTTTTCTTCATATTAACGAGTTCAAATTCGTGTTTTTCTCTCGGTAACGAGTTGTCCTTGAAGAAAAAAATGTTTTTTCTCGATAACGAGTGGACATCGCCGGAAATTTGTGTTTTCCCTTTATAACGAGTAGAAATTTGTGTTTTATCTTTGGTAACGAGTTCGAATTCATGTTTTCTTCATATTAACGAGTTCAAATTCGTGTTTTTCTCTCGGTAACGAGTTGTCCTTGAGGAAAAAAAAGGTTTTTTCTCTCGATAACGAGTGGACATCGCCGGAAATTTGTGTTTTCCCTTTATAACGAGTAGAAATTTGTGTTTTATCTTTGGTAACGAGTTCGAATTCATGTTTTCTACATATTAACGAGTTCAAATTCGTGTTTTTCTCTCGGTAACGAGTTGTCCTTGAAGAAAAAAAGGTTTTTTCTCGATAACGAGTGGACATCGCCGGAAATTTGTGTTTTCCCTTTATAACGAGTAGAAATTTGTGTTTTATCTTTGGTAACGAGTTCGAATTCATGTTTTCTACATATTAACGAGTTCAAATTCGTGTTTTTCTCTCGGTAACGAGTTGTCCTTGAAGAAAAAAAGGTTTTTTCTCTCGATAACGAGTGGACATCGCCGAAATTTGTGTTTTCCCTTTATAACGAGTAGAAATTTGTGTTTTATCTTTGGTAACGAGTTCGAATTCATGTTTTCTTCATATTAACGAGTTCAAATTCGTGTTTTTCTCTCGGTAACGAGTTTTCCTTGAAGAAAAAAAGGTTTTTTCTCGTGATAACGAGTGGACATCGCCGGAAATTTGTGTTTTCCCTTTATAACGAGTAGAAATTTGTGTTTCATCTTTGGTAACGAGTTCGAATTCATGTTTTCTTCATATTAACGAGTTCAAATTCGTGTTTTTCTCTGGTAACGAGTTGTCCTTGAAGAAAAAAATGTTTTTTCTCTGATAACGAGTGGACATCGCCGGAAATTTGTGTTTTCCTTTTATAACGAGTAGAAATTTGTGTTTTATCTTTGGTAACGAGTTCGAATTCATGTTTTCTTCATATTAACGAGTTCAAATTCGTGTTTTTCTCTGGTAACGAGTTTTCCTTGAAGAAAAAAGGTTTTTTCTCTGATAACGAGTGGACATCGCCGGAAATTTGTGTTTTCCCTTTATAACGAGTAGAAATTTGTGTTTTATCTTTGGTAACGAGTACGAATTCATGTTTTCTTCATATTAACGAGTTCAAATTCGTGTTTTTCTCTGGTAACGAGTTGTCCTTGAAGAAAAAAAGGTTTTTTCTCTGATAACGAGTGGACATCGCCGGAAATTTGTGTTTTCCCTTTATAACGAGTAGAAATTTGTGTTTTATCTTTGGTAACGAGTTCGAATTCATGTTTTCTTCATATTAACGAGTTCAAATTCGTGTTTTTCTCTCGGTAACGAGTTTTCCTTGAAGAAAAAAAGGTTTTTTCTCGTGATAACGAGTGGACATCGCCGGAAATTTGTGTTTTCCCTTTATAACGAGTAGAAATTTGTGTTTCATCTTTGGTAACGAGTTCGAATTCATGTTTTCTTCATATTAACGAGTTCAAATTCGTGTTTTTCTCTGGTAACGAGTTGTCCTTGAAGAAAAAAATGTTTTTTCTCCGATAACGAGTGGACATCGCCGGAAATTTGTGTTTTCCCTTTATAACGAGTAGAAATTTGTGTTTTATCTTTGGTAACGAGTTCGAATTCATGTTTTCTTCATATTAACGAGTTCAAATTCGTGTTTTTCTCTCGGTAACGAGTTGTCCTTGAGGAAAAAAAGGTTTTTTCTCCGATAACGAGTGGACATCGCCGGAAATTTGTGTTTTCCCTTTATAACGAGTAGAAATTTGTGTTTTATCTTTGGTAACGAGTTCGAATTCATGTTTTCTTCATATTAACGAGTTCAAATTCGTGTTTTTCTCTCGGTAATGAGTTGTCCTTGAAGAAAAAAAGGTTTTTTCTCTCGATAACGAGTGGACATCGCCGGAAATTTGTGTTTTCCCTTTATAACGAGTAGAAATTTGTGTTTTATCTTTGGTAACGAGTTCGAATTCATGTTTTCTTCATATTAACGAGTTCAAATTCGTGTTTTTATCTGGTAACGAGTTGTCCTTGAAGAAAAAAAGGTTTTTTCTCTGATAATGAGTGGACATCGCCGGAAATTTGTGTTTTTCCTTTATAACGAGTAGAAATTTGTGTTTTATCTTTGGTAACGAGTTCGAACTCATGTTTTCTTCATATTGACGATTTCAAATTCGTGTTTTTCTCTGGTAACGAGTTGTCCTTGAAGAAAAAAAGGTTTTTTCTCTGATAACGAGTGGACATCGCCGGAAATTTGTGTTTTCCCTTTATAACGAGTAGAAATTTGTGTTTTATCTTTGGTAACGAGTTCGAATTCATGTTTTCTTCATATTAACGAGTTCAAATTCGTGTTTTTCTCTCGGTAACGAGTTGTCCTTGAAGAAAAAAAGGTTTTTTCTCTGATAACGAGTGGACAACGCCGGAAATTTGTGTTTTCCCTTTATAACGAGTAGAAATTTGTGTTTTATCTTTGGTAACGAGTTCGAATTCATGTTTTCTTCATATTAACGAGTTCAAATTCGTGTTTTTCTTTGGTAACGAGTTGTCCTTGAAGAAAAAAAAGGTTTTTTCTCTGATAACGAGTGGACATCGCCGGAAATTTGTGTTTTCCCTTTATAACGAGTAGAAATTTGTGTTTTATCTTTGGTAACGAGTTCGAATTCATGTTTTCTTCATATTAACGAGTTCAAATTCGTGTTTTTCTCTCGGTAACGAGTTGTCCTTGAAGAAAAAAAAGGTTTTTTCTCGATAAAGAGTGGACATCGCCGGAAATTTGTGTTTTCCCTTTATAACGAGTAGAAATTTGTGTTTTATCTTTGGTAACGAGTTCGAATTCATGTTTTCTTCATTTTAACGAGTTCAAATTTGTGTTTTTCTCTGGTAACGAGTTGTCCTCGAAGAAAAAAAGGTTTTTTCTCTGATGACGAGTGGACATCGCCGGAAATTTGTGTTTTCCCTTTATAACGAGTAGAAATTTGTGTTTTATCTTTGGTAACGAGTTCGAATTCATGTTTTCTTCATATTAACGAGTTCAAATTCGTGTTTTTCTCTCGGTAACGAGTTGTCCTTGAAGAAAAAAAAGGTTTTTTCTCTCGATAACGAGTGGACATCGCCGGAAATTTGTGTTTTCCCTTAATAACGAGTAGAAATTTGTGTTTTATCTTTGGTAACGAGTTCGAATTCATGTTTTCTTCATATTAATGAGTTCAAATTAGTGTTTTTCTCTCGGTAACGAGTTGTCCTTGAAGAAAAAAAGGTTTTTTCCCGATAACGAGTGGACATCGCCGGAAATTTGTGTTTTCCCTTTATAACGAGTAGAAATTTGTGTTTTATCTTTGGTAACGAGTTCGAATTCATGTTTTCTTCATATTAACGAGTTCAAATTCGTGTTTTTCTCTGGTAACGAGTTGTCCTTGAAGAAAAAAAGGTTTTTTCTCTGATAACGAGTGGACATTGCCGGAAATTTGTTTTTTCCCATTATAACAAGTAGAAATTTGTGTTTTATCATTGGTAACGAGTTCGAATTCATGTTTTCTTCATATTAACGAGTTCAAATTCGTGTTTTTCTCTAGTAACGAGTTGTCCTTGAAGAAAAAAAGGTTTTTTCTCTGATAACGAGTGGACATCGCCGGAAATTTGTGTTTTCTCTTTATAACGAGAAGAAATTTGTGTTTTATCTTTGGTAACGAGTTCGAATTCATGTTTTCTTCATATTAACGAGTTCAAATTCGTGTTTTTCTCTCGGTAACGAGTTGTCCTTGAAGAAAAAAAGGTTTTTTCTCTGATAACGAGTGGACATCGCCGGAAATTTGTGTTTTCCTTTTATAACGAGTAGAAATTTGTGTTTTATCTTTGGTAACGAGTTCGAATTCATGTTTTCTTCATATTAACGAGTTCAAATTCGTGTTTTTCTCTGGTAACGAGTTTTCCTTGAAGAAAAAAAGGTTTTTTCTGTGATAACGAGTGGACATCGCCGGAAATTTGTGTTTTCCCTTTATAACGAGTAGAAATTTGTGTTTTATCTTTGGTAACGAGTACGAATTCATGTTTTCTTCATATTAACGAGTTCAAATTCGTGTTTTTCTCTGGTAACGAGTTGTCCTTGAAGAAAAAAAAGGTTTTTTCTCTGATAACGAGTGGACATCGCCCGAAATTTGTGTTTTCCCTTTATAACGAGTAGAAATTTGTGTTTTATCTTTGGTAACGAGTTCGAATTCATGTTTTCTTCATATTAACGAGTTCAAATTCGTGTTTTTCTCTGGGTAACGAGTTGTCCTTGAAGAAAAAAATGTTTTTTCTCGATAACGAGTGGACATCGCCGGAAATTTGTGTTTTCCCTTTATAACGAGTAGAAATTTGTGTTTTATCTTTGGTAACGAGTTCGAATTCATGTTTTCTTCATATTAACGAGTTCAAATTCGTGTTTTTCTCTGGTAACGAGTTGTCCTTGAGGAAAAAAAGGTTTTTTCTCTGATAACGAGTGGACATCGCCGGAAATTTGTGTTTTCCCTTTATAACGAGTAGAAATTTGTGTTTTATCTTTGGTAACGAGTTCGAATTCATGTTTTCTTCATATTAACGAGTTCAAATTCGTGTTTTTCTCTGGTAATGAGTTGTCCTTGAAGAAAAAAAGGTTTTTTCTCAGATAACGAGTGGACATCGCCGGAAATTTGTGTTTTCCCTTTATAACGAGTAGAAATTTGTGTTTTATCTTTGGTAACGAGTTCGAATTCATGTTTTCTTCATATTAACGAGTTCAAATTCGTGTTTTTATCTCGGTAACGAGTTGTCCTTGAAGAAAAAAAGGTTTTTCTCGATAATGAGTGGACATCGCCGGAAATTTGTGTTTTTCCTTTATAACGAGTAGAAATTTGTGTTTTATCTTTGGTAACGAGTTCGAACTCATGTTTTCTTCATATTGACGAGTTCAAATTCGTGTTTTTCTCTCGGTAACGAGTTGTCCTTGAAGAAAAAAATGTTTTTTCTCGATAACGAGTGGACATCGCCGGAAATTTGTGTTTTCCCTTTATAACGAGTAGAAATTTGTGTTTTATCTTTGGTAACGAGTTCGAATTCATGTTTTCTTCATATTAACGAGTTCAAATTCGTGTTTTTCTCTCGGTAACGAGTTGTCCTTGAAGAAAAAAAGGTTTTTTCTCGATAACGAGTGGACAACGCCGGAAATTTGTGTTTTCCCTTTATAACGAGTAGAAATTTGTGTTTTATCTTTGGTAACGAGTTCGAATTCATGTTTTCTTCATATTAACGAGTTCAAATTCGTGTTTTTCTTTGGTAACGAGTTGTCCTTGAAGAAAAAAAAGGTTTTTTCTCGATAACGAGTGGACATCGCCGGAAATTTGTGTTTTCCCTTTATAACGAGTAGAAATTTGTGTTTTATCTTTGGTAACGAGTTCGAATTCATGTTTTCTTCATATTAACGAGTTCAAATTCGTGTTTTTCTCTCGGTAACGAGTTGTCCTTGAAGAAAAAAAAGGTTTTTTCTCTCGATAAAGAGTGGACATCGCCGGAAATTTGTGTTTTCCCTTTATAACGAGTAGAAATTTGTGTTTTATCTTTGGTAACGAGTTCGAATTCATGTTTTCTTCATATTAACGAGTTCAAATTCGTGTTTTTCTCTCGGTAACGAGTTGTCCTTGAAGAAAAAAAGGTTTTTTCTCTCGATAACGAGTGGACATCGCCGGAAATTTGTGTTTTCCCTTTATAACGAGTAGAAATTTGTGTTTTATCTTTGGTAACGAGTTCGAATTCATGTTTTCTACATATTAACGAGTTCAAATTCGTGTTTTTCTCTCGGTAACGAGTTGTCCTTGAAGAAAAAAAGGTTTTTTCTCGATAACGAGTGGACATCGCCGGAAATTTGTGTTTTCCCTTTATAACGAGTAGAAATTTGTGTTTTATCTTTGGTAACGAGTTCGAATTCATGTTTTCTACATATCAACGAGTTCAAATTCGTGTTTTTCTCTCGGTAACGAGTTGTCCTTGAAGAAAAAAAGGTTTTTTCTCGATAACGAGTGGACATCGCCGAAATTTGTGTTTTCCCTTTATAACGAGTAGAAATTTGTGTTTTATCTTTGGTAACGAGTTCGAATTCATGTTTTCTTCATATTAACGAGTTCAAATTCGTGTTTTTCTCTCGGTAACGAGTTGTCCTTGAAGAAAAAAAGGTTTTTTCTCTGATAACGAGTGGACATCGCCGGAAATTTGTGTTTTCCCTTTATAACGAGTAGAAATTTGTGTTTTATCTTTGGTAACGAGTTCGAATTCATGTTTTCTTCATATTAACGAGTTCAAATTCGTGTTTTTCTCTGGTAACGAGTTGTCCTTGAAGAAAAAAAAAGGTTTTTTCTCTGATAACGAGTGGACATCGCCGGAAATTTGTGTTTTCCCTTTATAACGAGTAGAAATTTGTGTTTTATCTTTGGTAACGAGTTCGAATTCATGTTTTCTTCATATTAACGAGTTCAAATTCGTGTTTTTCTCTCGGTAACGAGTTTTCCTTGAAGAAAAAAAGGTTTTTTCATAACGAGTGGACATCGCCGGAAATTTGTGTTTTCCCTTTATAACGAGTAGAAATTTGTGTTTTATCTTTGGTAACGAGTTCGAATTCATGTTTTCTTCATATTAACGAGTTCAAATTCGTGTTTTTCTCTCGGTAACGAGTTGTCCTTGAAGAAAAAAAAGGTTTTTTCTCGATAACGAGTGGACATCGCCGGAAATTTGTGTTTTCCTTTTATAACGAGTAGAAATTTGTGTTTTATCTTTGGTAACGAGTTCGAATTCATGTTTTCTTCATATTAACGAGTTCAAATTCGTGTTTTTCTCTCGGTAACGAGTTTTCCTTGAAGAAAAAAGGTTTTTTCTCGTGATAACGAGTGGACATCGCCGGAAATTTGTGTTTTCCCTTTATAACGAGTAGAAATTTGTGTTTTATCTTTGGTAACGAGTTCGAATTCATGTTTTCTTCATATTAACGAGTTCAAATTCGTGTTTTTCTCTCGGTAACGAGTTGTCCTTGAAGAAAAAAAGGTTTTTTCTCGATAACGAGTGGACATCGCCGAAATTTGTGTTTTCCCTTTATAACGAGTAGAAATTTGTGTTTTATCTTTGGTAACGAGTTCGAATTCATGTTTTCTTCATATTAACGAGTTCAAATTCGTGTTTTTCTCTCGGTAACGAGTTTTCCTTGAAGAAAAAAAGGTTTTTTCTCTGATAACGAGTGGACATCGCCGGAAATTTGTGTTTTCCCTTTATAACGAGTAGAAATTTGTGTTTCATCTTTGGTAACGAGTTCGAATTCATGTTTTCTTCATATTAACGAGTTCAAATTCGTGTTTTTCTCTGGTAACGAGTTGTCCTTGAAGAAAAAAATGTTTTTCCTCGATAACGAGTGGACATCGCCGGAAGTTTGTGTTTTCCCTTTATAACGAGTAGAAATTTGTGTTTTATCTTTGGTAACGAGTTCGAATTCATGTTTTCTTCATATTAACGAGTTCAAATTCGTGTTTTTCTCTCGGTAACGAGTTGTCCTTGAGGAAAAAAAAGGTTTTTTCTCGATAACGAGTGGACATCGCCGGAAATTTGTGTTTTCCCTTTATAACGAGTAGAAATTTGTGTTTTATCTTTGGTAACGAGTTCGAATTCATGTTTTCTTCATATTAACGAGTTCAAATTCGTGTTTTTCTCTGGTAATGAGTTGTCCTTGAAGAAAAAAAGGTTTTTTCTCAGATAACGAGTGGACATCGCCGGAAATTTGTGTTTTCCCTTTATAACGAGTAGAAATTTGTGTTTTATCTTTGGTAACGAGTTCGAATTCATGTTTTCTTCATATTAACGAGTTCAAATTCGTGTTTTTATCTGGTAACGAGTTGTCCTTGAAGAAAAAAAGGTTTTTTCTCTGATAATGAGTGGACATCGCCGGAAATTTGTGTTTTTCCTTTATAACGAGTAGAAATTTGTGTTTTATCTTTGGTAACGAGTTCGAACTCATGTTTTCTTCATATTGACGAGTTCAAATTCGTGTTTTTCTCTCGGTAACGAGTTGTCCTTGAAGAAAAAAAGGTTTTTTCTCGATAACGAGTGGACATCGCCGGAAATTTGTGTTTTCCCTTTATAACGAGTAGAAATTTGTGTTTTATCTTTGGTAACGAGTTCGAATTCATGTTTTCTTCATATTAACGAGTTCAAATTCGTGTTTTTCTCTCGGTAACGAGTTGTCCTTGAAGAAAAAAAGGTTTTTTCTCGATAACGAGTGGACAACGCCGGAAATTTGTGTTTTCCCTTTATAACGAGTAGAAATTTGTGTTTTATCTTTGGTAACGAGTTCGAATTCATGTTTTCTTCATATTAACGAGTTCAAATTCGTGTTTTTCTTTGGTAACGAGTTGTCCTTGAAGAAAAAAAAGGTTTTTTCTCTGATAACGAGTGGACATCGCCGGAAATTTGTGTTTTCCCTTTATAACGAGTAGAAATTTGTGTTTTATCTTTGGTAACGAGTTCGAATTCATGTTTTCTTCATATTAACGAGTTCAAATTCGTGTTTTTCTCTCGGTAACGAGTTGTCCTTGAAGAAAAAAAGGTTTTTTCTCGATAAAGAGTGGACATCGCCGGAAATTTGTGTTTTCCCTTTATAACGAGTAGAAATTTGTGTTTTATCTTTGGTAACGAGTTCGAATTCATGTTTTCTTCATATTAACGAGTTCAAATTCGTGTTTTTCTCTCGGTAACGAGTTGTCCTTGAAGAAAAAAAGGTTTTTTCTCTCGATAACGAGTGGACATCGCCGGAAATTTGTGTTTTCCCTTTATAACGAGTAGAAATTTGTGTTTTATCTTTGGTAACGAGTTCGAATTCATGTTTTCTACATATTAACGAGTTCAAATTCGTGTTTTTCTCTCGGTAACGAGTTGTCCTTGAAGAAAAAAAGGTTTTTTCTCTGATAACGAGTGGACATCGCCGGAAATTTGTGTTTTCCCTTTATAACGAGTAGAAATTTGTGTTTTATCTTTGGTAACGAGTTCGAATTCATGTTTTCTACATATTAACGAGTTCAAATTCGTGTTTTTCTCTCGGTAACGAGTTGTCCTTGAAGAAAAAAAGATTTTTTCTCTGATAACGAGTGGACATCGCCGGAAATTTGTGTTTTCCCTTTATAACGAGTAGAAATTTGTGTTTTATCTTTGGTAACGAGTTCGAATTCATGTTTTCTTCATATTAACGAGTTCAACTTCGTGTTCTTCTCTCGGTAACGAGTTGTCCTTGAAGAAAAAAAGGTTTTTTCTCTCGATAACGAGTGGACATCGCCGGAAATTTGTGTTTTCCCTTTATAACGAGTAGAAATTTGTGTTTTATCTTTGGTAACGAGTTCGAATTCATGTTTTCTTCATATTAACGAGTTCAAATTCGTGTTTTTCTCTCGGTAAAGAGTTTTCCTTGAAGAAAAAAAGGTTTTTTCTCGATAACGAGTGGACATCGCCGGAAATTTGTGTTTTCCCTTTATAACGAGTAGAAATTTGTGTTTTATCTTTGGTAACGAGTTCGAATTCATGTTTTCTTCATATTAACGAGTTCAAATTTGTGTTTTTCTCTCGGTAACGAGTTGTCCTTGAAGAAAAAAAGGTTTTTTCTCTCGATAACGAGTGGACATCGCCGGAAATTTGTGTTTTCCCTTTATAACGAGTACAAATTTGTGTTTTATCTTTGGTAACGAGTTCGAATTCATGTTTTCTTCATATTAACGTGTTCAAATTCGTGTTTTTATCTCGGTAACGAGTTGTCCTTGAAGAAAAAAAGGTTTTTTCTCTCGATAATGAGTGGACATCGCCGGAAATTTGTGTTTTTCCTTTATAACGAGTAGAAATTTGTGTTTTATCTTTGGTAACGAGTTCGAATTCATGTTTTCTTCATATTAACGAGTTCAAATTCGTGTTTTTCTCTCGTTAACGAGTTGTCCTTGCGAAAAAAAGGTTTTTTCTCTCGATAACGAGTGGACATCGCCGGAAATTTGTGTTTTCCCTTTATAACGAGTAGAAATTTGTGTTTTATCTTTGGTAACGAGTTCGAATTCATGTTTTCTTCATATTAACGAGTTCAAATTCGTGTTTTTCTCTCGGTAACGAGTTGTCCTTAAAGAAAATAAAGGTTTTTTCTCTGATAACGAATGGACATCGCCGGAAATTTGTGTTTTCCCTTTATAACGAGTAGAAATTTGTGTTTTATCTTTGGTAACGAGTTCGAATTCATGTTTTCTGCATATTAACGAGTTCAAATTCGTGTTTTTCTCTCGGTAATGAGTTGTCCTTGAAGAAAAAAAGGTTTTTTCTCTCGATAACGAGTGGACATCGCCGGAAATTTGTGTTTTCCCTTTATAACGAGTAGAAATTTGTGTTTTATCTTTGGTAACGAGTTCGAATTCATGTTTTCTTCATATTAACGAGTTCAAATTCGTGTTTTTCTCTCGGTAACGAGTTGTCCTTGAAGAAAAAAAAGGTTTTTTCTCTCGATAACGAGTGGACATCGCCGGAAATTTGTGTTTTCCCTTTATAACGAGTAGAAATTTGTGTTTTATCTTTGGTAACGAGTTCGAATTCATGTTTTCTACATATTAACGAGTTCAAATTCGTGTTTTTCTCTCGGTAACGAGTTGTCCTTGAAGAAAAAAAGGTTTTTTCTCTCGATAACGAGTGGACATCGCCGGAAATTTGTGTTTTCCCTTTATAACGAGTAGAAATTTGTGTTTTATCTTTGGTAACGAGTTCGAATTCATGTTTTCTTCATATTAACGAGTTCAAATTCGTGTTTTTCTCTCGGTAACCGTTGTCCTTGAAGAAAAAAAGGTTTTTTCTCGATAACGAGTGGACATCGCCGGAAATTTGTGTTTTCCCTTTATAACGAGTAGAAATTTGTGTTTTATCTTTGGTAACGAGTTCGAATTCATGTTTTCTTCATATTAACGAGTTCAAATTCGTGTTTTTCTCTGGTAAAGAGTTTTCCTTGAAGAAAAAAGGTTTTTCCTGTGATAACGAGTGGACATCGCCGGAAATTTGTGTTTTCCCTTTATAACGAGTAGAAATTTGTGTTTTATCTTTGGTAACGAGTTCGAATTCATGTTTTCTTCATATTAACGAGTTCAAATTCGTGTTTTTCTCTGGTAACGAGTTGTCCTTGAAGAAAAAAAGGTTTTTTCTCTGATAACGAGTGGACCTCGCCGGAAATTTGTGTTTTCCCTTTATAACGAGTAGAAATTTGTGTTTTATCTTTGGTAACGAGTTCGAATTCATGTTTTCTTCATATTAACGAGTTCAAATTCATGTTTTTCTCTGGTAACGAGTTGTCCTTGAAGAAAAAAAAAGGTTTTTTCTCTGATAACGAGTGGACATCGCCGGAAATTTGTGTTTTCCCATTATAACGAGTAGAAATTTGTGTTTTATCTTTGGTAACGAGTTCGAATTCATGTTTTCTTCATATTAACGAGTTCAAATTCGTGTTTTTCTCTGGTAATGAGTTGTCCTTGAAGAAAAAAAGGTTTTTTCTCTGATAACGAGTGGACATCGCCGGAAATTTGTGTTTTCCCTTTATAACGAGTAGAAATTTGTGTTTTATCTTTGGTAACAAGTTCGAATTCATGTTTTCTTCATATTAACGTGTTCAAATTCGTGTTTTTATCTGGTAACGAGTTGTCCTTGAAGAAAAAAAGGTTTTTTCTCTGATAATGAGTGGACATCGCCGGAAATTTGTGTTTTCCCTTTATAACGAGTAGAAATTTGTGTTTTATCTTTGGTAACGAGTTCGAATTCATGTTTTCTTCATATTAACGAGTTCAAATTCGTGTTTTTCTCTGTTAACGAGTTGTCCTTGCAGAAAAAAAGGTTTTTTCTCTGATAACGAGTGGACATCGCCGGAAATTTGTGTTTTCCCTTTATAACGAGTAGAAATTTGTGTTTTATCTTTGGTAACGAGTTCGAATTAATGTTTTCTTCATATTAACGAGTTCAAATTCGTGTTTTTCTCTGGTAACGAGTTGTCCTTAAAGAAAATAAAGGTTTTTTCTCTGATAACGAATGGACATCGCCGGAAATTTGTGTTTTCCCTTTATAACGAGTAGAAATTTGTGTTTTATCTTTGGTAACGAGTTCGAATTCATGTTTTTTGCATATTAACGAGTTCAAATTCGTGTTTTTCTCTGGTAATGAGTTGTCCTTGAAGAAAAAAAGGTTTTTTCTCTCGATAACGAGTGGACATCGCCGGAAATTTGTGTTTTCCCTTTATAACGAGTAGAAATTTGTGTTTTATCTTTGGTAACGAGTTCGAATTCATGTTTTCTTCATATTAACGAGTTCAAATTCGTGTTTTTCTCTCGGTAACGAGTTGTCCTTGAAGAAAAAAAGGTTTTTTCTCTCGATAACGAGTGGACATCGCCGGAAATTTGTGTTTTCCCTTTATAACGAGTAGAAATTTGTGTTTTATCTTTGGTAACGAGTTCGAATTCATGTTTTCTTCATATTAACGAGTTCAAATTCGTGTTTTTCTCTCGGTAACGAGTTGTCCTTGAAGAAAAAAAGGTTTTTTCTCTCGATAACGAGTGGACATCGCCGGAAATTTGTGTTTTCCCTTTATAACGAGTAGAAATTTGTGTTTTATCTTTGGTAACGAGTTCGAATTCATGTTTTCTACATATTAACGAGTTCAAATTCGTGTTTTTCTCTCGGTAACGAGTTGTCCTTGAAGAAAAAAAGGTTTTTTCTCTCGATAACGAGTGGACATCGCCGGAAATTTGTGTTTTCCCTTTATAACGAGTAGAAATTTGTGTTTTATCTTTGGTAACGAGTTCGAATTCATGTTTTCTTCATATTAACGAGTTCAAATTCGTGTTTTTCTCTCGGTAACGAGTTGTCCTTGAAGAAAAAAGGTTTTTTCTCGATAACGAGTGGACATCGCCGGAAATTTGTGTTTTCCCTTTATAACGAGTAGAAATTTGTGTTTTATCTTTGGTAACGAGTTCGAATTCATGTTTTCTTCATATTAACGAGTTCAAATTCGTGTTTTTCTCTGGTAAAGAGTTTTCCTTGAAGAAAAAAGGTTTTTTCTCTGATAACGAGTGGACATCGCCGGAAATTTGTGTTTTCCCTTTATAACGAGTAGAAATTTGTGTTTTATCTTTGGTAACGAGTTCGAATTCATGTTTTCTTCATATTAACGAGTTCAAATTCATGTTTTTCTCTGGTAACGAGTTGTCCTTGAAGAAAAAAAAGGTTTTTTCTCTGATAACGAGTGGACATCGCCGGAAATTTGTGTTTTCCCATTATAACGAGTAGAAATTTGTGTTTTATCTTTGGTAACGAGTTCGAATTCATGTTTTCTTCATATTAACGAGTTCAAATTCGTGTTTTTCTCTCGGTAATGAGTTGTCCTTGAAGAAAAAAAGGTTTTTTCTCTCGATAACGAGTGGACATCGCCGGAAATTTGTGTTTTCCCTTTATAACGAGTAGAAATTTGTGTTTTATCTTTGGTAACAAGTTCGAATTCATGTTTTCTTCATATTAACGTGTTCAAATTCGTGTTTTTATCTGGTAACGAGTTGTCCTTGAAGAAAAAAAGGTTTTTTCTCTCGATAATGAGTGGACATCGCCGGAAATTTGTGTTTTCCCTTTATAACGAGTAGAAATTTGTGTTTTATCTTTGGTAACGAGTTCGAATTCATGTTTTCTTCATATTAACGAGTTCAAATTCGTGTTTTTCTCTCGTAACGAGTTGTCCTTGCGAGAAAAAAAAGGTTTTTTCTCCTCGATAACGAGTGGACATCGCCGGAAATTTGTGTTTTCCCTTTATAACGAGTAGAAATTTGTGTTTTATCTTTGGTAACGAGTTCGAATTAATGTTTTCTTCATATTAACGAGTTCAAATTCGTGTTTTTCTCTCGGTAACGAGTTGTCCTTAAAGAAAATAAAGGTTTTTTCTCTGATAACGAATGGACATCGCCGGAAATTTGTGTTTTCCCTTTATAACGAGTAGAAATTTGTGTTTTATCTTTGGTAACGAGTTCGAATTCATGTTTTTTGCATATTAACGAGTTCAAATTCGTGTTTTTCTCTGGTAATGAGTTGTCCTTGAAGCAAAAAAGGTTTTTTCTCTGATAACGAGTGGACATCGCTGGAAATTTGTGTTTTCCCTTTATAACGAGTAGAAATTTGTGTTTTATCTTTGGTAACGAGTTCGAATTCATGTTTTCTTCATATTAACGAGTTCAAATTCGTGTTTTTCTCTCGGTAACGAGTTGTCCTTGAAGAAAAAAAAGGTTTTTTCTCGATAACGAGTGGACATCGCCGGAAATTTGTGTTTTCCCTTTATAACGAGTAGAAATTTGTGTTTTATCTTTGGTAACGAGTTCGAATTCATGTTTTCTTCATATTAACGAGTTCAAATTCGTGTTTTTCTCTCGGTAACGAGTTGTCCTTGAAGAAAAAAAAGGTTTTTTCTCTGATAACGAGTGGACATCGCCGGAAATTTGTGTTTTCCCTTTATAACGAGTAGAAATTTGTGTTTTATCTTTGGTAACGAGTTCGAATTCATGTTTTCTACATATTAACGAGTTCAAATTCGTGTTTTTCTCTGGTAACGAGTTGTCCTTGAAGAAAAAAAGGTTTTTTCTCTGATAACGAGTGGACATCGCCGGAAATTTGTGTTTTCCCTTTATAACGAGTAGAAATTTGTGTTTTATCTTTGGTAACGAGTTCGAATTCATGTTTTCTTCATATTAACGAGTTCAAATTCGTGTTTTTCTCTCGTAACCGTTGTCCTTGAAGAAAAAAGGTTTTTTCTCCGATAACGAGTGGACATCGCCGGAAATTTGTGTTTTCCCTTTATAACGAGTAGAAATTTGTGTTTTATCTTTGGTAACGAGTTCGAATTCATGTTTTCTTCATATTAACGAGTTCAAATTCGTGTTTTTCTCTCGGTAAAGAGTTTTCCTTGAAGAAAAAAAGGTTTTTTCTCTCGATAACGAGTGGACATCGCCGGAAATTTGTGTTTTCCCTTTATAACGAGTAGAAATTTGTGTTTTATCTTTGGTAACGAGTTCGAATTCATGTTTTCTTCATATTAACGAGTTCAAATTCGTCTTTTTCTCTGGTAACGAGTTGTCCTTGAAGAAAAAAAGGTTTTTTCTCTGATAACGAGTGGACCTCGCCGGAAATTTGTGTTTTCCCTTTATAACGAGTGGAAATTTGTGTTTTATCTTTGGTAACGAGTTCGAATTCATGTTTTCTTCATATTAACGAGTTCAAATTCGTGTTTTTCTCTGGTAACGAGTTGTCCTTGAAGAAAAAAAAAGGTTTTTTCTCTGATAACGAGTGGAAATCGCCGGAAATTTGTGTTTTCCCATTATAACGAGTAGAAATTTGTGTTTTATCTTTGGTAACGAGTTCGAATTCATGTTTTCTTCATATTAACGAGTTCAAATTCGTGTTTTTCTCTGGTAATGAGTTGTCCTTGAAGAAAAAAAGGTTTTTTCTCTGATAACGAGTGGACATCGCCGGAAATTTGTGTTTTCCCTTTATAACGAGTAGAAATTTGTGTTTTATCTTTGGTAACGAGTTCGAATTCATGTTTTCTTCATATTAACGTGTTCAAATTCGTGTTTTTATCTGGTAACGAGTTGTCCTTGAAGAAAAAAAGGTTTTTTCTCTGATAATGAGTGGACATCGCCGGAAATTTGTGTTTTTCCTTTATAACGAGTAGAAATTTGTGTTTTATCTTTGGTAACGAGTTCGAATTCATGTTTTCTTCATATTAACGAGTTCAAATTCGTGTTTTTCTCTCGTTAACGAGTTGTCCTTGCGAAAAAAAGGTTTTTTCTCCGATAACGAGTGGACATCGCCGGAAATTTGTGTTTTCCCTTTATAACGAGTAGAAATTTGTGTTTTATCTTTGGTAACGAGTTCGAATTCATGTTTTCTTCATATTAACGAGTTCAAATTCGTGTTTTTCTCTGGTAACGAGTTGTCCTTAAAGAAAATAAAGGTTTTTTCTCTGATAACGAATGGACATCGCCGGAAATTTGTGTTTTCCCTTTATAACGAGTAGAAATTTGTGTTTTATCTTTGGTAACGAGTTCGAATTCATGTTTTCTTCATATTAACGAGTTCCAATTCGTGTTTTTCTCTGGTAATGAGTTGTCCTTGAAGAAAAAAAGGTTTTTTCTCTGATAACGAGTGGACATCGCTCGAAATTTGTGTTTTCCCTTTATAACGAGTAGAAATTTGTGTTTTATCTTTGGTAACGAGTTCGAATTCATGTTTTCTTCATATTAACGAGTTCAAATTCGTGTTTTTCTCTCGGTAACGAGTTGTCCTTGAAGAAAAAAAAGGTTTTTTCTCTGATAACGAGAGGACATCGCCGGAAATTTGTGTTTTCCCTTTATAACGAGTAGAAATTTGTGTTTTATCTTTGGTAACGAGTTCGAATTCATGTTTTCTACATATTAACGAGTTCAAATTCGTGTTTTTCTCTCGGTAACGAGTTGTCCTTGAAGAAAAAAAGGTTTTTTCTCCGATAACGAGTGGACATCGCCGGAAATTTGTGTTTTCCCTTTATAACGAGTAGAAATTTGTGTTTTATCTTTGGTAACGAGTTCGAATTCATGTTATCTTCATATTAACGAGTTCAAATTCGTGTTTTTCTCTCGGTAACCGTTGTCCTTGAAGAAAAAAAGGTTTTTTCTCGATAACGAGTGGACATCGCCGGAAATTTGTGTTTTCCCTTTATAACGAGTAGAAATTTGTGTTTTATCTTTGGTAACGAGTTCGAATTCATGTTTTCTTCATATTAACGAGTTCAAATTCGTGTTTTTCTCTCGGTAAAGAGTTTTCCTTGAAGAAAAAAAGGTTTTTTCTGTGATAACGAGTGGACATCGCCGGAAATTTGTGTTTTCCCTTTATAACGAGTAGAAATTTGTGTTTTATCTTTGGTAACGAGTTCGAATTCATGTTTTCTTCATATTAACGAGTTCAAATTCGTCTTTTAGTCTCGGTAACGAGTTGTCCTTGAAGAAAAAAAGGTTTTTTCTCTGATAACGAGTGGACCTCGCCGGAAATTTGTGTTTTCCCTTTATAACGAGTAGAAATTTGTGTTTTATCTTTGGTAACGAGTTCGAATTCATGTTTTCTTCATATTAACGAGTTCAAATTCGTTTTTTTCTCTCGGTAACGAGTTGTCCTTGAAGAAAAAAAAAGGTTTTTTCTCTGATAACGAGTGGACATCGCCGGAAATTTGTGTTTTCCCATTATAACGAGTAGAAATTTGTGTTTTATCTTTGGTAACGAGTTCGAATTCATGTTTTCTTCATATTAACGAGTTCAAATTCGTGTTTTTCTCTCGGTAATGAGTTGTCCTTGAAGAAAAAAAGGTTTTTTCTCGATAACGAGTGGACATCGCCGGAAATTTGTGTTTTCCCTTTATAACGAGTAGAAATTTGTGTTTTATCTTTGGTAACGAGTTCGAATTCATGTTTTCTTCATATTAACGTGTTCAAATTCGTGTTTTTATCTCGGTAACGAGTTGTCCTTGAAGAAAAAAAGGTTTTTTCTCTGATAATGAGTGGACATCGCCGGAAATTTGTGTTTTTCCTTTATAACGAGTAGAAATTTGTGTTTTATCTTTGGTAACGAGTTCGAATTCATGTTTTCTTCATATTAACGAGTTCAAATTCGTGTTTTTCTCTCGTTAACGAGTTGTCCTTGCGGAAAAAAAGGTTTTTTCTCTCGATAACGAGTGGACATCGCCGGAAATTTGTGTTTTCCCTTTATAACGAGTAGAAATTTGTGTTTTATCTTTGGTAACGAGTTCGAATTCATGTTTTCTTCATATTAACGAGTTCAATTTCGTGTTTTTCTCTGGTAACGAGTTGTCCTTAAAGAAAATAAAGGTTTTTTCTCTGATAACGAATGGACATCGCCGGAAATTTGTGTTTTCCCTTTATAACGAGTAGAAATTTGTGTTTTATCTTTGGTAACGAGTTCGAAATCATGTTTTCTGCATATTAACGAGTTCAAAATCGTGTTTTTCTCTGGTAATGAGTTGTCCTTGAAGAAAAAAAGGTTTTTTCTCTCGATAACGAGTGGACATCGCTGGAAATTTGTGTTTTCCCTTTATAACGAGTAGAAATTTGTGTTTTATCTTTGGTAACGAATTCGAATTCATGTTTTCTTCATATTAACGAGTTCAAATTCGTGTTTTTCTCTCGGTAACGAGTTGTCCTTGAAGAAAAAAAGGTTTTTTCTCGATAACGAGTGGACATCGCCGGAAATTTGTGTTTTCCCTTTATAACGAGTAGAAATTTGTGTTTTATCTTTGGTAACGAGTTCGAATTCATGTTTTCTTCATATTAACGAGTTCAAATTCGTGTTTTTCTCTCGGTAACGAGTTGTCCTTGAAGAAAAAAAAGGTTTTTTCTCGATAACGAGTGGACATTGCCGGAAATTTGTGTTTTCCCTTTATAACGAGTAGAAATTTGTGTTTTATCTTTGGTAACGAGTTCGAATTCATGTTTTCTACATATTAACGAGTTCAAATTCGTGTTTTTCTCTCGGTAACGAGTTGTCCTTGAAGAAAAAAAGGTTTTTCTCTCGATAACGAGTGGACATCGCCGGAAATTTGTGTTTTCCCTTTATAACGAGTAGAAATTTGTGTTTTATCTTTGGTAACGAGTTCGAATTCATGTTTTCTTCATATTAACGAGTTCAAATTCGTGTTTTTCTCTCGGTAACCGAGTTGTCCTTGAAGAAAAAAAGGTTTTTTCTCTCGATAACGAGTGGACATCGCCGGAAATTTGTGTTTTCCCTTTATAACGAGTAGAAATTTGTGTTTTATCTTTGGTAACGAGTTCGAATTCATGTTTTCTTCATATTAACGAGTTCAAATTCGTGTTTTTCTCTGGTAAAGAGTTTTCCTTGAAGAAAAAAAAGTTTTTTTCTGTGATAACGAGTGGACATGATGATGATTCGTCATCAAATTCGTGTTTTATGTTTTGATGATGATTCGTCACAAAATTAGACAAATCACTTACAACCCATGATGATGAAGTCGTAACTAATGGTTATAGTGCATAATGAAAGAAGAAGCAAGAAATGGTCTAGAGATAAATGTATAAGTTCTATCTAGAGTCTGAACTTTGTATAGGTTGTTTCAGACAAGCATTGTAATAGAATAGGAACTAGGCGAACAAGGTGAGTCACAACAAGAAAACGAGTTATAACAAGAAAACTGAATATGCACTTGAAGAACGAGGGTTCAAACTCGGTTATCTTTGAAACCGAAGAAGATAAGTTCGCCGAGGGACACGGACTCGGTTGGGTTATCTAGAAGACCGAAGAACGAGGGACACGGACTCGCTTACGAAGACCGAAGAACTGAGGTGGCAAACTCAGTTAGAAGCTGATTAAGTCGTGACTATAAGTCAGGATTCAGGCAAGTCTGTGGTGACCTGAAACTGAGTTATAGATCATGTATAACTGAATAATCTTAAGGACAAAGATTATCAGTTACCAAGTAAGAAGAAACTGATTGGTGTACTCTGACTTAGCCAATTGAAGTCAGATATTAAGTATACAAGGTACTCAGTTTTGAAGAAGAGTAGAAAACTGAGTTAAGGCCTTGTAGAATTTAAACTGAGAATACGACAAAAGATTGTACATATGAACGTTGGCTAAATGACAAGTGTAACGGCTACAAGAGCTAGTGACCGTTACATCACCCCTATAAATATACAAGAAAATCACTTGAAGTAAGTGAGAGGAGGATCAGAAAAAGAGCCTTACAGCATATATTCAAGATCCAAATCCAGATCCATAAAATCATATATATCAAGAAAAATGGGAAGCCAACGGAATTGCCTTGAAGACTTCAAAGAAAGATCCAGTTACCCATCAAGGGGGAAAGTGTTAGGTGTGATGCCCGAAAGACAATTTTTGTAATTGTTTTATTTAATAAATGAATTGACGTTATTATTCATATTTATTATTCTCATAATCACCGATATGACAATAGTATTTACACTACGTAAAACCCTAAGTATATCGTTTATGTAATCACTTAACTCGGTGTATGGTATATACACGGGAGGATTGAGTTAGTGAAGATGTACTTAAAATACAATTAGCCCGTAGTGAAGTTAATCGAGAGTATCGGGTCTCTCCTTTAACGTGCTATTAATGCGCCTGAACACGGTTGGTGTGATTGTCTTATCCGGACTTTCGGTTAAGAGAACCTAATGGGGCATTTATATATGATAGATATATCATATAGGGGCTGGACCGATTTGATTAGAGTTCACGATATAATTCCGTAATCGAGAAGTCTTATCGAATCAATGGATGATCATATTTATGGATATATCTTAATCCCGAGGTGATCACAAATCAACCGCTTGAATCGCATGAGGTTTGACTTGACGGTTAAGGATTACACCGAGTCCGTGGTCCGAATTACCCCATCTTGGCGTTGTACCGGATTAAGTGAGTAGTCCGTGTTATCATAGATACGGAATCCATTCCTTCCATTTATGGAAGTAGATAGACAGCTTCCCTTATTTGTTAATCCTAGAAACCGATCGATCGCGCGAGTTCATATCACACCGATTGATCACCAAAGAGTTGTATGAATTAATTGATCACTAGGGGGTTAATGGTAAATAAGGATAAGAGGTTCTAAAAAGGGTTAACGGTAGCTTCCCGATTTAGAATGAACAATGCCTATGGAGGATTAATCCATATGTAATGATTATATCAATGGACGCTTATTATTATTATCGTGACGAGATAAATATAATCGATAATCGGAGGAGTGCGCCTCGGGATTATGGTGGCATATTCCCGTGATTGATTTATCGAATATAATTATTCTATAATTATTTATTTGATTTATCGGAGCCGCCGATTATTAGTCCATGGTCCCCGACGTGCCTCCTAATATAGCATAGCTATTCTCGGACGTCGAATCCTAATAATATTAATTTAGTTCTTGTTGGACTTTATTAAAACGATATGTGAATTAATTGTTTAGTGGACTATTAAATTAGTTGGGCTAAATAATTAAATACACGGAAAAGACATTTTTCGTGGACTCGGCCCGAATTGGTGTGTTGACCATTTTTGACCTAATTGGTCAAAAAGGATGGAAATATGCGTGACCTAATTTTTAGTAAAAAGGTGCGCATATATTTTGTGTGTTATTATTAGGAAATTTGTTTTCCTAAAATTGATTAATAAGACATGCGCATAAAATATTTATTGGATAAATATTTATGGAAAGAAATAAAGATAAATATTATCCTAGATTTGTTCTAGAATATTATGGGATTATCTTTTATTTAATAGGATTATCATAATTGATTTTGTATTAATTATAAAATCCTTGGGGCTTAAGTTTTACTCTCCTATATAAAGAGAGTTCTCCCAAGCCAAATAACACACTACAATTTTCGACTTTCACCTCTTAGAGAGGAGAAAGAAAATTTCGGCCAAGGGGAGACAAGGGGAAAATCTTGGAGATTTTTCCGGGTAGCATATCGGAAGGGTTCGAGTCGAGAATTCCTTCCACCGGGAATTGCTTGGATCACACGTGCGGAAGATCATGGTGCTCTTCACATCTTCTTGCAATCTTTCTCTTGCGGTTCTTCAACTTGGATTTAGAGATCCAAGAGGTATGATCTACAACCCCCTTGTAGATGTAGATCTAGTTATTTTATTACGTGTAATTTGTAGATCTAGATCCTTAAATCGCTTCCGCTGCGGATGATATTACTAACAGGTGGTATCAGAGACCATGGTGATCTATATTTATACGTATAAAATATTAGATCTAGGAGTGGTAAAACATGTAGATTTTTTTGTCCCAATTTTTTGGGGGCCGATGCATATGTTTAATTTTTATGCTTATGAATGTCGTGGTTGAAGAGATGGATTGGGGTTGGCACTGTTTACCCGTTAGATCTATTGTAAACTCATATAAACGATGAAAATTCGTCCATATGAGTATAGGAAATTATGTAATTCTTTTTTATTGCAATTTTAATTTCCAGAAAATAGATCTGTTTAGTAGCTGTTTAGTTATTTCGTGTTTCCCGTTGATCGAACCGTTGAAACGAAGATCCCTCCGGTCAGAATCAAGATTAGAAGATGATGATCAACTCCACAAATTTTGGCGTCGATCAGAGTCCGTTTCGATATCCGTTTGATGCTGCGAAGAGGCTGCTGTAACAGAAAAACGCAGGATTCACAGAAACCCTACCTGTGACTTCCTCGATTTTCTGGGAGAGTTTGGACCGTTGAAACCCAAATCCGACCGTTCAGATTGATCAAATTTGAGTTTTAGACGTACCATAAAAATTTCAGGTCGATCGGGATTCATCTCGATTCCCGATCTGTCTCAGGAAGTCCTTGATGCAGTGCAGTCAAAGTCTGATTCAGCAGCAAGTTTGGAGGTTTACTGGAGAAAATTGGTAAGTCAAAGCACCGATCCAACCGTCCATATTGAAGTTCAAGGAGTGAAGAAAAGATCTGGAAAGTTTCGTCCCGATCCGAGTTCGTTTGGTTTCCCGATCATCGAAGAGTTCGTACAGCTGCAGATTTAGTTAGAAAGTAGTAAACCCTAGTTAGGGTTTTGGTTTTTATTTTCTAATAGATTAGATACGGGGGTGCCAACGATCCATCTCGGTGTTTAAATTTTTCCGCAATTTATTTTTTATGTGTTTGATCATAAAATAGATATAAAATCGGAATTGCCATGACATGCATCATATCATAAATCCACTCCATGCATACATGTAGAATTTTAATTTTGGTAATTAAAATAGGCATGTATACAAACTCGTGTAATTAGTTGAAATTTAATTAATACGTGGTAATTAATAAATTTAGTAACTAATTAATGATCCGAGGACGGGTTATGAAATCGTTAAGCCTTTCGGTGTGTGTTCTCGGTGAACCGCCTTAAAGCCCAAACGAGATCACGTTTTCGATTCGTAGTGTCTACGAGATTGAATGATGGTAAAAGAACAATAAATCTTGGATAAAAACGGTTCGCCTATAGGTTGGGTGGTCAATTGAGCTTCGCTCGACCGACTTAACCCTCCTAGTGTGATGTATGCACGGGGGTCCGGCAAGACTAAGCTACACTTTGGAGAGCGAGAGGGTGATTCCTTCTTATCTCAATGAGGCCGTCTTGACCCGATTTCGTCCGACCGTCACATATGTTCCAACGAATAGGACGGGTAGGCTTGCCTACGTTACCGACACCATTCGGAATCCTTGATTTGATGAGCTTTTATGTTAACATCAAAAAGACGTGGTTAGTTAACCCACCACCACTTCCAAAATATTGAGTGGGAGCGGGGAGGCGACAGCCCAACCCCACGGCCTCTACTATAGATACAAGTAAGTGAGAGAAGGGTGACGCCTCGAGGCGCTTTGATTTCGTCCCCCTAAGGATGGTGTTTGCCCCTATCAACATTCATGGCTTGGTCTCCGAAAGGATAGGATTTCGGGTACTCGTCGGGTCACCGACCTATCCTAAGACGGCATACTCGGGGCGTACCTAAGAGATCCGATATAGTAGGTCACACTCATCATGGGTATTTTCTTGATAATATCTAGGCTAAAAAAGGAAGGTAGTCAATGAATAAAGGGATGTTCGATTCTCGTGGGATGTTCGATTCTCACAAGTTATTCATTGATGAGATTGTCTCGATTTAACCGTCATCTCTTTGACCTACCCTAAGGCGGCACCGAGATGCGAGGTTAAAACCTTGGAATGGTAGAGTAGACTTAATTTTTAGTCTACAATTCCTAAAATAAAATAATATAGTAGTGTTAAACTTGAATTAATATATGTCATTTTATTTACGACATTATATCCCTTACTAAATTGCTTAAAATTTATAATTGACTAGTATTGACTTCTTTAAAAAGTGGAAAGTAACTAGGACGTTGAACTAGTTAATCGATAATGCAATTATTTTTCGAAAGAGATATTTTCTCTTAAGCCTTTTAAAAACCGGTGACATATAGGTATGTCACTAGTGTCATTCCCGTCAAACGGAAGACAAACTTAGTTTAAAGGTGACTTTGGACTTTGAAATTCTTCTAGTGAATTTTGAGTATGTAGTAATTACACGAGTAATTTTCTAATTGAAAAATTGGAAAATCATGAAGTGTTACTAGTTGGACGATATTTGGAATCGATGAACTAGTGGGAGCTTTATGATTTGTTGTTTTTCTAGAACATTAGAAAAGTGTAATCGACTACACACGTAACCGTTCTAATTGAAAAACCGGAAAGTCATGAAATGTTGCTAGTTAGACGATATTTGGAATCGATGAACTAGTGGGAGTTTCTATGATTTGTTGTTTTTCTGGAAACAATAGAACTATGTACGAAAGATTTTCTAATCGGAAAAATCGGAAATTCATAAAAATAAAGCATTGCTCGTTAGACGGTATTTGGAACCGATAAACTAGTGGGAGCTTTAATGTTATGATTTGTTGTTTTTTCTGGTATATTAGAAAATCCGAGAAGTCCCGACGAGTAACACTCGAAATAGACATCCCACGGTTCAAGAGTAGTGTCTACTCAAACGAACCGCTAGTTCAAGACTGTTTCCATTCATTGAAAGTCAAGAATGGGAGAATATGTCTAAGAGTGTTAGTCACCTAAACTGAGAAAATTTTAAGGCTGAACCGAAAATTAATTAACGAAAATCATAGGATAAGGACAAGTGATTTTGGATCACCAACCTATGAATCCTTGGCGATTTTCTCGAGCTAAGTTCTTTGGAAGAACAAGGTAGCGATGTGCATTTAACGATTAAAAGAGTAAACAACGGCGTTAATTTTAGCTAGAATAGTGGGAGTGATATAAGGAAATGAATCTCGGGTTCAATCCTTGGATATCGCGGAAAATTTATTTTCTCGTTTAAGATTCGTTGGAACGAATGGATTTACCTTCTATTCGATAATTTGTTTGTCGTATAGAAAGTGAATATACCATTTGTAGTACGAATCCAAGACTCGGACTTTTTGTTTGATAAAGTCAAAAACCACTTAGAACCGCTGAAATATGTATATAAAACACATCTTAAGAACTATTAAAAGCAATTGGTTTCTATATTTAGATAAACGCTTCTTCATATTCCATAGTTAGTGCATTGTCCCTAAAAGACAAGACCTGAAGACTGGCTCAGGGTGATTCCTTTCTCCCGGTCGGTTATATTGTCTCAAAGGTTCAATGACTAAGTTTCCTTTCAATCGGGAAAGGATAATGGATATAAAGAAGTAACATAGCTTGTTCATGACGACCTTCGGGGTCGATGAAGATACGAGCTAGTAGGAGCTTCGAGTAGTGACTTCTTGTCCGATAACTATTCAAAAACTCCGGTAAGTTTATCCAAAATATTTTGAGGTTTCTCTGTTTTCAACGAGAGATAGAGTATTCTATACTCGAAATGGGCCATCACATAGTCCTAGGGGACCGATGCTCGGCCCGCCTCATAGTGAAATGTTTTCACTAAGTGAGAAACCGTTAAATTGCCTTATATATTTTTTTAGATGTGCTACAATACACTGCTTAACTCAATAAAGATATTGGAAGCGAAATAACGGTTTACGTTGAAATGTAAGACCGAGAAGTCTACCTAGAATATGCTTTGGAATTTACGGATAAGGTGTGGATTCGGTTCACCCCACTTCCATAAATATAAGCATTTAGCACACGGTGTTTGAAGGTAGGTCTGGAAATTTCGCGAACACGTTCGGTCAGTGACCAATCGTTCTATATCTTGTAGCATTGATAAAAAGGTTTGTTATAAGATTCTTGAAATCGGGAAGGGACAGCTTATACTTTGTTGCGTCCTTTCGATAGAGTCTATGAACAAGTAAAACCTTAAACCTTGAAGTACGTTTACTCAAGGTAGTTACTAACGATTAAAATCGACCACATCTAACATCGGTTGTTGGTGATAACACTAAATACTACTAAACTAGATCGAATTTCGATCCACCCGAATGTAGTGGGAGTATGGTTTACCCATTACCCATTACGGGTTCTCGCGGACTTTGTAGTCGAGGATCGATTGATGACCTATGGCTCTTTTGTGAGCAAGATAGGATTCGATAATAGAGGTTGGTTTAATAGCCATAACCCCGTGAATGGAGTTCGGTACTCCAATTACGTTCATGCTCTTGTAGAACCACCCGAGC
Organism: Gentiana straminea; assembly: GCA_036785695.1. NCBI lineage: Eukaryota > Viridiplantae > Streptophyta > Magnoliopsida > Gentianales > Gentianaceae > Gentiana > Gentiana straminea. Next base: position 573,610 of record JAVUPR010000417.1, on the reverse strand, counting down.
GTCTCGGGCCCGGTGGGAGTAATTGGATCTACACGGAAAAGAGTAGAATGAGTTCGGTATTGCATGATTTCGTTCAAAAGCGAGAAAATAGGGGTGATTCCCCGAGACTTTCTTGCCAAACAAACGGAGTCCGGATTCATTCGAAACGAAGGGTATTAACTTATGAACTTATGACGGGATGACCGTCAAGGCTTATGTCCTTTGTGGATAAAAAGCAAACCTCTCGGTCATTGGAAGTCATATATTTCTACAATATGTGGATTTGACCGAATATTGATAAGTCTTTTGTAGATCGGATATCAATTTTAGTACAAAGAGTGAATATATATATTAGTGTTTGTGAAGGATAACACCGCACCGGTTGGAACCAACATGGGTGTGTTATCCGAAGTCACAATACGACAATACCACAATTCTCTCGCAACGAGAGATTTGGACAACATTCTTAAGAGTTTGACTCGGTCGAATTCATTAGAATCGATCCGGTTTCCCATCCATCTTATTGGTTAAGATGATGCATCCGTGTATGCAACATTCAACGAGGAAGTTCTACCCTATGCCTCGGAATGACTCTCTAAATCTTCGGATCAAGAGAAATGGGATAGATTCTCTTTCTAGTAAGAGATGGTCGGGTTATTGAACGTCAACTTTGATCGAATCTTAGATTCGGCGGTTAACAAAGCAAGTTTAGTATGTCCTTTAGTATCTTGAAGAGAACGAGGAACAATATGCGGACATATTCATGTGTGAACCTGGATATGTGTGATACACGATTTTGACTTTAAGTCGGATTGAGGATGATCGTTAAGTCGATCTCGGGCTCGGTGTTTACTCGGTACCACATGATTTGATGGACCGGTAACGTTTCGATTCTACGGATCGTCTCGAGCCGACAACCCGACTAATCATTAAGACCCATGACATTTAGATGTAGGTACTCCCCGAGTCACCGACCTATCCTATGACGGCATACTCGGAGTGTATTTTGGAATCTGAAATGGTTATGACATGCTTAGTGGGTACTAGAATACGGGATAAGTCTCCATTGCTTTAGAGCAAGTGGGAGATGTAGTTTGTTGTATTTTAAATAATAGGGTGTGCTCTAAAACAATTAATCACATGCTTTCGTGCAAGTGGGAGATTGTTAGGTGTGATGCCCGAAAGACAATTTTTGTAATTGTTTTATTTAATAAATGAATTGACGTTATTATTCATATTTATTATTCTCATAATCACCGATATGACAATAGTATTTACACTACGAAAACCCTAAGTATATCGTTTATGTAATCACTTAACTCGGTGTATGGTATATACACGGGAGGATTGAGTTAGTGAAGATGTACTTAAAATACAATTAGCCCGTAGTGAAGTTAATCGAGAGTATCGGGTCTCTCCTTTAACGTGCTATTAATGCGCCCGAACACGCTTGGTGTGATTGTCTTATCCGGACTTTCGGTTAAGAGAACCTAATGGGGCATTTATATATGATAGATATATCATATAGGGGTTTGGACCGATTTGATTAGAGTTCACGATATAATTCCGTAATCGAGAAGTCTTATCGAATCAATGGATGATCATATTTATGGATATATCTTAATCCCGAGGTGATCACGATCAACCGCTTGAATCGGTATGAGGTTTGACTTGACGGTTAAGGATTACACCGAGTCTCGTGGTCCGAATTACCCCATCTTGGCGTTGTCTTGGATTGAGTGAGTAGTCGTGTTATCATAGATACGGAATCCATTCCTTCCATTTATGGAAGTAGATAGAAACAGCTTCCCTTATTTGTTAATCCTAGAAACCGATCGATCGCGCGAGTTCATATCACACCGATTGATCACCGGTGAGTTGTATGAATTAATTGATCACTAGGGGGTTAATGGTAAATAAGGATAAGAGGTTCTAAAAAGGGTTAACGGTAGCTTCCCGATTTAGAATGAACGATCCTATGGAGGATTAATCCATATGTAATGATTATATCAATGGACGCTTATTATTATTATCGTGACGAGATAAATATAATCGATAATCGGAGGAGTGCGCCCTCGGGATTATGGTGGCATATTCCCGTGATTGATTTATCGAATATAATTATTCTATAATTATTTATTTGATTTATCGGAGCCGCCGATTATTAGTCCATGGTCCCCGACGTGCCTCCTAATATAGCATAGCTATTCTCGGACGTCGAATCCTAATAATATTAATTTAGTTCTTGTTGGACTTTATTAAAACGATATGTGAATTAATTGTTTAGTGGACTATTAAATTAGTTGGGCTAAATAATTAAATACACGGAAAAGACATTTTTCGTGGACTCGGCCCGAATTGGTGTGTTGACCATTTTTGACCTAATTGGTCAAAAGGATGGAAATATGCGTGACCTAATTTTTAGTAAAAAGGTGCGCATATATTTTGTGTGTTATTATTAGGAAATTTGTTTTCCTAAAATTGATTAATAAGACATGTGCATAAAATATTTATTGGATAAATATTTATGGAAAGAAATAAAGATAAATATTATCCTAGATTTGTTCTAGAATATTATGGGATTATCTTTTATTTAATAGGATTATCATAATTGATTTTGTATTAATTATAAAATCCTTGGGGCTTAAGTTTTACTCTCCTATATAAAGAGAGTTCTCCCAAGCCAAATAACACACTACAATTTTCGACTTTCACCTCTTAGAGAGGAGAAAGAAAATTTCGGCCAAGGGGAGACAAGGGGAAAATCTTGGAGATTTTTCCGGGTAGCATATCGGAAGGGTTCGAGTCGAGAATTCCTTCCACCGGGAATTGCTTGGATCACACGTGCGGAAGATCATGGTGCTCTTCACATCTTCTTGCAATCTTTCTCTTGCGGTTCTTCAACTTGGATTTAGAGATCCAAGAGGTATGATCTACAACCCCTTGTAGATGTAGATCTAGTTATTTTATTACGTGTAATTTGTAGATCTAGATCCTTAAATCGCTTCCGCCGCGGATGATATTACTAACGTAAAGAAGGCATCTTGGAGCTACAAGTCGATCCGGAAGAATCGACTGACTCAATGAATTAATCCTTGATTAATTCTAAACCTAACCTTTGTGAAAAGGGTTGGTCGTGCATAGTTTGAAGAGAGCAATTCTACCTTTCTTCATACGGTGTTGCTACGGCGAAGTTGGTGCGATCTGCGGACCGTGTGTGTGAGTGGTGAGTGGTGAAGGAGCAATTCCACCTCCAAAGGATCGGTGTGTAGAGTGAAGGGAGCAATCTCACCTTTCTTCATTTTGTGTAGACGATGAAACTAGGGTGTCGTGAAGGACGTCATAGTGCTAGAATTTTGTAACGGTTATCTCATTTTTCTAGTGATACCTCCTACGCTACAGGAGAAGGGGAGACGTACGGGATTACACCACCCGGAACTTCCATAAACAAATCTTGTGTTGATTTACTTTATGCATCTGTGTTTGTTTTATTTATTGCATTATCTCTCATCAAATACTAGACACTGAGTCAGCACTTAACTGTTACATAGAAGGTCTAGTTTTCTAATTACACACCTGTTGCACTTAAGGCTAGTTTTATCCGCTGCCAGTTAACGAGACTAAATATAAGTCAGTAATAACTTATATTCAGTTAAGCTAACTGAACTCCGCACAAGTTAAGGGACAGGAACATAACTGAACTGGAAGTCAGTTTGAGTTTCAGAGAAACTCAGTTCCTGGGGCTTTTACAACTTAAGATCAGTTTTTGGTGACAAGTTTATTCACCCCCCCTCTAAACTTGTGTTAGCCTTTCCCAGGGACCAACAATTGGTATCGGAGCAAATCTTCCTTCTGGAAGAGATCCAAGATACATTTCAAACTAGTTGTTGAAGACCCCTCACCGTATCGCTTCACCTAGTTTCAATGTCTACATCTGAAGAGTTAGAAGTTGGCTTACTCACCCCCTGACTAATTGTTTGCAAAATATATCTGATTTTCAGGATCAAATGATCGAAAGGTTCAGTGCGACAAATTTATTTACAAATCCAGAACCTCAACTCAGTGATGAAATGGATACAAACTTCAATGTTCACATTAACGAATCCGAGGAGTTCCATCACCGAGAGACCTCTCAAAAGAAGAAGGAAAGGAATTGTTGCAAATAGATATTGATATAGAAGACTCATTACAGCAACAAGAGAATGTACAAACTATATCGAATCATCAAGAAAAGGAAAAGTCAGTTTATATTGCAAAATCCATAGAAAACTGACTTCCATACAAAACTGAGACGGCAAAAGCTGATGAAGGTCAAAACTGTCAAAGAAGTAAAGACTTTCCAGCTACCATCTGACGTTTGGGCTGACATGGCAAATCACTCGAAGCCACGTGTCAATGCTGGGAGAAAAAGTAGATGTACATCCCTACATAATCTCATTGATTGTGACACGACTCTCTTTTTGAAAACGATTGAAAGACAAAATCTTGACGAAATCCTGCTCTCCCAAAATCAAGCATTCAAGAATCCCAAATTCAAAAAATCAATGGAGCAATACAACATTGACGAAGGAATCACAACTAGCCTGGACGCATTCTGTCAAAAATTCTCAAACTCCAATCTTTCAATTCAAATTGCAAAGAAGATTAAAAAGATTCGAGGTTTGGAGAATTTGATTGATACAAAGGTCACTACTTTGTGTCCAGACGGCATTAGAGATTTCTACAGGAATGCTGAAATCACCAACAATGGAAGAAGCTTCAAAACTACTGTTCAAGACAAAAACTTCACCATTGATGAACAACTGCTTTCCCTGGTGTTCCATCTAGATATAATTGGAGGCTCTTCATCTTTCACTTTTGGGAAAGAAGAAAAAGACAAGCTTTGGAACATCACGGCAATCAACAAGAAAGAGAATAATTACAGTGGCACTATTTATCAGCAGAAAGGAGAGTTTGCATTCTTGACGATACTTCTGACCAGAAACATCATTGGTCATGCTCGAAATTTCTATACTCTCTCAACTGACAAAATGAAGATGATTTATGCTATTTGGTTTGAAAAGAGATTTAATTGGAACAAATTTGTTCTCAACCAGTTGATAAAGCAGATTTCTGATGAGAAGCAGAGAATCAAAGAAAGTAAGGAAGCTGCTGGAGAATCATTCTTACTGAAAAAGGGTTTTACCTATCCAGTGCAAAGAATACTAGATCATTTCTCCATCTCTAAATCCACACCAACTGAAGTGAAACAGAAGTAAGTGTCCACTGGGACAAAGAAGAGAAAAGTTACCAAAGAAGAAGAGTGGAGTGAAGTTTCAGACTCAAGTTCAAACGAGACTGTGAAATTGAACGACAGAACCCTAAGAAGACAGAAAAGAATGTTGAACAAGTTTCAGGCACAGAAAGCTGAAACTAAGGAAGTAATTGAGTTTGAGGATGAATCTGATGAAACTGAAGAAAGCAAGCATGAAGAATCTGCAGAAAGCATGTACGAAGAAACGAAGAGTTCGTTAATAAACTTGAAGAAAGTGAACAAGATGGAGATGAGGAATGTGTAGATGATAAAGAAATTGGTGAAGAAGAATCGAAAGAGTTGATGAAGAATTCGAAGAGAGTGAATTTCCCACTACTATGTTTGGGGAATACACGAAAAACGAGAGAAGCTTGTGAAGATGCGAAATTTTGTGAAACCGAGTATGAAAAGGAACCGACAGTTCATGATACTCACTTTTACTATCCCGAAACTCGGTTCCTCATCCCAAGCTCATGAGGCATCCATAAGCAAATCAGCATTTGGAGAATCTCTGGTTCAAGAAACTGAAGCTGAAAAACTGAAGAATCTGAAAGAATTCATTGAATGTTTAATACAGAATCTACAGGAGAAACTGTTCAACCTGCATGAATTAATTGGAAGAATACATTATTCAGGTTTGAACAATTACTCAAACATCATCACCCTACGTAAGTTATTTGAAGATTGCTTTCGCTTATCTTCAAACAAGGGGGAAGATGAAGTCAGGTGATGAAGGCATGTAAGAGAGGATGCGGCTAAAAGAAGAAAAGATCGAAGAGGCTTATGCCGGACAAATGATAGAAGATCAAGACGGACAAGTATATCTTGATCTACTAACTACCCAAATTGATGAAGAAGCGGTTGATAGTATGTTTGAAGAGCTGATTGCAGAAGGAGATTTTAAAAGAAACAAGAACTAAGGATGATGAAGATAATGCAGTTAAAGCAGTGCTGAGCATCAAGGATGATGAAGACAACTCGTTGCAATTTGTGTCAAATTTCTTGAAAAATTGGCAAATAAAGAGACACAAACTAAGGGGGAAACTGAAAAGAAATCAGAAAGAAAAGAGGAGAAGGAAAATCTTATCTCAGAAGAAGAAGAGAAATTGATGGAAGAAGAACTCAAAGAAATTCTGAGTAAGTTCATAAACCAAGAGAATGAAGAAGGAAACGAACTGCGAATGAATATCCGGAAATTAAGCCAAGAGATGGTGAATCGTTGAAGAAAGAAAAGAAAGAAGACTTTTAGAGACAAAAAGGAGCATATTTGCCGGTGAAAAGTTAATGGCACTGGAAAATGAAAAGATGTAATCTAATTCAGTTTTTAACTCAGTCTGTTCTATTTTGAATCTTGTAATAAACTTGGCTGTTCTAGTTTTCTTTCTTAACTTCTTTCGTTATGATTTCTTGCACTATTCCATTATTATTGCTTTTAGGGAGGGTTATGATACATCATCAAAAAGGGGGAAATTGTTGGAAATATTATTTATGTTTTGATGATGATTCGTCACAAAATTAGACAAATCACTTACAACCCATGATGATGAAGTCGTAACTAACTGTTATAGTGCATAATGAAAGAAGAAGCAAGAAATGGTCTAGAGATAAATGTATAAGTTCTATCTAGAGTCTGAACTTTGTATAGGTTGTTTCAGACAAGCATTGTAATAGAATAGGAACTAGGCGAACAACTGAGTCACAACAAGAAAACTGAGTTATAACAAGAAAACTGAATATGCACTTGAAGAACGAGGGTTCAAACTCGGTTATCTTTGAAACCGAAGAAGATAAGTTCGGCGAGGGACACGGACTCGGTTGGGTTATCTAGAAGACCGAAGAACGAGGGACACGGACTCGGTTACGAAGACCGAAGAACCGAGGTGGCAAACTCGGTTAGAAGGCGATTAAGTCGTGACTATAAGTCGGGATTCGAGCAAGTCCGTGGTGACACCGAAACGAGTTATAGATCATGTATAACTGAATAATCTTAAGGACAAAGATTATCAGTTACCAAGTAAGAAGAAACTGATTGGTGTACTCTGACTTAGCCAATTGAAGTCAGATATTAAGTATACAAGGTACTCAGTTTTGAAGAAGAGTAGAAAACTGAGTTAAGGCCTTGTCAAATTTAAACGAGAATACGACAAAAGATTGTACATATGAACGTTGGCTAAATGACAAGTGTAACGGCTACAAGAGCTAGTGACCGTTACATCACCCCTATAAATATACAAGAAAATCACTTGAAGTAAGTGAGAGGAGGATCAGAAAAAGAGCCTTACAACATATATTCAAGATCCAAATCCAGATCCATAAAATCAGATATATCAAGAAAAAGGGGAAGCCAACGGAATTGCCTTGAGGACTTCAAAGAAAGATCCAGTTACCCATCAAGGGGGAAAGAAGGCATCTTGGAGCTACAAGTCAGATCCAGAAGAATCGAACGACTCACTGAATTAATCCTTGATTAATTCTAAACCTAACCTTTGTGAAAAGGGTTGGTCGTGCATAGTTTGAAGAGAGATATTCTACCTTTCTTCATACGGTGTTGCTACGAAAGAGCTTGGTGCGATCGCGGACGGTGTGTGTGTGAGTGGTGAGCCGGTGAAGGAGCAATTCCACCTCCAAAGGATCGGTGTGCGAGTGAAGGGAGCAATCTCACCTTTCTTCATTTTGTGTAGACGATGAAACTAGGGTGTCGTGAAGGACTGTCATAGTGCTAGAATTTTGTAACGGTTATCTCATTTTTCTAGTGATACCTCCTATGCCACAGGAGAAGGGGAGACGTATGGGATTACACCACCCGGAACTTCCATAAACAAATCTTGTGTTGATTTACTTTATGCATCCGTGTTTGTTTTATTTATTGCATTATCTCTCGGCAAACACTAGACACCGAGTCGACACTTAACCGTTACATAGAAGGTCTAGTTTTCTAATTACACACACTTTGTTGCACTTAAGGCTAGTTTTATCCGCTTTTATGCCGCGATTAACGAGACTAAATATAAGTCGGTAATAACTTATATTCGGTTATGCTAACGAACTCCGCACAAGTTAAGGGACGGGAACATAACCGAACCGGAAGTCGGTTTGAGTTTCGAGAAAACTCGGTTCACGGGGCTTTTACAACTTAAGATCGGTTTTTGGTGACAAGTTTATTCACCCCCCCCCTCTAAACTTGTGTTAGCCTTTCCCAGGGACCAACAGACACCTCGTTACCAGAGAAAAACACGAATTTGAAGTCGTTAATATGAAGAAAACATGAATTCGAACTCGTTACCAAAGATAAAACACAAATTTCTACTCGTTATAAAGGGAAAACACAAATTTTCGGCGATGTCAACTCGTTATCAGAGAAAAAACCTTTTTTTTCTTCAAGGACAACTCGTTACAATAGAAAAACACGAATTTGAACTCGTTAATATGAAGAAAACATGAATTCGAACTCGTTACCAAAGATAAAACACAAATTTCTACTCGTTATAAAGGGAAAACACAAATTTCCGGCGATGTCAACTCGTTATCAGGGAAAAAACCTTTTTTTCTTCAAGGACACCTCGTTACCAGAGAAAAACACGAATTTGAAGTCGTTAATATGAAGAAAACATGAATTCGAACTCGTTACCAAAGATAAAACACAAATTTCTACACGTTATAAAGGGAAAACACAAATTTCCTGCGATGTCCACTCGTTATCAGAGAAAAAACCTTTTTTTCTTCAAGGACAACTCGTTACCAGAGAAAAACATGAATTTGAACTCATTAATATGAAGAAAACAATAATTCGAACTCGTTACCAAAGATAAAACACAAATTTCTACTCGTTATAAAGGGAAAACACAAATTTCCGGCGATGTCAACTCGTTATCAGAGAAAAAACCTTTTTTTCTTCAAGGACAACTCGTTACCAGAGAAAAACACGAATTTGAACTCATTAATATGAAGAAAACATGAATTCGAACTCGTTACCAAAGATAAAACACAAATTTCTACTCGTTATAAAGGGAAAACACAAATTTCCGGCGATGTCCACTCGTTATCAGAGAAAAAACCTTTTTTTCTTCAAGGACTACTCGTTACCAGAGAAAAACATGAATTTGAACTCGTTAATATGAAGAAAACATGAATTCGAACTCGTTACCAAAGATAAAACACAAATTTTTACTCGTTATAAAGAGAAAACAAAAATTTCGGGCGATGTCAATTCGTTATCAGGGAAAAAACCTTTTTTTCTTCAAGGACTACTCGTTACCAGAGAAAAACACGAATTTGAACTTGTTAATATGAAGAAAACATGAATTCGAACTCGTTACCAAAGATAAAACACAAATTTCTACTCGTTATAAAGGGAAAACACAAATTTCCGGCGATGTCAACTTGTTATCAGGGAAAAAACCTTTTTTTCTTCAAGGACACCTCGTTACCAGAGAAAAACACGAATTTGAAGTCGTTAATATGAAGAAAACATGAATTCGAAATCGTTACCAAAGATAAAACACAAATTTCTACTCGTTATAAAGGGAAAACACAAATTTCCGGCGATGTCAACTCGTTATCAGAGAAAAAACCTTTTTTTCTTCAAGGACAACTCGTTACCATAGAAAAACATGAATTTGAACTCGTTAATATGAAGAAAACATGAATTCGAACTCGTTACCAAAGATAAAACACAAATTTCTACTCGTTATAAAGGGAAAACACAAATTTCCGGCGATGTCAACTCGTTATCAGGGAAAAATCCTTTTTTTCTTCAAGGACACCTCGTTACCAGAGAAAAACACGAATTTGAAGACGTTAATATGAAGAAAACATGAATTCGAACTCGTTACCAATGATACAACACAAATTTCTACTCGTTATAAAGGGAAAACACAAATTTCCGGCGATGTCCACTCGTTATCAGAGAAAAAACCTTTTTTCTTCAAGGACAACTCGTAACCGAGAGAAAAACACGAATTTGAACTCGTTAATATGAAGAAAACATGAATTCGAACTCGTTACCAAAGATAAAACACAAATTTCTACTCGTTATAAAGGGAAAACACAAATTTCCGGCGATGTCCACTCGTTATCGGAAGAAAAACCTTTTTTTTCTTCAAGGACAACTCGTTACCGAGTGAAAAACACGAATTTGAACTCGTTAAAATGATGAAAACATGAATTCGAACTCGTTACCAAAGATAAAATACACATTTCTACTCGTTATAAAGGGTAAACACAAATTTCCGGCGATGTCCACACGTTATCGGAAGAAAAACCTTTTTTTCTTCAAGGAAAACTCGTTACCAGAGAAAAACACGAATTTGAACTCGTTAATATGAAGAAAACATGAATTCGAACTCGTTACCAAAGACAAAACACAAATTTCTACTCGTTATAATAGGAAAACACAAATTTCCGGCGATGTCCACTCGTTATCAGAGAAAAAACCTTTTTTTCTTCAAGGACAACTCGTTACCAGAGAAAAACACGAATTTGAACTCGTTAATATGAAGAAAACATGAATTCGAACTCGTTACCAAAGATAAAACACAAATTTCTACTCGTTATAAAGGGAAAACACAAATTTCCGGCGATGTCCACTCGTTATCGAGAAAAAAACCTTTTTTCTTCAAGGACAACTCGTTACCGAGAAAAACATGAATTTGAACTCATTAATATGAAGAAAACAATAATTCGAACTCGTTACCAAAGATAAAACACAAATTTCTACTCGTTATAAAGGGAAAACACAAATTTCCGGCGATGTCAACTCGTTATCGGAGAGAAAAAACCTTTTTTTCTTCAAGGACAACTCGTTACCGAGAGAAAAACACGAATTTGAACTCATTAATATGAAGTAAACATGAATTCGAACTCGTTACCAAAGATAAAACACAAATTTCTACTCGTTATAAAGGGAAAACACAAATTTCCGGCGATGTCCACTCGTTATCGAGAGAAAAACCTTTTTTTCTTCAAGGACTACTCGTTACCGAGAGAAAAACATGAATTTGAACTCGTTAATATGAAGAAAACATGAATTCGAACTCGTTACCAAAGATAAAACACAAATTTTTACTCGTTATAAAGAGAAAACAAAAATTTCGGGCGATGTCAATTCGTTATCGTGGAAAAAACCTTTTTTTCTTCAAGGACTACTCGTTACCGAGAGAAAAACACGAATTTGAACTTGTTAATATGAAGAAAACATGAATTCGAACTCGTTACCAAAGATAAAACACAAATTTCTACTCGTTATAAAGGGAAAACACAAATTTCCGGCGATGTCAACTCGTTATCAGGGAAAAAACCTTTTTTCTTCAAGGTCACCTCGTTACCTGAGAAAAACACGAATTTGAAGTCGTTAATATGAAGAAAACATGAATTCGAACTCGTTACCAAAGATAAAACACAAATTTCTACTCGTTATAAAGGGAAAACACAAATTTCCGGCGATGTCAACTCGTTATCGAGAAAAAACCTTTTTTCTTCAAGGACAACTCGTTACCATAGAAAAACATGAATTTGAACTCGTTAATATGAAGAAAACATGAATTCGAACTCGTTACCAAAGATAAAACACAAATTTCTACTCGTTATAAAGGGAAAACACAAATTTCCGGCGATGTCAACTCGTTATCGTGGAAAAATCCTTTTTTTCTTCAAGGACACCTCGTTACCAGAGAAAAACACGAATTTGAAGACGTTAATATGAAGAAAACATGAATTCGAACTCGTTACCAAAGATACAACACAAATTTCTACTCGTTATAAAGGGAAAACACAAATTTCCGGCGATGTCCACTCGTTATCAGAGAAAAAACCTTTTTTTCTTCAAGGACAACTCGTTACCGAGAGAAAAACACGAATTTGAACTCGTTAATATGAAGAAAACATGAATTCGAACTCGTTACCAAAGATAAAACACAAATTTCTACTCGTTATAAAGGGAAAACACAAATTTCCGGCGATGTCCACTCGTTATCAGAGAAAAAACCTTTTTTTTCTTCAAGGACAACTCGTTACCAGTGAAAAACACGAATTTGAACTCGTTAAAATGATGAAAACATGAATTCGAACTCGTTACCAAAGATAAAATACACATTTCTACTCGTTATAAAGGGTAAACACAAATTTCCGGCGATGTCCACACGTTATCAGAGAAAAAACCTTTTTTTCTTCAAGGAAAACTCGTTACCAGAGAAAAACACGAATTTGAACTCGTTAATATGAAGAAAACATGAATTCGAACTCGTTACCAAAGATAAAACACAAATTTCTACTCGTTATAATAGGAAAACACAAATTTCCGGCGATGTCCACTCGTTATCAGAGAAAAAACCTTTTTTTCTTCAAGGACAACTCGTTACCAGAGAAAAACACGAATTTGAACTCGTTAATATGAAGAAAACATGAATTCGAACTCGTTACCAAAGATAAAACACAAATTTCTACTCGTTATAAAGGGAAAACACAAATTTCCGGCGATGTCAACTCGTTATCAGAGAAAAAACCTTTTGTTTCTTCAAGGAAAACTCGTTACCAGAGAAAAACATGAATTTGAATTCGTTAATATGCAGAAAACAAGAATTTGAACTCGTTACCAAAGATAAAACACAAATTTCTACTCGTTATAAAGGGAAAACACAAATTTCCGGCGATGTCCACTCGTTATCGAGAAAAAAACCTTTTTTTCTTCAAGGACAACTGGTTACCGAGAAAAACACGAATTTGAACTCGTTAATATGAAGAAAACATGAATTCGAACTCGTTACCAAGGATAAAACACAAATTTCTACTCGTTATAAAGGGAAAACACAAATTTCCGGCGATGTCCACTCGTTATCGGGGAAAAATCCTTTTTTTCTTCAAGGACACCTCGTTACCGAGAGAAAAACACGAATTTGAAGACGTTAATATGAAGAAAACATGAATTCGAACTCGTTACCAAAGATTTTTCGGAAGGACAACTCGTTACCGAGAGAAAAACACAAATTTGAACTCGTTAATAAGAAGAAAACATGAATTCGAACTCGTTACCAAAGAAAAAACACAAATTTCTACTCGTTATAAAGGGAAAACACAAATTTCCGGCGATGTCAACTCGTTATTAGGGAAAAAGACATTTTTTTTGGGAAGGACAACTCGTTACCGAGAGAAAAACACAAATTTGAACTCGTTAATAAGAAGAAAACATGAATTCGAACTCGTTACCAAAGAAAAAACACAAATTTCTACTCGTTATAAAGGGAAAACACAAATTTCCGGCGATGTCAACTCGTTATTAGGGAAAAAGACATTTTTTTCGGAAGGACAACTCGTTACCGAGAAAAAACACAAATTTGAACTCGTTAATAAGAAGAAAACATGAATTCGAACTCGTTACCAAAGAAAAAACACAAATTTCTACTCGTTATAAAGGGAAAACACAAATTTCCGGCGATGTCAACTCGTTATTAGGGAAAAAGACATTTTTTTCGGAAGGACAACTCGTTACCGAGAAAAACACAAATTTGAACTCGTTAATAAGAAGAAAACATGAATTCGAACTCGTTACCAAAGAAAAAACACAAATTTCTACTCGTTATAAAGGAAAACACAAATTTCCGGCGATGTCAACTCGTTATTAGGGAAAAAGACATTTTTTACGGAAGGACAACTCGTTACCGAGAGAAAAACACAAATTTGAACTCGTTAATAAGAAGAAAACATGAATTCGAACTCGTTACCAAAGAAAAAACACAAATTTCTACTCGTTATAAAGGGAAAACACAAATTTCCGGCGATGTCAACTCGTTATTAGGGAAAAAGACATTTTTTCTACGGAAGGACAACTCGTTACCGAGAGAAAAACACAAATTTGAACTCGTTAATAAGAAGAAAACATGAATTCGAACTCGTTACCAAAGAAAAAACACAAATTTCTACTCGTTATAAAGGGAAAACACAAATTTCCGGCGATGTCAACTCGTTATTAGGGAAAAAGACATTTTTTTGGAAGGACAACTCGTTACCGAGAAAAACACAAATTTGAACTCGTTAATAAGAAGAAAACATGAATTCGAACTCGTTACCAAAGAAAAAACACAAATTTCTACTCGTTATAAAGGGAAAACACAAATTTCCGGCGATGTCAACTCGTTATTAGGGAAAAAGACATTTTTTTTGGAAGGACAACTCGTTACCGAGAGAAAAACACAAATTTGAACTCGTTAATAAGAAGAAAACATGAATTCGAACTCGTTACCAAAGAAAAAACACAAATTTCTACTCGTTATAAAGGAAAACACAAATTTCCGGCGATGTCAACTCGTTATTAGGGAAAAAGACATTTTTTTTGGGAAGGACAACTCGTTACCGAGAAAAACACAAATTTGAACTCGTTAATAAGAAGAAAACATGAATTCGAACTCGTTACCAAAGAAAAAACACAAATTTCTACTCGTTATAAAGGGAAAACACAAATTTCCGGCGATGTCAACTCGTTATTAGGGAAAAAGACATTTTTTTCTGGAAGGACAACTCGTTACCGAGAGAAAAACACAAATTTGAACTCGTTAATAAGAAGAAAACATGAATTCGAACTCGTTACCAAAGAAAAAACACAAATTTCTACTCGTTATAAAGGGAAAACACAAATTTCCGGCGATGTCAACTCGTTATTAGGGAAAAAACATTTTTTACGGAAGGACAACTCGTTACCGAGAGAAAAACACAAATTTGAACTCGTTAATAAGAAGAAAACATGAATTCGAACTCGTTACCAAAGAAAAAACACAAATTTCTACTCGTTATAAAGGAAAACACAAATTTCCGGCGATGTCAACTCGTTATTAGGGAAAAAGACATTTTTACGGAAGGGACAACTCGTTACCGAGAGAAAAACACAAATTTGAACTCGTTAATAAGAAGAAAACATGAATTCGAACTCGTTACCAAAGAAAAAACACAAATTTCTACTCGTTATAAAGGAAAACACAAATTTCCGGCGATGTCAACTCGTTATTAGGGAAAAAGACATTTTTTTCGGGAAGGACAACTCGTTACCGAGAGAAAAACACAAATTTGAACTCGTTAATAAGAAGAAAACATGAATTCGAACTCGTTACCAAAGAAAAAACACAAATTTCTACTCGTTATAAAGGGAAAACACAAATTTCCGGCGATGTCAACTCGTTATTAGGGAAAAAGACATTTTTACGGAAGGACAACTCGTTACCGAGAGAAAAACACAAATTTGAACTCGTTAATAAGAAGAAAACATGAATTCGAACTCGTTACCAAAGAAAAAACACAAATTTCTACTCGTTATAAAGGGAAAACACAAATTTCCGGCGATGTCAACTCGTTATTAGGGAAAAAGACATTTTTTACGGAAGGACAACTCGTTACCGAGAGAAAAACACAAATTTGAACTCGTTAATAAGAAGAAAACATGAATTCGAACTCGTTACCAAAGAAAAAACACAAATTTCTACTCGTTATAAAGGGAAAACACAAATTTCCGGCGATGTCAACTCGTTATTAGGGAAAAAGACATTTTTTTTACGGAAGGACAACTCGTTACCGAGAGAAAAACACAAATTTGAACTCGTTAATAAGAAGAAAACATGAATTCGAACTCGTTACCAAAGAAAAAACACAAATTTCTACTCGTTATAAAGGGAAAACACAAATTTCCGGCGATGTCAACTCGTTATTAGGGAAAAAGACATTTTTTACGGAAGGACAACTCGTTACCGAGAGAAAAACACAAATTTGAACTCGTTAATAAGAAGAAAACATGAATTCGAACTCGTTACCAAAGAAAAAACACAAATTTCTACTCGTTATAAAGGGAAAACACAAATTTCCGGCGATGTCAACTCGTTATTAGGGAAAAAGACATTTTTTACGGAAGGACAACTCGTTACCGAGAGAAAAACACAAATTTGAACTCGTTAATAAGAAGAAAACATGAATTCGAACTCGTTACCAAAGAAAAAACACAAATTTCTACTCGTTATAAAGGGAAAACACAAATTTCCGGCGATGTCAACTCGTTATTAGGGAAAAAGACATTTTTTTCGGAAGGACAACTCGTTACCGAGAGAAAAACACAAATTTGAACTCGTTAATAAGAAGAAAACATGAATTCGAACTCGTTACCAAAGAAAAAACACAAATTTCTACTCGTTATAAAGGGAAAACACAAATTTCCGGCGATGTCAACTCGTTATTAGGGAAAAAGACATTTTTTTACGGAAGGACAACTCGTTACCGAGAGAAAAACACAAATTTGAACTCGTTAATAAGAAGAAAACATGAATTCGAACTCGTTACCAAAGAAAAAACACAAATTTCTACTCGTTATAAAGGGAAAACACAAATTTCCGGTGATGTCAACTCGTTATTAGGGAAAAAGACATTTTTTACGGAAGGACAACTCGTTACCGAGAGAAAAACACAAATTTGAACTCGTTAATAAGAAGAAAACATGAATTCGAACTCGTTACCAAAGAAAAAACACAAATTTCTACTCGTTATAAAGGGAAAACACAAATTTCCGGCGATGTCAACTCGTTATTAGGGAAAAAGACATTTTTTACGGAAGGACAACTCGTTACCGAGAAAAACACAAATTTGAACTCGTTAATAAGAAGAAAACATGAATTCGAACTCGTTACCAAAGAAAAAACACAAATTTCTACTCGTTATAAAGGGAAAACACAAATTTCCGGCGATGTCAACTCGTTATTAGGGAAAAAGACATTTTTTTTGGAAGGAAGGACAACTCGTTACCGAGAGAAAAACACAAATTTGAACTCGTTAATAAGAAGAAAACATGAATTCGAACTCGTTACCAAAGAAAAAACACAAATTTCTACTCGTTATAAAGGAAAACACAAATTTCCGGCGATGTCAACTCGTTATTAGGGAAAAAGACATTTTTTACGGAAGGACAACTCGTTACCGAGAGAAAAACACAAATTTGAACTCGTTAATAAGAAGAAAACATGAATTCGAACTCGTTACCAAAGAAAAAACACAAATTTCTACTCGTTATAAAGGGAAAACACAAATTTCCGGCGATGTCAACTCGTTATTAGGGAAAAAGACATTTTTTCGGAAGGACAACTCGTTACCGAGAGAAAAACACAAATTTGAACTCGTTAATAAGAAGAAAACATGAATTCGAACTCGTTACCAAAGAAAAAACACAAATTTCTACTCGTTATAAAGGGAAAACACAAATTTCCGGCGATGTCAACTCGTTATTAGGGAAAAAGACATTTTTTCTGGAAGGACAACTCGTTACCGAGAGAAAAACACAAATTTGAACTCGTTAATAAGAAGAAAACATGAATTCGAACTCGTTACCAAAGAAAAAACACAAATTTCTACTCGTTATAAAGGGAAAACACAAATTTCCGGCGATGTCAACTCGTTATTAGGGAAAAAGACATTTTTTCGGAAGGACAACTCGTTACCGAGAGAAAAACACAAATTTGAACTCGTTAATAAGAAGAAAACATGAATTCGAACTCGTTACCAAAGAAAAAACACAAATTTCTACTCGTTATAAAGGAAAACACAAATTTCCGGCGATGTCAACTCGTTATTAGGGAAAAAGACATTTTTTTGGAAGGACAACTCGTTACCGAGAAAAAACAAAATTTGAACTCGTTAATAAGAAGAAAACATGAATTCGAACTCGTTACCAAAGAAAAAACACAAATTTCTACTCGTTATAAAGGGAAAACACAAATTTCCGGCGATGTCAACTCGTTATTAGGGAAAAAGACATTTTTTACGGAAGGACAACTCGTTACCGAGAGAAAAACACAAATTTGAACTCGTTAATAAGAAGAAAACATGAATTCGAACTCGTTACCAAAGAAAAAACACAAATTTCTACTCGTTATAAAGGGAAAACACAAATTTCCGGCGATGTCAACTCGTTATTAGGGAAAAAGACATTTTTTTCAAGGACAACTCGTTACCGAGAGAAAAACACAAATTTGAACTCGTTAATAAGAAGAAAACATGAATTCGAACTCGTTACCAAAGAAAAAACACAAATTTCTACTCGTTATAAAGAGAAAACACAAATTTCCGGCGATGTCAACTCGTTATTAGGGAAAAAGACATTTTTTACGGAAGGACAACTCGTTACCGAGAGAAAAACACAAATTTGAACTCGTTAATAAGAAGAAAACATGAATTCGAACTCGTTACCAAAGAAAAAACACAAATTTCTACTCGTTATAAAGGGAAAACACAAATTTCCGGCGATGTCAACTCGTTATTAGGGAAAAAGACATTTTTTTTGGAAGGACAACTCGTTACCGAGAGAAAAACACAAATTTGAACTCGTTAATAAGAAGAAAACATGAATTCGAACTCGTTACCAAAGAAAAAACACAAATTTCTACTCGTTATAAAGGGAAAACACAAATTTCCGGCGATGTCAACTCGTTATTCGGGAAAAAGACATTTTTTTTTACGGAAGGACAACTCGTTACCGAGAGAAAAACACAAATTTGAACTCGTTAATAAGAAGAAAACATGAATTCGAACTCGTTACCAAAGAAAAAACACAAATTTCTACTCGTTATAAAGGGAAAACACAAATTTCCGGCGATGTCAACTCGTTATTAGGGAAAAAGACATTTTTTACGGAAGGACAACTCGTTACCGAGAGAAAAACACAAATTTGAACTCGTTAATAAGAAGAAAACATGAATTCGAACTCGTTACCAAAGAAAAAACACAAATTTCTACTCGTTATAAAGAGAAAACACAAATTTCCGGCGATGTCAACTCGTTATTAGGGAAAAAGACATTTTTTCGCAAGGACAACTCGTTACCGAGAGAAAAACACAAATTTGAACTCGTTAATAAGAAGAAAACATGAATTCGAACTCGTTACCAAAGAAAAAACACAAATTTCTACTCGTTATAAAGGGAAAACACAAATTTCCGGCGATGTCAACTCGTTATTAGGGAAAAAGACATTTTTTTCGGAAGGACAACTCGTTACCGAGAGAAAAACACAAATTTGAACTCGTTAATAAGAAGAAAACATGAATTCGAACTCGTTACCAAAGAAAAAACACAAATTTTTACTCGTTATAAAGGAAAACACAAATTTCCGGCGATGTCAACTCGTTATTAGGGAAAAAAACATTTTATCTGGAAGGACAACTCGTTACCGAGAGAAAAACACAAATTTGAACTCGTTAATAAGAAGAAAACATGAATTCGAACTCGTTACCAAAGAAAAAACACAAATTTCTACTCGTTATAAAGGGAAAACACAAATTTCCGGCGATGTCAACTCGTTATTAGGGAAAAAGACATTTTTTTTACGGAAGGACAACTCGTTACGAGAGAAAAACACAAATTTGAACTCGTTAATAAGAAGAAAACATGAATTCGAACTCGTTACCAAAGAAAAAACACAAATTTCTACTCGTTATAAAGGGAAAACACAAATTTCCGGCGATGTCAACTCGTTATTAGGGAAAAAGACATTTTTTTTCGGAAGGACAACTCGTTACCGAGAGAAAAACACAAATTTGAACTCGTTAATAAGAAGAAAACATGAATTCGAACTCGTTACCAAAGAAAAAACACAAATTTCTACTCGTTATAAAGGGAAAACACAAATTTCCGGCGATGTCAACTCGTTATTAGGGAAAAAGACATTTTTTACGGAAGGACAACTCGTTACCGAGAGAAAAACACAAATTTGAACTCGTTAATAAGAAGAAAACATGAATTCGAACTCGTTACCAAAGAAAAAACACAAATTTCTACTCGTTATAAAGGGAAAACACAAATTTCCGGCGCGATGTCAACTCGTTATTAGGGAAAAAGACATTTTTTACGGAAGGACAACTCGTTACCGAGAGAAAAACACAAATTTGAACTCGTTAATAAGAAGAAAACATGAATTCGAACTCGTTACCAAAGAAAAAACACAAATTTCTACTCGTTATAAAGGGAAAACACAAATTTCCGGCGATGTCAACTCGTTATTAGGGAAAAAGACATTTTTTCCGGAAGGACAACTCGTTACCGAGAGAAAAACACAAATTTGAACTCGTTAATAAGAAGAAAACATGAATTCGAACTCGTTACCAAAGAAAAAACACAAATTTCTACTCGTTATAAAGGGAAAACACAAATTTCCGGCGATGTCAACTCGTTATTAGGGAAAAAGACATTTTTTACGGAAGGACAACTCGTTACCGAGAAAAACACAAATTTGAACTCGTTAATAAGAAGAAAACATGAATTCGAACTCGTTACCAAAGAAAAAACACAAATTTCTACTCGTTATAAAGAGAAAAACACAAATTTCCGGCGATGTCAACTCGTTATTAGGGAAAAAGACATTTTTTCGGAAGAAGGACAACTCGTTACCGAGAAAAAACACAAATTTGAACTCGTTAATAAGAAGAAAACATGAATTCGAACTCGTTACCAAAGAAAAAACACAAATTTCTACTCGTAATAAAGGGAAAACACAAATTTCCGGCGATGTCAACTCGTTATTAGGGAAAAAGATATTTTTTTCTGGAAGGACAACTCGTTACCGAGAGAAAAACACAAATTTGAACTCGTTAATAAGAAGAAAACATGAATTCGAACTCGTTACCAAAGAAAAAACACAAATTTCTACTCGTTATAAAGGGAAAACACAAATTTCCGGCGATGTCAACTCGTTATTAGGGAAAAAGACATTTTTTACGGAAGGACAACTCGTTACCGAGAGAAAAACACAAATTTGAACTCGTTAATAAGAAGAAAACATGAATTCGAACTCGTTACCAAAGAAAAAACACAAATTTCTACTCGTTATAAAGGGAAAACACAAATTTCCGGCGATGTCAACTCGTTATTAGGGAAAAAGACATTTTTTTACGGAAGGACAACTCGTTACCGAGAGAAAAACACAAATTTGAACTCGTTAATAAGAAGAAAACATGAATTCGAACTCGTTACCAAAGAAAAAACACAAATTTCTACTCGTTATAAAGGGAAAACACAAATTTCCGGCGATGTCAACTCGTTATTAGGGAAAAAGACATTTTTTACGGAAGGACAACTCGTTACCGAGAGAAAAACACAAATTTGAACTCGTTAATAAGAAGAAAACATGAATTCGAACTCGTTACCAAAGAAAAAACACAAATTTCTACTCGTTATAAAGGGAAAACACAAATTTCCGGCGATGTCAACTCGTTATTAGGGAAAAAGACATTTTTTTTTACGGAAGGACAACTCGTTACCGAGAGAAAAACACAAATTTGAACTCGTTAATAAGAAGAAAACATGAATTCGAACTCGTTACCAAAGAAAAAACACAAATTTCTACTCGTTATAAAGGGAAAACACAAATTTCCGGCGATGTCAACTCGTTATTAGGGAAAAAGACATTTTTTTTGGAAGGACAACTCGTTACCGAGAGAAAAACACAAATTTGAACTCGTTAATAAGAAGAAAACATGAATTCGAACTCGTTACCAAAGAAAAAACACAAATTTCTACTCGTTATAAAGGAAAACACAAATTTCCGGCGATGTCAACTCGTTATTAGGGAAAAAACATTTTTTTCGGAAGGACAACTCGTTACCGAGAAAAACACAAATTTGAACTCGTTAATAAGAAGAAAACATGAATTCGAACTCGTTACCAAAGAAAAAACACAAATTTCTACTCGTTATAAAGGGAAAACACAAATTTCCGGCGATGTCAACTCGTTATTAGGGAAAAAGACATTTTTTACGGAAGGACAACTCGTTACCGAGAGAAAAACACAAATTTGAACTCGTTAATAAGAAGAAAACATGAATTCGAACTCGTTACCAAAGAAAAAACACAAATTTACTACTCGTTATAAAGGGAAAACACAAATTTCCGGCGATGTCAACTCGTTATTAGGGAAAAAGACATTTTTTACGGAAGGACAACTCGTTACCGAGAGAAAAACACAAATTTGAACTCGTTAATAAGAAGAAAACATGAATTCGAACTCGTTACCAAAGAAAAAACACAAATTTCTACTCGTTATAAAGGGAAAACACAAATTTCCGGCGATGTCAACTCGTTATTAGGGAAAAAGACATTTTTTTTGGAAGGACAACTCGTTACCGAGAGAAAAACACAAATTTGAACTCGTTAATAAGAAGAAAACATGAATTCGAACTCGTTACCAAAGAAAAAACACAAATTTCTACTCGTTATAAAGGGAAAACACAAATTTCCGGCGATGTCAACTCGTTATTAGGGAAAAAGACATTTTTTCGGAAGGACAACTCGTTACCGAGAAAAACACAAATTTGAACTCGTTAATAAGAAGAAAACATGAATTCGAACTCGTTACCAAAGAAAAAACACAAATTTCTACTCGTTATAAAGGGAAAACACAAATTTCCGGCGATGTCAACTCGTTATTAGGGAAAAAGACATTTTTTTCGGAAGGACAACTCGTTACCGAGAGAAAAACACAAATTTGAACTCGTTAATAAGAAGAAAACATGAATTCGAACTCGTTACCAAAGAAAAAACACAAATTTCTACTCGTTATAAAGGAAAACACAAATTTCCGGCGATGTCAACTCGTTATTAGGGAAAAAGACATTTTATACGGAAGGACAACTCGTTACCGAGAAAAAACACAAATTTGAACTCGTTAATAAGAAGAAAACATGAATTCGAACTCGTTACCAAAGAAAAAACACAAATTTCTACTCGTTATAAAGAGAAAACACAAATTTCCGGCGATGTCAACTCGTTATTAGGGAAAAAGACATTTTTTACGGAAGGACAACTCGTTACCGAGAGAAAAACACAAATTTGAACTCGTTAATAAGAAGAAAACATGAATTCGAACTCGTTACCAAAGAAAAAACACAAATTTCTACTCGTTATAAAGGGAAAACACAAATTTCCGGCGATGTCAACTCGTTATTAGGGAAAAAGACATTTTTTTCGGAAGGACAACTCGTTACCGAGAGAAAAACACAAATTTGAACTCGTTAATAAGAAGAAAACATGAATTCGAACTCGTTACCAAAGAAAAAACACAAATTTCTACTCGTTATAAAGGGAAAACACAAATTTCCGGCGATGTCAACTCGTTATTAGGGAAAAAGACATTTTTTTTACGGAAGGACAACTCGTTACCGAGAAAAACACAAATTTGAACTCGTTAATAAGAAGAAAACATGAATTCGAACTCGTTACCAAAGAAAAAACACAAATTTCTACTCGTTATAAAGGGAAAACACAAATTTCCGGCGATGTCAACTCGTTATTAGGGAAAAAGACATTTTTTCGGAAGGACAACTCGTTACCGAGAGAAAAACACAAATTTGAACTCGTTAATAAGAAGAAAACATGAATTCGAACTCGTTACCAAAGAAAAAACACAAATTTCTACTCGTTATAAAGGGAAAACACAAATTTCCGGCGATGTCAACTCGTTATTAGGGAAAAAGACATTTTTTCTGGAAGGACAACTCGTTACCGAGAGAAAAACACAAATTTGAACTCGTTAATAAGAAGAAAACATGAATTCGAACTCGTTACCAAAGAAAAAACACAAATTTCTACTCGTTATAAAGGGAAAACACAAATTTCCGGCGATGTCAACTCGTTATTAGGGAAAAAGACATTTTTTTCTGAAGGACAACTCGTTACCGAGAAAAACACAAATTTGAACTCGTTAATAAGAAGAAAACATGAATTCGAACTCGTTACCAAAGAAAAAACACAAATTTCTACTCGTTATAAAGGGAAAACACAAATTTCCGGCGATGTCAACTCGTTATTAGGGAAAAAAAACATTTTTTACGGAAGGACAACTCGTTACCGAGAAAAAACAACACAAATTTGAACTCGTTAATAAGAAGAAAACATGAATTCGAACTCGTTACCAAAGAAAAAACACAAATTTCTACTCGTTATAAAGGGAAAACACAAATTTCCGGCGATGTCAACTCGTTATTAGGGAAAAAGACATTTTTTTCGGAAGGACAACTCGTTACCGAGAGAAAAACACAAATTTGAACTCGTTAATAAGAAGAAAACATGAATTCGAACTCGTTACCAAAGAAAAAACACAAATTTCTACTCGTTATAAAGAGAAAACACAAATTTCCGGCGATGTCAACTCGTTATTAGGGAAAAAGACATTTTTTACGGAAGGACAACTCGTTACCGAGAGAAAAACACAAATTTGAACTCGTTAATAAGAAGAAAACATGAATTCGAACTCGTTACCAAAGAAAAAACACAAATTTCTACTCGTTATAAAGGGAAAACACAAATTTCCGGCGATGTCAACTCGTTATTAGGGAAAAAGACATTTTTTCTAGGAAGGACAAATCGTTACCGAGAAAAACACAAATTTGAACTCGTTAATAAGAAGAAAACATGAATTCGAACTCGTTACCAAAGAAAAAACACAAATTTCTACTCGTTATAAAGGGAAAACACAAATTTCCGGCGATGTCAACTCGTTATTAGGAAAAAGACATTTTTTTTCCGGAAGGACAACTCGTTACCGAGAGAAAAACACAAATTTGAACTCGTTAATAAGAAGAAAACATGAATTCGAACTCGTTACCAAAGAAAAAACACAAATTTCTACTCGTTATAAAGGGAAAACACAAATTTCCGGCGATGTCAACTCGTTATTAGGGAAAAAGACATTTTTTTCGGAAGGACAACTCGTTACCGAGAGAAAAACACAAATTTGAACTCGTTAATAAGAAGAAAACATGAATTCGAACTCGTTACCAAAGAAAAAACACAAATTTCTACTCGTTATAAAGGAAAACACAAATTTCCGGCGATGTCAACTCGTTATTAGGGAAAAAAACATTTTTCTGGAAGGACAACTCGTTACCGAGAGAAAAACACAAATTTGAACTCGTTAATAAGAAGAAAACATGAATTCGAACTCGTTACCAAAGAAAAAACACAAATTTCTACTCGTTATAAAGGGAAAACACAAATTTCCGGCGATGTCAACTCGTTATTAGGGAAAAAGACATTTTTTCTCGGAAGGACAACTCGTTACCGAGAGAAAAACACAAATTTGAACTCGTTAATAAGAAGAAAACATGAATTCGAACTCGTTACCAAAGAAAAAACACAAATTTCTACTCGTTATAAAGGAAAACACAAATTTCCGGCGATGTCAACTCGTTATTAGGGAAAAAAACATTTTTTACGGAAGGACAACTCGTTACCGAGAAAAACACAAATTTGAACTCGTTAATAAGAAGAAAACATGAATTCGAACTCGTTACCAAAGAAAAAACACAAATTTCTACTCGTTATAAAGGGAAAACACAAATTTCCGGCGATGTCAACTCGTTATTAGGGAAAAAGACATTTTTTACGGAAGGACAACTCGTTACCGAGAGAAAAACACAAATTTGAACTCGTTAATAAGAAGAAAACATGAATTCGAACTCGTTACCAAAGAAAAAACACAAATTTCTACTCGTTATAAAGGGAAAACACAAATTTCCGGCGATGTCAACTCGTTATTAGGGAAAAAGACATTTTTTACGGAAGGACAACTCGTTACCGAGAAAAACACAAATTTGAACTCGTTAATAAGAAGAAAACATGAATTCGAACTCGTTACCAAAGAAAAAACACAAATTTCTACTCGTTATAAAGGGAAAACACAAATTTCCGGCGATGTCAACTCGTTATTAGGGAAAAAGACATTTTTTCTGGAAGGACAACTCGTTACCGAGAAAAACACAAATTTGAACTCGTTAATAAGAAGAAAACATGAATTCGAACTCGTTACCAAAGAAAAAACACAAATTTCTACTCGTTATAAAGGGAAAACACAAATTTCGGCGATGTCAACTCGTTATTCGGGAAAAAGACATTTTTTTCGGAAGGACAACTCGTTACCAGAGAAAAACACAAATTTGAACTCGTTAATAAGAAGAAAACATGAATTCGAACTCGTTACCAAAGAAAAAACACAAATTTCTACTCGTTATAAAGGGAAAACACAAATTTCCGGCGATGTCAACTCGTTATTAGGGAAAAAGACATTTTTTTTACGGAAGGACAACTCGTTACCGAGAGAAAAACACAAATTTGAACTCGTTAATAAGAAGAAAACATGAATTCGAACTCGTTACCAAAGAAAAAACACAAATTTCTACTCGTTATAAAGAGAAAACACAAATTTCCGGCGATGTCAACTCGTTATTAGGGAAAAAGACATTTTTTACGCAAGGACAACTCGTTACCGAGAAAAACACAAATTTGAACTCGTTAATAAGAAGAAAACATGAATTCGAACTCGTTACCAAAGAAAAAACACAAATTTCTACTCGTTATAAAGGGAAAACACAAATTTCCGGCGATGTCAACTCGTTATTAGGGAAAAAGACATTTTTTTACGGAAGGACAACTCGTTACCGAGAGAAAAACACAAATTTGAACTCGTTAATAAGAAGAAAACATGAATTCGAACTCGTTACCAAAGAAAAAACACAAATTTCTACTCGTTATAAAGGGAAAACACAAATTTCCGGCGATGTCAACTCGTTATTCGGGAAAAAGACATTTTTTACGGAAGGACAACTCGTTACCGAGAGAAAAACACAAATTTGAACTCGTTAATAAGAAGAAAACATGAATTCGAACTCGTTACCAAAGAAAAAACACAAATTTCTACTCGTTATAAAGGGAAAACACAAATTTCCGGCGATGTCAACTCGTTATTAGGGAAAAAGACATTTTTTACGGAAGGACAACTCGTTACCGAGAGAAAAACACAAATTTGAACTCGTTAATAAGAAGAAAACATGAATTCGAACTCGTTACCAAAGAAAAAACAAAAATTTCTACTCGTTATAAAGGGAAAACACAAATTTCCGGCGATGTCAACTCGTTATTAGGGAAAAAGACATTTTTTTTGGAAGGACAACTCGTTACCAGAGAAAAACACAAATTTGAACTCGTTAATAAGAAGAAAACATGAATTCGAACTCGTTACCAAAGAAAAAACACAAATTTCTACTCGTTATAAAGGGAAAACACAAATTTCCGGCGATGTCAACTCGTTATTAGGGAAAAAGACATTTTTTACGGAAGGACAACTCGTTACCGAGAGAAAAACACAAATTTGAACTCGTTAATAAGAAGAAAACATGAATTCGAACTCGTTACCAAAGAAAAAACACAAATTTCTACTCGTTATAAAGGGAAAACACAAATTTCCGGCGATGTCAACTCGTTATTAGGGAAAAAGACATTTTTTACGGAAGGACAACTCGTTACCGAGAGAAAAACACAAATTTGAACTCGTTAATAAGAAGAAAACATGAATTCGAACTCGTTACCAAAGAAAAAACACAAATTTCTACTCGTTATAAAGGAAAACACAAATTTCCGGCGATGTCAACTCGTTATTAGGGAAAAAGACATTTTTTACGGAAGGACAACTCGTTACCGAGAAAAACACAAATTTGAACTCGTTAATAAGAAGAAAACATGAATTCGAACTCGTTACCAAAGAAAAAACACAAATTTCTACTCGTTATAAAGGGAAAACACAAATTTCCGGCGATGTCAACTCGTTATTAGGGAAAAAGACATTTTTTACGGAAGGACAACTCGTTACCGAGAGAAAAACACAAATTTGAACTCGTTAATAAGAAGAAAACATGAATTCGAACTCGTTACCAAAGAAAAAACACAAATTTCTACTCGTTATAAAGGGAAAACACAAATTTCCGGCGATGTCAACTCGTTATTAGGGAAAAAGACATTTTTTTTCGGAAGGACAACTCGTTACCGAGAGAAAAACACAAATTTGAACTCGTTAATAAGAAGAAAACATGAATTCGAACTCGTTACCAAAGAAAAAACACAAATTTCTACTCGTTATAAAGGAAAACACAAATTTCCGGCGATGTCAACTCGTTATTAGGGAAAAAGACATTTTTTCTGAAGGACAACTCGTTACCGAGAGAAAAACACAAATTTGAACTCGTTAATAAGAAGAAAACATGAATTCGAACTCGTTACCAAAGAAAAAACACAAATTTCTACTCGTTATAAAGGGAAAACACAAATTTCCGGCGATGTCAACTCGTTATTAGGGAAAAAGACATTTTTTTTTGAAGGACAACTCGTTACCGAGAGAAAAACACAAATTTGAACTCGTTAATAAGAAGAAAACATGAATTCGAACTCGTTACCAAAGAAAAAACACAAATTTCTACTCGTTATAAAGGGAAAACACAAATTTCCGGCGATGTCAACTCGTTATTAGGGAAAAAGACATTTTTCGGAAGGACAACTCGTTACCGAGAGAAAAACACAAATTTGAACTCGTTAATAAGAAGAAAACATGAATTCGAACTCGTTACCAAAGAAAAAACACAAATTTCTACTCGTTATAAAGGGAAAACACAGAGAAAAACACAAATTCTGAACACGTTAATAAGAAGAAAACAAGAATTCGAGCTGGGTGCCAAAGAAAAACACAAATTTCTACTCGCTATAAGGGAAGTACCACAAATTTCCGGCGATATCAGCCTGGTTATTCGGAAAAAGAACTTTTTCTCGGGATGGACAACTTGTTACCAGTGAAAAACACAAATTTGAACTCGTTAATAAGAAGAAAACATGAATTTGAACTCGTTACCAAAGAAAAACACAATTTTCTACTCATTATAAAGGGAAAACACAAATTTCCGGCAATGTCAACTCGATATTAGGGAAAAAGACATTTTTTTTCTGGAAGGACAACTCGTTACCCGAGAAAAACACAAATTTGAACTCGTTAATATGAAGAAAACATGAATTCGAACTCGTTACCAAAGAAAAACACAATTTTCTACTCATTATAAAGGGAAAACACAAATTTCCGGCAATGTCAACTCGATATTAGGGAAAGAGACATTTTTTTTTACGGAAGGACAACTCGTTACTGAGAGAAAAACACAAATTTGAACTCGTTAATATGAAGAAAACATGAATTCGAACTCGTTACCAAAGAAAAAACACAAATTTCTACTCGTTATAAAGGGAAAACACAAATTTCCGGCGATGTCAACTCATTATTAGGGAAAAGACATTTTTTCCGGAAGGACAACTCGTTACCGTGAGAAAAACACAAATTTAAACTCGTTAAAAAAAAGAAAACATGAATTCGAACTCGTTACCAAAGAAAAAACACAAATTTTTACTCGTTATAAAGAGAAAACACAAATTTCCGGCGATGTCAACTCGTTATTAAGGAAAAAGACATTTTATCTGCAAGGACAACTCGTTACCAGAGAAAAACACAAATTTGAACTCGTTAAATAGAAGAAAATATGAATTCGAACTCGTTACCAAAGAAAAAACACAAATTTCTACTCGTTATAAAGAGAAAAACACAAATTTCCGGCAATGTCAACTCGTTATTAGGGAAAAAGACATTTTTTCTGGAAAGACAACTCGTTACCAGAGAAAAACACAAATTTGAACTCGTTAATAAGAAGAAAACATGAATTCGAACTCGTTACCAAAGAAAAAACACAAATTTCTACTCGTTATAAAGGGAAAACACAAATTTCCCTCGATGTCAACTCGTTATTTGGGAAAAAGACATTTTTTACGGAAGGACAACTCGTTACCGAGAAAAACACAAATTTTAACTCTTTAATAAGAAGAAAACATGAATTCGAACTCGTTACCAAAGAAAAAACACAAATTTCTACTCTTTATAATGGGAAAACACAAATTTCCGGTGATGTCAACTCGTTATTAGGGAAAAAGACATTTTTTTTCTACGGAAGGACAACTCGTTACCGCAGAAAAACACAAATTTGAACTCGTTAATAAGAAGAAAACAAGAATTCGAACTCGTTACCAAAGAAAAAACACAAATTTCTACTCGTTATAAAGGGAAAACACAAATTTCCGGCGATGTCAACTCGTTATTCGGGAAAAGGACTTTTTTTTACGGAAGGACAACTTGTTACCAAGTGAAAAACACAAATTTGAACTCGTTAATAAGAAGAAAACATGAATTTGAACTAGTTACCAAAGAAAAAACACAATTTTCTACTCATTATAAAGGGAAAACACAAATTTCCGGCGATGTCAACTCGATATTAGGGAAAAAGACATTTTTACCGGGAAGGACAAGTCGTTACCGGAGAAAAACACAAATTTGAACTCGTTAATAAGAAGAAAACATGAATTCAAACTCGTTACCAAAGAAAAAACACAAATTTCTACTCGTTATAAAGGGAAAACGAAATTTCCGGCGATGTCAACTCGTTATTAGGGAAAAAGACATTTTTTTCGGAAGGACAACTCGTTACCGAGAGAAAAACACAAATTTAAACTCGTTAATAAGAAGAAAACATGAATTCGAACTCGTTACCAAAAGAAAAAACACAAATTTTTACTCGTTATAAAGAGAAAACACAAATTTCCGGTGATGTCAACTCGTAATTAGGGAAAAAGACATTTTTTTTTACGGAAGGACAACTCGTTACCGAGAGAAAAACACAAATTTGAACTCGTTAAATAGAAGAAAATATGAATTCGAACTCGTTACCAAAGAAAAAACACAAATTTCTACTCGTTATAAAAAAGAAAAACACAAATTTCCGGCGATGTCAACTCGTTATTAGGGAAAAAGGGATTTTTTTTCTCGAAGGACAACTCGTTTCCGGAGAAAAACACAAATTTGAACTCGTTAATAAGAAGAAAACATGAATTCGAACTCGTTACCAAAGAAAAAACACAAATTTTTACTCGTTATAAAGGGAAAACACAAATTTCCGGCGATGTCAACTCGTTATTAGGGAAAAAAATATTTTATCACGCAAGGACAACTCGTTACCGAGAGAAAAACACAAATTTGATCTCGTTAATAAGAAGAAAACATGAATTCGAACTCGTTACCAAAGAAAAAACATAAATTTCTACTCGTTATAAAGGGAAAACACAAATTACCGCCGATGTCAACTCGTTATTAGGGAAAAAGAAATTTTTCGGAAGGACAACACGTTACCGAGAGAAAAACACAAATTTGAACTCGTTAATAAGAAGAAAACATGAATTCAAACTCGTTACCAAAGAAAAAACACAAATTTCTCCTCGTTATAAAGGGAAAACACAAATTTCCCTCGATGTCAACTCGTTATTCGGGAAAAAGACATTTTTCTGGAAGGACAACTCGTTACCAAAGAAAAACACAAATTTGAACTCTTTAATAAGAAGAAAACATGAATTCGAACTCGTTACCAAAGAAAAAACACAAATTTCTACTCGTTATAAAGGGAAAACACAAATTTCCGGTGATGTCAACTCGTTATTAGGGAAAAAGACATTTTTACGGAAGGACAACTCGTTACTGAGAGAGAAACACACATTTGAACTCGTTAATAAGAAGAAAACAAGAATTCGAACTCGTTACCAAAGAAAAAACACAAATTTCTACTCGTTATAAAGGGAAAACACAAATTTCCGGCGATGTCAACTCGTTATTAGGGAAAAAGACATTTTTTTCTAGAAGGACAACTCGTTACCAGAGAAAAACACAAATTTGAACTCGTTAATAAGAAGAAAACATGAATTCGAACTCGTTACCTAAGAAAAAACACAAATTTTTACTCGTTATAAAGGGAAAACACAAATTTCCGGCGATGTCAACTCGTTATTAGGGAAAAAGACATTTTATCGCAAGGACAACTCGTTACCGAGAGAAAAACACAAATTTGAACTCGTTAATAAGAAGAAAACATGAATTCGAACTCGTAACCAAAGAAAAAACACAAATTTCTACTCGTTATAAAGGGAAAACACAAATTTCCGGTGATGTCAACTCGTTATTAGGGAAAAAGACATTTTTTCTGGAAGGACAACTCGTTACCAGAGAAAACACAAATTTGAACTCGTTAATAAGAAGAAAACATGATTTCGAACTCGTCACCAAAGAAAAAACACAAATTTCTACTCGTTATAAAGGGAAAACACAAATTTCCGGCGATGTCAACTGGTTATTCGGGAAAAAGACTTTTTTTTCTGGAAGGACAACTTGTTACCAGTGTAAAACACAAATTTGAACTCGTTAATAAGAAGAAAACACGAATTTGAACTCGTTACCAAAGAAAAAACACAATTTTCTACTCATTATAAAGGGAAAACACAAATTTCCGGCGATGTCAACTCGATATTAGGGAAAAAGACATTTTTTTCTCGAAGGACAACACGTTACCGAGAGAAAACACAAATTTGAACTCGTTAATATGAAGAAAACATGAATTCGAACTCGTTACCAAAGAAAAAACACAAATTTCTACTCGTTATAAAGGGAAAACACAAATTTCCGGCGATGTCAACTCGTTATTAGGGAAAAAGACATTTTTTCTCGGAAGGACAACTCGATACCGCAGAAAAACACAAATTTGAACTCGTTAATAAGAAGAAAACATGAATTCGAACTCGTTACCAACGAAAAAACACAAATTTTTACTCGTTATAAAGAGAAAACACAAATTTCCGGCGATGTCAATTCGTTATTAGGGAAAAAAACATTTTATCTCGCAAGGACAACTCGTTACCGAGAAAAAACACAAATTTGAACTCGTTAAATAGAAGAAAACATGCATTCGAACCGGTTACCAAAGAAAAAACACAAATTTCTACTCGTTAGAAAGGGAAAACAAAAATTTCCGGTGATGTCAACTCGTTATTAGGGAAAAAGACATTTTTTTCTCGGAAGGAGAACTCGTTACCGGAGAAAAACACAAATTTGAACTCGTTAATAAGAAGAAAACATGAATTCGAACTCGTTACCAAAGAAAAAACACAAATTTTTACTCGTTATAAAGAGAAAACACATATTTCCGGCGATGTCAACTCGTTATTATGGAAAAAAACATTTTATCCGCAAGGACAACTTGTTACCGAGAGAAAACACAAATTTGAACTCGTTAATAAAAAGAAAACATGAATTCGAACTCGTTACCGAAGAAAAAACACAAATTTCTACTCGTTATAAATGGAAAACACAAATTTCCGGCGATGTCAACTCGTTATTTGGGAACAAGACATTTTTTCGGAAGGACAACTCGTTACCGAGAGAAAAACACAAATTTGAACTCGTTAATAAGAAGAAAACATGAATTCAAACTCGTTACTAAAGAAAAAACACAAATTTCTACACGTTATAAAGGGAAAACACAAATTTCCCTCGATGTCAACTCGTTATTCGGGAAAAAGACATTTTTTCCGGAAGGACAACTCGTTACCGAGAAAACACAAATTTGAAGTCGTTAATAAGATGAAAACATGAATTCGAATACCAAAGAAAAAACACAAATTTCTACTCGTTATAAAGGGAAAACACAAATTTCCGGCGATGTCAACTCGTTATTAGGGAAAAAGACATTTTTTCTTGAAGGACAACTCGTTACCGAGAGAAAAACACAAAATTGAACTCGTTAATAAGAAGAAAACATGAATTCAAACTCGTTACCAAAGAAAAAACACAAATTTCTACTCGTTATAAAGGCAAAACACAAATTTCCGGCGATGTCAACACGTTATTCGGGAAAAGACATTTTTTTCCGGAAGAACAACTCGTCACCAGAGAAAAACACAAATTTGAACTCGTTAATAAGAAGAAAACATGAATTCGAACTCGTTACCAAAGAAAAAACACAAATTTCTACTCGTTAATAAAAAGAATACAAGAATTCGAACTCGTTACCGAAAAAAAACACAAATTTCTACTCGTTATAAAGGGAAAACACAAATTTCCGGCGATGTCAACTCGTTATTAGGAAAAGACATTTTTTCTGGAAGGACAACTCGTTACCAGAGAAAAACACAAATTTGAACTCGTTAATAAGAAGAAAACATGAATTCAAACTCGTTACTAAAGAAAAAACACAAATTTCTACTCGTTATAAAGGGAAAACACAAATTTTCGGCGATGTCAACTCGTTAAGAGGGAAAAAGGCATTTTTTCTGTAAGGACAACTCGTTACCAGAGAAAAACAGAAATTTGAACTCGTTAATAAGAAGAAAACATGAATTCGAACTCGTTACCAAAGAAAAAACACAAATTTCTACGCGTTATAAAGGGAAAACACAAATTTCCGGCGATGTCAACTCGTTATCAGGGAAAAAACATTTTTTCTGCAAGGACTACTAGTTACCAGAGAAAAACACAAATTTGAACTCGTTAATAAAAAGAAAACATGAATTCGAACTCGTTACCGAAGAAAAAACACAAATTTCTACTCGTTAAAAAGGGAAAACACAAATTTCCGGTGATGTCAACTCGTTATTAGGGAAAAAGACATTTTTTCTGGAAGGACAACTCGTTACCGAGAGAAAAACACAAATTTGAACTCGTTAATAAGAAGAAAACATGAATTCGAACTCGTTACCAAAGAAAAAACACAAATTTCTACTCGTTATAAAGGGAAAACACAAATTTCCGGCGATGTCAACTCGTTATTAGGGAAAAAGACATTTTTTTCTAGAAGGACAACTCGTTACCAGAGAAAAACACAAATTTGAACTCGTTAATAAGAAGAAAACATGAATTCGAACTCGTTACTAAAGAAAAAACACAAATTTTTACTCGTTATAAAGGGAAAACACAAATTTCTGGCGATGTCAACTCGTTATTAGGGAAAAAGACATTTTATCTGCAAGGACAACTCGTTACCGAGAGAAAAACACAAATTTGAACTCGTTAATAAGAAGAAAACATGAATTCGAACTCGTTACCAAAGAAAAAACACAAATTTCTACTCGTTATAAAGGGAAAACACAAATTTCCGGTGATGTCAACTCGTTATTAGGGAAAAAGACATTTTTTACGGAAGGACAACTCGTTACCGAGAGAAAAACACAAATTTGAACTCGTTAATAAGAAGAAAACATGATTTCGAACTCGTCACCAAAGAAAAAACACAAATTTCTACTCGTTATAAAGGGAAAACACAAATTTCCGGCGATGTCAACTCGGTTATTCGGGAAAAAGACTTTTTTTTCTGGAAGGACAACTTGTTACCAGTGTAAAACACAAATTTGAACTCGTTAATAAGAAGAAAACACGAATTTGAACTCGTTACCAAAGAAAAAACACAATTTTCTACTCATTATAAAGGGAAAACACAAATTTCCGGCGATGTCAACTCGATATTAGGGAAAAAGACATTTTTTTCTGGAAGGACAACACGTTACCAGAGAAAAACACAAATTTGAACTCGTTAATAAGAAGAAAACATGAATTCGAACTCGTTACCAAAGAAAAAACACAAATTTCTACTCGTTATAAAGGGAAAACACAAATTTCCGGCGATGTCAACTCGTTATTAGGGAAAAAGACATTTTTTCGGAAGGACAACTCGATACCGAGAGAAAAACACAAATTTGAACTCGTTAATAAGAAGAAAACATGAATTCGAACTCGTTACCAACGAAAAAACACAAATTTTTACTCGTTATAAAGAGAAAACACAAATTTCCGGCGATGTCAATTCGTTATTAGGGAAAAAAACATTTTATCTGCAAGGACAACTCGTTACCAGAGAAAAACACAAATTTGAACTCGTTAAATAGAAGAAAACATGCATTCGAACTGTTTACCAAAGAAAAAACACAAATTTCTACTCGTTAGAAAGGGAAAACAAAAATTTCCGGTGATGTCAACTCGTTATTAGGGAAAAAGACATTTTTTTCTGGAAGGAGAACTCGTTACCAGAGAAAAACACAAATTTGAACTCGTTAATAAGAAGAAAACATGAATTCGAACTCGTTACCAAAGAAAAAACACAAATTTTTACTCGTTATAAAGAGAAAACACATATTTCCGGCGATGTCAACTCGTTATTATGGAAAAAAACATTTTATACGCAAGGACAACTTGTTACCGAGAGAAAAACACAAATTTGAACTCGTTAATAAAAAGAAAACATGAATTCGAACTCGTTACCGAAGAAAAAACACAAATTTCTACTCGTTATAAATGGAAAACACAAATTTCCGGCGATGTCAACTCGTTATTTGGGAACAAGACATTTTTTCTGGAAGGACAACTCGTTACCAGAGAAAAACACAAATTTGAACTCGTTAATAAGAAGAAAACATGAATTCAAACTCGTTACTAAAGAAAAAACACAAATTTCTACACGTTATAAAGGGAAAACACAAATTTCCCTCGATGTCAACTCGTTATTCGGGAAAAAGACATTTTTTCTGGAAGGACAACTCGTTACCAGAGAAAAACACAAATTTGAAGTCGTTAATAAGATGAAAACATGAATTCGAATACCAAAGAAAAAACACAAATTTCTACTCGTTATAAAGGGAAAACACAAATTTCCGGCGATGTCAACTCGTTATTAGGGAAAAAGACATTTTTTCTTGAAGGACAACTCGTTACCAGAGAAAAACACAAAATTGAACTCGTTAATAAGAAGAAAACATGAATTCAAACTCGTTACCAAAGAAAAAACACAAATTTCTACTCGTTATAAAGGCAAAACACAAATTTCCGGCGATGTCAACACGTTATTCGGGAAAGAGACATTTTTTCTGGAAGAACAACTCGTCACCGAGAGAAAAACACAAATTTGAACTCGTTAATAAGAAGAAAACATGAATTCGAACTCGTTACCAAAGAAAAAACACAAATTTCTACTCGTTAATAAAAAGAATACAAGAATTCGAACTCGTTACCGAAAAAAAAAAACACAAATTTCTACTCGTTATAAAGGGAAAACACAAATTTCCGGCGATGTCAACTCGTTATTAGGGAAAAAGACATTTTTTCGGAAGGACAACTCGTTACCGAGAGAAAAACACAAATTTGAACTCGTTAATAAGAAGAAAACATGAATTCAAACTCGTTACTAAAGAAAAAACACAAATTTCTACTCGTTATAAAGGGAAAACACAAATTTTCGGCGATGTCAACTCGTTAAGAGGGAAAAAGACATTTTTTCTCGTAAGGACAACTCGTTACCGAGAGAAAAACAGAAATTTGAACTCGTTAATAAGAAGAAAACATGAATTCGAACTCGTTACCAAAGAAAAAACACAAATTTCTACGCGTTATAAAGGGAAAACACAAATTTCCGGCGATGTCAACTCGTTATCGGGAAAAAACATTTTTTCGCAAGGACTACTAGTTACCGAGAGAAAAACACAAATTTGAACTCGTTAATAAAAAGAAAACATGAATTCGAACTCGTTACCGAAGAAAAAACACAAATTTCTACTCGTTATAAAGGGAAAACACAAATTTCCGGCGATGTCAACTCGTTATTAGGGAAAAAGACATTTTTTTCGGGAAGGACAACTCGTTACCGAGAGAAAAACACAAATTTGAACTCGTTAATAAGAAGAAAACATGAATTCAAACTCGTTACTAAAGAAAAAACACAAATTTCTACTCGTTATAAAGGGAAAACACAAATTTCCGGCGATGTCAACTCGTTAAGATGGAAAAAGACATTTTTTCGTGAAGGACAACTCGTTACCAGAGAAAAACACAAAATTGAACTCGTTAATAAGAATAAAACATGAATTCAAACTCGTTACCAAAGAAAAAACACAAATTTCTACTCGTTATAAAGGGAAAACACAAATTTCCGGCGATATCAACTCGTTATTAGGGAAAAGGACATTTTTTCTGGAAGGACAACACGTTACCAGAGAAAAACACAAATTTGAACTTGTTAATAAGAAGAAAACATGAATTCAAACTCGTTACCAAATAAAAAACACAAATTTCTACTCGTTATAAAGGGAAAACACAAATTTCCGGCGATGTCAACTCGTTAAGAAGGAAAAAGACATTTTTTCTGGAAGGACAACTCGTTACCAGAGAAAAACACAAATTTGAAATCGTAAATAAGAAGAAAACATGAATTCGAACTCGTTACCAAAGAAAAAACACAAATTTCTACTCGTTATAAAGGGAAAACAAAAATTTCCGGCGATGTCAACTCGTTATTAGGGAAAAAGACATTTTTTCTGGAAGGACAACACGTAACAGAGAAAAACATAAATTTGAACTCGTTAATAAGAAGAAAACATGAATTCAAACTCGTTACCATAGAAAAAACAAAAATTCCTACTCGTTATAAAGGGAAAACACAAATTTCCGGCGATGCCAACTCGTTATTAGGGAAAAAGAGATTTTTACGGAAGGACAACTCGTTACCGAGAGAAAAACACAAATTTGAACTCGTTAATAAGAAGAAAACATGAATTCGAACTCGTTACCAAAGAAAAAACACAAATTTCTACTCGTTATAAAGGGAAAACACAAATTTCCGGCGATGTCAACTAGTTATTATGGAAAAATACATTTTTTCTGGAAGGACAACTCGTTACCGAGAGAAAAACACATATTTGAACTCGTTAATAAGAAGAAAACATGAATTCGAACTCGTTACCCGAGAAAAAACACAAATTTCTAATCGTTATACGGGAAAACACAAATTTCCGCCGATGTCAACTCGTTATTAGGGAAAAAGACATTTTTACGGAAGGACAACTCGTTACCGAGAGAAAAACACAAATTTGAACTCGTTAATAAGAAGAAAACATGAATTCGAACTCGTCACCATAGAAAAAACAAAAATTCCTACTCGTTATAAAGGGAAAACACAAATTTCCGGCGATGTCAACTCGTTATTAGGGAAAAAGAGATTTTTTTCGGAAGACAACTCGTTACCGAGAGGAAAACACAAATTTGAACTCGTTAATAAGAAGAAAATATGAATTCAAACACGTTACCAAAGAAAAAACACAAATTTCTACTCGTTATAAAGGAAAACACAAATTTCCGGCGATGTCAACTCGTTAAGAGGGAAAAAGACATTTTTTCGGAAGGACAACTCGTTACCGAGAGAAAAAAAAATTGAACTCGTTAATAAGAAGAAAACATGAATTCAAACTCGTTACCAAAGAAAAAACACAAAATTCTACTCGTTATAAAGGGAAAACACAAATTTCCGGCGATGTCAACTCGTTATTCGGGAAAAAGACATTTTTTTTCTACGGAAGGAAAACTCGTTACCGAGAGAAAAACACAAATTGAACTCGTTAATAAGAAGAAAACATGAATTCGAACTCGTTACCAAAGAAAAAACACAAATTTCTACTTGTTACAAAGGGAAAACACAAATTTCCGGCGATGTCAACTCGTTATTAGGGAAAAAGACATTTTTTCTAGAAGGACAACTCGTTACCGAGAGAAAAACACAAATTTGAACTCGTTAATAAGAAGAAAACATGAATTCGAACTCGTTACCAAAGAAAAAACACAAATTTCTACTCGTTATAAAGGAAAAACACAAATTTCCGGCGATGTCAAATCGTTATTCGAGAAAAAGACATTTTTTCTTGAAGGACAACTCGTTACCAGAGAAAAACACAAATTTGAACTCGTTAATAAGTAGAAAACATGAATTCGAACTCGTTACCATAGAAAAAACAAAAATTCTACTCGTTATAAAGGGAAAACACAAATTTCCGGCGATATCAACACGTTATTAGGGAAAAAGACATTTTTTCTCGGAAGGACAACTCGTTACCGAGAGAAAAACACAAATTTGAACTCGTTAATAAGAAGAAAACATGAATTCAAACTTGTTACCAAAGAAAAAACACGAATTTCTTCTCGTTATAAAGGGAAAACACAAATTTCCGGCGATGTCAACTCATTATTAGGGAAAAAGACATTTTTTCTGGAAGGACAACTCGTTACCAGAGAAAAACACAAATTTGAACTCGTGAATAAGAAGAAAACATGAATTCGAACTCGTTACCAAAGAAAAAACACAAATTTCTACTCGTTATAAAGGGAAAACACAAATTTCCCTCGATGTCAACTCGTTATTTGGGAAAAAGACATTTTTTCTGGAAGGACAACTCGTTACCAGAGAAAAACACAAATTTTAACTCTTTAATAAGAAGAAAACATGAATTCGAACTCGTTACCAAAGAAAAAACACAAATTTCTACTCTTTATAATGGGAAAACACAAATTTCCGGTGATGTCAACTCGTTATTAGGGAAAAAGACATTTTTTCTGGAAGGACAACTCGTTACCCAGAGAAAAACACAAATTTGAACTCGTTAATAAGAAGAAAACAAGAATTCGAACTCGTTACCAAAGAAAAAACACAAATTTCTACTCGTTATAAAGGGAAAACACAAATTTCCGGCGATGTCAACTCGTTATTCGGGAAAAGGACTTTTTTCCTGGAAGGACAACTTGTTACCAGTGAAAAACACAAATTTGAACTCGTTAATAAGAAGAAAACATGAATTTGAACTAGTTACCAAAGAAAAAACACAATTTTCTACTCATTATAAAGGGAAAACACAAATTTCCAGCGATGTCAACTCGATATTAGGGAAAAAGACATTTTTTCTGGAAGGACAAGTCGTTACCAGAGAAAAACACAAA
Source organism: Gentiana straminea (assembly GCA_036785695.1). NCBI lineage: Eukaryota > Viridiplantae > Streptophyta > Magnoliopsida > Gentianales > Gentianaceae > Gentiana > Gentiana straminea. Next base: position 532,862 of record JAVUPR010000417.1, on the reverse strand, counting down.
TTTGAACTCGTTAATAAGAAGAAAACATGAATTCAAACTCGTTACCAAAGAAAAAACACAAATTTCTACTCGTTATAAAGGGAAAACAGAAATTTCCGGCGATGTCAACTCGTTATTAGGGAAAAAGACATTTTTTTCTGGAAGGACAACTCGTTACCAGAGAAAAACACAAATTTAAACTCGTTAATAAGAAGAAAACATGAATTCGAACTCGTTACCAAAGAAAAAACACAAATTTTTACTCGTTATAAAGAGAAAACACAAATTTCCGGCAATGTCAACTCGTTATTAGGGAAAAAGACATTTTATCTGCAAGGACAACTCGTTACCAGAGAAAAACACAAATTTGAACTCGTTAAATAGAAGAAAATATGAATTCGAACTCGTTACCAAAGAAAAAACACAAATTTCTACTCGTTATAAAAAGAAAAACACAAATTTCCGGCGATGTCAACTCGTTATTAGGGAAAAAGGGATTTTTTTCTGGAAGGACAACTCGTTTCCAGAGAAAAACACAAATTTGAACTCGTTAATAAGAAGAAAACATGAATTCGAACTCGTTACCAAAGAAAAAACACAAATTTTTACTCGTTATAAAGGGAAAACACAAATTTCCGGCGATGTCAACTCGTTATTAGGGAAAAAAATATTTTATCTGCAAGGACAACTCGTTACCAGAGAAAAACACAAATTTGATCTCGTTAATAAGAAGAAAACATGAATTCGAACTCGTTACCAAAGAAAAAACATAAATTTCTACTCGTTATAAAGGGAAAACACAAATTACCGCCGATGTCAACTCGTTATTAGGGAAAAAGAAATTTTTCTGGAAGGACAACACGTTACCAGAGAAAAACACAAATTTGAACTCGTTAATAAGAAGAAAACATGAATTCAAACTCGTTACCAAAGAAAAAACACAAATTTCTACTCGTTATAAAGGGAAAACACAAATTTCCCTCGATGTCAACTCGTTATTCGGGAAAAAGACATTTTTTCTGGAAGGACAACTCGTTACCAAAGAAAAACACAAATTTGAACTCTTTAATAAGAAGAAAACATGAATTCGAACTCGTTACCAAAGAAAAAACACAAATTTCTACTCGTTATAAAGGGAAAACACAAATTTCCGGTGATGTCAACTCGTTATTAGGGAAAAAGACATTTTTTCTGGAAGGACAACTCGTTACCGAGAGAAAACACACATTTGAACTCGTTAATAAGAAGAAAACAAGAATTCGAACTCGTTACCAAAGAAAAAACACAAATTTCTACTCGTTATAAAGGGAAAACACAAATTTCCGGCGATGTCAACTCGTTATTAGGGAAAAAGACATTTTTTTCTAGAAGGACAACTCGTTACCAGAGAAAAACACAAATTTGAACTCGTTAATAAGAAGAAAACATGAATTCGAACTCGTTACCTAAGAAAAAACACAAATTTTTACTCGTTATAAAGGGAAAACACAAATTTCTCGGCGATGTCAACTCGTTATTAGGGAAAAAGACATTTTATCCGCAAGGACAACTCGTTACCGAGAGAAAAACACAAATTTGAACTCGTTAATAAGAAGAAAACATGAATTCGAACTCGTTACCAAAGAAAAAACACAAATTTCTACTCGTTATAAAGGGAAAACACAAATTTCCGGTGATGTCAACTCGTTATTAGGGAAAAAGACATTTTTTCCGGAAGGACAACTCGTTACCGAGAGAAAAACACAAATTTGAACTCGTTAATAAGAAGAAAACATGATTTCGAACTCGTCACCAAAGAAAAAACACAAATTTCTACTCGTTATAAAGGGAAAACACAAATTTCCGGCGATGTCAACTCGGTTATTCGGGAAAAAGACTTTTTTTTCTGGAAGGACAACTTGTTACCAGTGTAAAACACAAATTTGAACTCGTTAATAAGAAGAAAACACGAATTTGAACTCGTTACCAAAGAAAAAACACAATTTTCTACTCATTATAAAGGGAAAACACAAATTTCCGGCGATGTCAACTCGATATTAGGGAAAAAGACATTTTTTTCTCGGAAGGACAACACGTTACCGAGAGAAAAACACAAATTTGAACTCGTTAATATGAAGAAAACATGAATTCGAACTCGTTACCAAAGAAAAAACACAAATTTCTACTCGTTATAAAGGGAAAACACAAATTTCCGGCGATGTCAACTCGTTATTAGGGAAAAAGACATTTTTTTCTGGAAGGACAACTCGATACCAGAGAAAAACACAAATTTGAACTCGTTAATAAGAAGAAAACATGAATTCGAACTCGTTACCAACGAAAAAACACAAATTTTTACTCGTTATAAAGAGAAAACACAAATTTCCGGCGATGTCAATTCGTTATTAGGGAAAAAAACATTTTATCTGCAAGGACAACTCGTTACCAGAGAAAAACACAAATTTGAACTCGTTAAATAGAAGAAAACATGCATTCGAACTGGTTACCAAAGAAAAAACACAAATTTCTACTCGTTAGAAAGGGAAAACAAAAATTTCCGGTGATGTCAACTCGTTATTAGGGAAAAAGACATTTTTTTCTGGAAGGAGAACTCGTTACCAGAGAAAAACACAAATTTGAACTCGTTAATAAGAAGAAAACATGAATTCGAACTCGTTACCAAAGAAAAAACACAAATTTTTACTCGTTATAAAGAGAAAACACATATTTCCGGCGATGTCAACTCGTTATTATGGAAAAAAACATTTTATCTGCAAGGACAACTTGTTACCAGAGAAAAACACAAATTTGAACTCGTTAATAAAAAGAAAACATGAATTCGAACTCGTTACCGAAGAAAAAACACAAATTTCTACTCGTTATAAATGGAAAACACAAATTTCCGGCGATGTCAACTCGTTATTTGGGAACAAGACATTTTTTCTGGAAGGACAACTCGTTACCAGAGAAAAACACAAATTTGAACTCGTTAATAAGAAGAAAACATGAATTCAAACTCGTTACTAAAGAAAAAACACAAATTTCTACACGTTATAAAGGGAAAACACAAATTTCCCTCGATGTCAACTCGTTATTCGGGAAAAAGACATTTTTTCTGGAAGGACAACTCGTTACCAGAGAAAAACACAAATTTGAAGTCGTTAATAAGATGAAAACATGAATTCGAATACCAAAGAAAAAACACAAATTTCTACTCGTTATAAAGGGAAAACACAAATTTCCGGCGATGTCAACTCGTTATTAGGGAAAAAGACATTTTTTCTTGAAGGACAACTCGTTACCGAGAAAAACACAAAATTGAACTCGTTAATAAGAAGAAAACATGAATTCAAACTCGTTACCAAAGAAAAAACACAAATTTCTACTCGTTATAAAGGCAAAACACAAATTTCCGGCGATGTCAACACGTTATTCGGGAAAAAGACATTTTTTCTGGAAGAACAACTCGTCACCAGAGAAAAACACAAATTTGAACTCGTTAATAAGAAGAAAACATGAATTCGAACTCGTTACCAAAGAAAAAACACAAATTTCTACTCGTTAATAAAAAGAATACAAGAATTCGAACTCGTTACCGAAAAAAAAACACAAATTTCTACTCGTTATAAAGGGAAAACACAAATTTCCGGCGATGTCAACTCGTTATTAGGGAAAAAGACATTTTTTCGGAAGGACAACTCGTTACCAGAAAAAACACAAATTTGAACTCGTTAATAAGAAGAAAACATGAATTCAAACTCGTTACTAAAGAAAAAACACAAATTTCTACTCGTTATAAAGGGAAAACACAAATTTTCGGCGATGTCAACTCGTTAAGAGGGAAAAAGGCATTTTTTCGTAAGGACAACTCGTTACCGAGAAAAAACAAAATTTGAACTCGTTAATAAGAAGAAAACATGAATTCGAACTCGTTACCAAAGAAAAAACACAAATTTCTACGCGTTATAAAGGGAAAACACAAATTTCCGGCGATGTCAACTCGTTATCGGGGAAAAAACATTTTTTACGCAAGGACTACTAGTTACCGAGAGAAAAACACAAATTTGAACTCGTTAATAAAAAGAAAACATGAATTCGAACTCGTTACCGAAGAAAAAACACAAATTTCTACTCGTTAAAAAGGGAAAACACAAATTTCCGGTGATGTCAACTCGTTATTAGGGAAAAAGACATTTTTTCTGGAAGGACAACTCGTTACCGAGAGAAAAACACAAATTTGAACTCGTTAATAAGAAGAAAACATGAATTCGAACTCGTTACCAAAGAAAAAACACAAATTTCTACTCGTTATAAAGGGAAAACACAAATTTCCGGCGATGTCAACTCGTTATTAGGGAAAAAGACATTTTTTTCTAGAAGGACAACTCGTTACCAGAGAAAAACACAAATTTGAACTCGTTAATAAGAAGAAAACATGAATTCGAACTCGTTACTAAAGAAAAAACACAAATTTTTACTCGTTATAAAGGGAAAACACAAATTTCGGCGATGTCAACTCGTTATTAGGGAAAAAGACATTTTATACTCCGCAAGGACAACTCGTTACCAGAGAAAAACACAAATTTGAACTCGTTAATAAGAAGAAAACATGAATTCGAACTCGTTACCAAAGAAAAAACACAAATTTCTACTCGTTATAAAGGGAAAACACAAATTTCCGGTGATGTCAACTCGTTATTAGGGAAAAAGACATTTTTTCTGGAAGGACAACTCGTTACCGAGAGAAAAACACAAATTTGAACTCGTTAATAAGAAGAAAACATGATTTCGAACTCGTCACCAAAGAAAAAACACAAATTTCTACTCGTTATAAAGGGAAAACACAAATTTCCGGCGATGTCAACTGGTTATTCGGGAAAAAGACTTTTTTTCTGGAAGGACAACTTGTTACCGTGTAAAACACAAATTTGAACTCGTTAATAAGAAGAAAACACGAATTTGAACTCGTTACCAAAGAAAAAACACAATTTTCTACTCATTATAAAACTCGTTACCAAAGAAAAAACACAATTTTCTACTCATTATAAAGGGAAAACACAAATTTCCGGCGATGTCAACTCGTTATTAGGGAAAAAGACATTTTTTTCTCGAGGACAACACGTTACGGAAGGACAACTCGTTACCGAGAGAAAAACACAAATTTGAACTCGTTAATAAGAAGAAAACATGAATTCGAACTCGTTACCAAAGAAAAAACACAAATTTCTACTCGTTATAAAGAGAAAACACAAATTTCCGGTCAATTCGATGTCAACTCGTTATTTTGAGGAAGAAAAATGACATTTTTTCTACTCGGAAGGACAACTCAACTCGTTACATTTTTTTCGGAGAACTCGACCGAAAAAACACAAATTTGAACTCGTTAATAAGAAGAAAACATGAATTCGAACTCGTTACCAAAGAAAAAACACAAATTTTTACTCGTTATAAAGAGAAAACACAAATTTCCGGCGATGTCAACTCGTTATTATGGAAAAAGACATTTTTTCTGGAAGGACAACTTGTTACCAGAGAAAAACACAAATTTGAACTCGTTAATAAAAAGAAAACATGAATTCGAACTCGTTACCAAAGAAAAAACACAAATTTCTACTCGTTATAAATGGAAAACACAAATTTCCGGCGATTCCGGCGATGTCAACTCGTTATTTGGGAAAAAGACATTTTTTCTCGGAAGGACAACTCGTTACCGAGAGAAAAACACAAATTTGAACTCGTTAATAAGAAGAAAACATGAATTCAAACTCGTTACTAAAGAAAAAACACAAATTTCTACACGTTATAAAGGGAAAACACAAATTTCCCTCGATGTCAACTCGTTATTCGGGAAAAAGACATTTTTTCGGAAGGACAACTCGTTACCGAGAGAAAAACACAAATTTGAAGTCGTTAATAAGATGAAAACATGAATTCGAATACCAAAGAAAAAACACAAATTTCTACTCGTTATAAAGGGAAAACACAAATTTCCGGCGATGTCAACTCGTTATTAGGGAAAAAGACATTTTTTCTTGAAGGACAACTCGTTACCGAGAGAAAAACACAAAATTGAACTCGTTAATAAGAAGAAAACATGAATTCAAACTCGTTACCAAAGAAAAAACACAAATTTCTACTCGTTATAAAGGCAAAACACAAATTTCCGGCGATGTCAACACGTTATTCGGGAAAGAGACATTTTTTCTGGAAGAACAACTCGTCACCAGAGAAAAACACAAATTTGAACTCGTTAATAAGAAGAAAACATGAATTCGAACTCGTTACCAAAGAAAAAACACAAATTTCTACTCGTTAATAAAAAGAATACAAGAATTCGAACTCGTTACCGAAAAAAAAACACAAATTTCTACTCGTTATAAAGGGAAAACACAAATTTCCGGCGATGTCAACTCGTTATTAGGGAAAAAGACATTTTTTCGGAAGGGCAACTCGTTACCAGAGAAAAACACAAATTTGAACTCGTTAATAAGAAGAAAACATGAATTCAAACTCGTTACTAAAGAAAAAACACAAATTTCTACTCGTTATAAAGGGAAAACACAAATTTTCGGCGATGTCAACTCGTTAAGAGGGAAAAAGACATTTTTTCTGTAAGGACAACTCGTTACCAGAGAAAAACACAAATTTGAACTCGTTAATAAGAAGAAAACATGAATTCGAACTCGTTACCAAAGAAAAAACACAAATTTCTACGCGTTATAAAGGGAAAACACAAATTTCCGGCGATGTCAACTCGTTATCAGGGAAAAAACATTTTTTCTGCAAGGACTACTAGTTACCAGAGAAAAACACAAATTTGAACTCGTTAATAAAAAGAAAACATGAATTCGAACTCGTTACCGAAGAAAAAACACAAATTTCTACTCGTTATAAAGGGAAAACACAAATTTCCGGCGATGTCAACTCGTTATTAGGGAAAAAGACATTTTTTCTGGAAGGACAACTCGTTACCGAGAGAAAAACACAAATTTGAACTCGTTAATAAGAAGAAAACATGAATTCAAACTCGTTACTAAAGAAAAAACACAAATTTCTACTCGTTATAAAGGGAAAACACAAATTTCCGGCGATGTCAACTCGTTAAGATGGAAAAAGACATTTTTTCGTGAAGGACAACTCGTTACCGAGAAAAAAACACAAAATTGAACTCGTTAATAAGAATAAAACATGAATTCAAACTCGTTACCAAAGAAAAAACACAAATTTCTACTCGTTATAAAGGGAAAACACAAATTTCCGGCGATGTCAACTCGTTAAGAAGGAAAAAGACATTTTTTCTGGAAGGACAACTCGTTACCAGAGAAAAACACAAATTTGAAATCGTAAATAAGAAGAAAACATGAATTCGAACTCGTTACCAAAGAAAAAACACAAATTTCTACTCGTTATAAAGGGAAAACACAAATTTCCGGCGATGTCAACTCGTTATTAGGGAAAAAGACATTTTTTCCGGAAGGACAACACGTTACCACGAGAGAAAAACATAAATTTGAACTCGTTAATAAGAAGAAAACATGAATTCAAACTCGTTACCATAGAAAAAACAAAAATTCCTACTCGTTATAAAGGGAAAACACAAATTTCCGGCGATGCCAACTCGTTATTAGGGAAAAAGAGATTTTTTCGGAAGGACAACTCGTTACCGAGAGAAAAACACAAATTTGAACTCGTTAATAAGAAGAAAACATGAATTCGAACTCGTTACCAAAGAAAAAACACAAATTTCTACTCGTTATAAAGGGAAAACACAAATTTCTGGCGATGTCAACTAGTTATTATGGAAAAATACATTTTTTCTGGAAGGACAACTCGTTACCAGAGAAAAACACATATTTGAACTCGTTAATAAGAAGAAAACATGAATTCGAACTCGTTACCCGAGAAAAAACACAAATTTCTAATCGTTATACAGGGAAAACACAAATTTCTGCCGATGTCAACTCGTTATTAGGGAAAAAGACATTTTTCTGGAAGGACAACTCGTTACCAGAGAAAAACACAAATTTGAACTCGTTAATAAGAAGAAAACATGAATTCGAACTCGTCACCATAGAAAAAACAAAAATTCCTACTCGTTATAAAGGGAAAACACAAATTTCCGGCGATGTCAACTCGTTATTAGGGAAAAAGAGATTTTTTTCTGGAAAGACAACTCGTTACCAGAGGAAAACACAAATTTGAACTCGTTAATAAGAAGAAAATATGAATTCAAACACGTTACCAAAGAAAAAACACAAATTTCTACTCGTTATAAAGGGAAAACACAAATTTCCGGCGATGTCAACTCGTTAAGAGGGAAAAAGACATTTTTTCTGGAAGGACAACTCGTTACCAGAGAAAAAAAAAATTGAACTCGTTAATAAGAAGAAAACATGAATTCAAACTCGTTACCAAAGAAAAAACACAAAATTCTACTCGTTATAAAGGGAAAACACAAATTTCCGGCGATGTCAACTCGTTATTCGGGAAAAAGACATTTTTTCTGGAAGGAAAACTCGTTACCAGAGAAAAACACAAAATTGAACTCGTTAATAAGAAGAAAACATGAATTCGAACTCGTTACCAAAGAAAAAACACAAATTTCTACTTGTTACAAAGGGAAAACACAAATTTCCGGCGATGTCAACTCGTTATTAGGGAAAAAGACATTTTTTCTAGAAGGACAACTCGTTACCAGAGAAAAACACAAATTTGAACTCGTTAATAAGAAGAAAACATGAATTCGAACTCGTTACCAAAGAAAAAACACAAATTTCTACTCGTTATAAAGGAAAAACACAAATTTCCGGCGATGTCAAATCGTTATTCGAGAAAAAGACATTTTTTCTTGAAGGACAACTCGTTACCAGAGAAAAACACAAATTTGAACTCGTTAATAAGTAGAAAACATGAATTCGAACTCGTTACCATAGAAAAAACAAAAATTCCTACTCGTTATAAAGGGAAAACACAAATTTCCGGCGATATCAACACGTTATTAGGGAAAAAGACATTTTTTTCTGGAAGGACAACTCGTTACCAGAGAAAAACACAAATTTGAACTCGTTAATAAGAAGAAAACATGAATTCAAACTTGTTACCAAAGAAAAAACACGAATTTCTTCTCGTTATAAAGGGAAAACACAAATTTCCGGCGATGTCAACTCATTATTAGGGAAAAAGACATTTTTTCCGGAAGGACAACTCGTTACCGCAGAAAAACACAAATTTGAACTCGTTAATAAGAAGAAAACATGAATTCGAACTCGTTACCAAAGAAAAAACACAAATTTCTACTCGTTATAAAGGGAAAACACAAATTTCCGGCGATATCAACTCGTTATTAGGGAAAAGGACTTTTTTCCGGAAGGACAACACGTTACCGAGAGAAAAACACAAATTTGAACTTGTTAATAAGAAGAAAATATGAATTCAAACTCGTTACCAAATAAAGAACACAAATTTCTACTCGTTATAAAGGGGAAACACAAATTTCCGGTGATGTCAACTCGTTAAGAGGGAAAAAGACATTTTTTCTGGAAAGACAACTCGTTACCAGAGAAAAACACAAAATTGAACTCGTTAAGAAGAAGAAAACATGAATTCGAACTCGTTACCAAAGAAAAAACACAAAATTCTACTCGTTATAAAGGGAAAACACAAATTTCCGGCGATGTCAACTCGTTATTCGGGAAAAAGACATTTTTTCTGGAGGACAACTCGTTACCGAGAAAAAACACAAAATTGAACTCGTTAATAAGAAGAAAACATGAATTCGAACTCGTTACCAAAGAAAAAACACAAATTTCTACTCGTTATAAAGAGAAAACACAAATTTCCGGCGGTGTCAACTCGTTATTCGGGAAAAAGACTTTTTTCTGGAAGGACAACTCGTTACCAGAGAAAAAAACAAATTTGAACTCGTTAATAAGAAGAAAACATGAATTCGAACTCGTTACCAAAGAAAAAACACAAATTTCTACTTGTTATAAAGGGAAAACACAAATTTCCGGCGATGTCAACTCGTTATTAGGGAAAAAAACATTTTATCTTCAAGGACAACTCGTTACCAGAGAAAAACATAAATTTGAACTCGTTAATAGGGAAAAAGACATTTTTGAACTCGTTAATAAGAACAAAACATGAATTCGAACTCGTTACCCGAGAAAAAACACAAATTTCTACTAGTTATAAAGGGAAAACACAAATTTCCGGCGATGTCAACTCGTTATTCGGAAAAAAGATATTTTTTCTTGAAGGACAACTCGTTACCAGTGAAAAACACAAATTTGAACTCGTTAATAAGAAGAAAACATGAATTCGAACTCGTTACCATAGAAAAAACAAAAATTCCTACTCGTTATAAAGGGAAAATACAAATTTCCGGCGATGCCAACTCGTTATTAGGGAAAAAGAGATTTTTTCTGGAAGGACAACTCGTTACCAGAGAAAAACACAAATTTGAACTCGTTAATAAGAAGAAAACATGAATTGGAACTCGTTACCAAAGAAAAAACACAAATTTCTACTCGTTATAAAGGGAAAATACAAATTTCCGGCGATGTCAACTCGTTATTAGTGAAAAAGACAATTTTTCTGGAAGGACAACACGTTACCAGAGAAAAACACAAATTTGAACTCGTTAATAAGAAGAAAACATGAATTCAAACTCGTTACCAAAGAAAAAACACAAATTTCTACTCGTTATAAAGGGAAAACACAAATTCCCGGCGATGTCAACTCGTTAAGAAGGAAAAAGACATTTTTTCTGGAAGGACAACTCGTTACCAGAGAAAAACACAAAATTGAACTCGTTAATAAGAAGAAAACATGAATTCGAACTCGTTACCAAAGAAAAAACACAAAATTCTACTCGTTATAAAGGGAAAACACAAATTTCCGGCGACCTCAACTCGTTATTCGGGAAAAAGACATTTTTTCGGAAGTACAACTCGTTACCGAGAGAAAAACACAAAATTGAACTCGTTAATAAGAAGAAAACATGAATTCGAACTCGTTACCAAAGAAAAAACACAAATTTCTACTCGTTATAAAGGGAAAACACAAATTTCCGGCGATGTCAACTCGTTATTCGGGAAAAAGACATTTTTTCGGAAGGGACAAACCGTACCCAGAGAAAAACACAAATTTGAACTCGTTAATAAGAAGAAAACATGAATTCAAACTCGTTACCAAATAAAAAACACAAATTTCTACTCGTTATAAAGGGAAAACACAAATTTCCGGCGATGTCAACTCGTTAAGAGGGAAAAAGACATTTTTTCTGGAAGGACAACTCGTTACCAGAGAAAAACACAAAATTGAACTCGTTAATAAGAAGAAAACATGAATTCGAACTCGTTACCAAAGAAAAAACACAAAATTCTACTCGTTATAAAGGGAAAACACAAATTTCCTACGATGTCAACTCGTTATTCGGGAAAAAGACATTTTTTCGGAAGGACAACTCGTTACCAGAGAAAAACACAAAATTGAACTCGTTAATAAGTAGAAAACATGAATTCGAACTCGTCTACTCGTTATAAAGGGAAAACACAAATTTCCGGCGGTGTCAACTCGTTATTCGGGAAAAAGACCTTTTTTCTGGAAGGACAACTCGTTACCAGAGAAAAAAACAAATTTGAACTCGTTAATAAGGAGAAAACATGAATTCGAACTCGTTACCAAAGAAAAAACACAAATTTCTACTTGTTATAAAGGGAAAACGCGAATTTCCGGCGATGTCAACTCGTTATTAGGGAAAAAGACATTTTTTCTGGAAGGACAACTCGTTACCAGAGAAAAACACATATTTGAACTCGTAAATAAGAAGAAAACATGAATTCGAACTCGTTACCCGAGAAAAAACACAAATTTCTACTCGTTATAAAGGGAAAACACAAATTTCCGGCGATGTCAACTCGTTATTCGGAAAAAAGATATTTTTTTCTTGAAAGACAACTCGTTACCAGAGAAAAACACAAATTTGAACTCGTTAATAAGAAGAAAACATGAATTCGAACTCGTTACCATAGAAAAAACAAAAATTCCTACTCGTTATAAAGGGAAAATACAAATTTCCGGCGATGCCAACTCGTTATTAGGGAAAAAGAGATTTTTTCTGGAAGGACAACTCGTTACCAGAGAAAAACACAAATTTGAACTCGTTAATAAGAAGAAAACATGAATTCGAACTCGTTACCAAAGAAAAAAAAAACAAATTTCTACTCGTTATAAAGGGAAAATACAAATTTCCGGCGATGTCAACTCGTTATTAGTGAAAAAGACATTTTTTCTGGAAGGACAACACGTTACCAGAGAAAAACACAAATTTGAACTCGTTAATAAGAAGAAAACATGAATTCGAACTCGTTACCAAAGAAAAAACACAAAATTCTACTCGTTATAAAGGGAAAACACAAATTTCCGGCGATGTCAACTCGTTATTAGGGAAAAAGACATTTTTTCTGGAAGGACAACTCGTTACCAGAGAAAAACACAAAATTGAACTCGTTAATAAGAAGAAAACATGATTTCGAACTCGTTACCAAAGAAAAAACACAAATTTCTACTCGTTATAAAGGGAAAACACAAATTTCCGGCGGTGTCAACTCGTTATTCGGGAAAAATACATTTTTCCTGGAAGGACAACTCGTTACCAGAGAAAAAAACAAATTTGAACTCGTTAATAAGAAGAAAACATGAATTCGAACTCGTTACCAAAGAAAAAACACAAATTTCTACTCGTTATAAAGGGAAAACACAAATTTCGGCGATGTCAACTCGTTATTAGGGAAAAATACATTTTTTCCGGAAAGACAACTCGTTACCGAGAGAAAAACACATATTTGAACTCGTTAATAAGAAGAAAACATGAATTCGAACTCGTTACCCGAGAAAAAACACAAATTTCTACTCGTTATAAAGGGAAAACACAAATTTCCGGCGATGTCAACTCGTTATTAGGGAAAAAGAGATTTTTTTCCGGAAAGACAACTCGTTACCGAGAGAAAAACACAAATTTGAACTCGTTAATAAGAAGAAAACATGAATTCAAACTCGTTACCAAAGAAAAAACACAAATTTCTACTCGTTATAAAGGGAAAACACAAATTTCCGCCGATGTCAACTCGTATATTAGGGAAAAAGACCTTTTTTCCGGAAGGACAACTCGTTACCGAGAGAAAAACACAAATTTGAACTCGTTAATAAGAAGAAAACATGAATTCGAACTCGTTACCATAGAAAAAACAAAAATTCCTACTCGTTATAAAGGGAAAACACAAATTTCCGGCGATGTCAACTCGTTATTAGGGAAAAAGAGATTTTTTCTGGAAAGACAACTCGTTACCCGAGAAAAACACAAATTCGAACTCGTTAATAAGAAGAAAACATGAATTCAAACTCGTTACCAAAGAAAAAACACAAATTTCTACTCGTTATAAAGGGAAAACACAAATTTCCGGTGATGTCAACTCGTTAAGAGGGAAAAAGACATTTTTTATGGAAGGACAACTCGTTACCAGAGAAAAACACAAAATTGAACTCGTTAATAAGAAGAAAACATGAATTCGAACTCGTTTCCAAAGAAAAAACACAAAATTCTACTCGTTATAAAGGGAAAACACAAATTTCCGGCGATGTCAACTCGTTATTCGGGAAAAAGATATTTTTTCTGGAAGGAAAACTCGTTACCAGAGAAAAACAAAAAATTTAACTCGTTAATAAGAAGAAAACATGAATTCGAACTCGTTACCAAAGAAAAAACACAAATTTCTACTCGTTATAAAGGGAAAACACAAATTTCCGGCGATGTCAACTCGTTATTAGGGAAAAAGACATTTTTTCTGGAAGGACAACACGTTACCCCAAGAAAAACACAAATTTGAACTTGTTATTTTTTTTTTTTTACCCAAAGGACGAAAGCTTTTATTACTTACCCGGAGAAAACCCGGGACTAAAAAGAGACCGGCATTACCCGGCACTTACAACAACCGGACCAACCCGGTACTGAAATCCCGGCATATAGCCAGAACAACAACAAAAAGCAACAACGTCAACAAATAGATAGAAAGTCAGGGAGTGCTGAGCCAAAAGAGAAAAAAATCTCCGGAAAAATTCCGATAAACTGGCCAACAGACACGGATTCCCTGAGTCCATCCATCAATTGACAACAAAACAACAAACAATATTTACAGACAAACAAACAGAAGAAATAATAAAGCTAGCAGTGCCGTCAGAGAGCAAAACTGAATCCATTGACCCAGATGAACGCCATTAGAGCCCACCACCACCGACCGCCGCCTCCGGGCGGAGAACGAAGCCCGTAAGAGATGACTAACGCCTCCGTCAAAAGAACGACTACCATAACCGCCAACTAAGAGCCCGGAGCCTTAGCGGTGTTATGTAAGTCACGCAGCGGTGGAAAACATCACCCGGAAAGGGAGACAGCCATGCCGATCAACAACAAAGAAATCCAGCAGAGGGGAAGAACGAAGAACCGCCAACGATCAGCCACCGGAACACCACCAGACCTCCACCAGAATCCACCGGATCACCACCAGCTAATAGACAACACATAAATACAAATACAAAGAAAACAGAAATTACAAACTACCGGCGGCCGGAACCATCACCGGAGAACAAAGACAACAAACTATAACTAGACTAGCAACAAAACTGAAAGCATGACCGAGATGACACCATAACCGCCAAGGAAGTGCTGGGAGCCGTGACGGAGAAATGAAAGCCACCGCAGAGCCACCACCAGTCTTGCCGCCAGCCGAATAGAACTAGATCCGAAGATCTCCTCCACAATGCAAAAAAACCACCATCAAAATGAGGAGATCAGAGCTAAAGAAACAGGAGACAAAAGATAGAAAATTTTAGGAGCTAAAAGCCACCTCCGGCAGGTCGCCGGAGGGACGGTGGAGAAGATATGGTCACTGTCAGGAGAAGATTTCTTTGAGAGAGAGAGAGAGGCGGTGTATAGAATCAGTGCGTCCAAATTTGAACTTGTTAATAAGAAGAAAACATGAATTCAAACTCGTTACCAAATAAAAAACACAAATTTCTACTCGTTATAAAGGGAAAACATAAATTTCCGGCGATGTCAACTCGTTAAGAGAAAAGACATTTTTTCGGAAGGACAACTCGTTACCGAGAGAAAAACACAAAATTGAACTCGTTAAGAAGAAGAAAACATGAATTCGAACTCGTTACCAAAGAAAAAACACAAAATTCTACTCGTTATAAAGGGAAAACACAATTTTTCGGCGATGTCAACTCGTTATTCGGGAAAAAGACATTTTTTCTGGAAGGACAACTCGTTACAGAGAAAAACACAAAATTGAACTCGTTAATAAGAAGAAAACATGAATTCGAACTCGTTACCAAAGAAAAAACACAAATTTCTACTCGTTATAAAGGGAAAACACAAATTTCCGGCGGTGTCAACTCGTTATTCAGAAAAAGACATTTTTTTCGGAAGGACAACTCGTTACCGAGAGAAAAACACAAATTTGAACTCGTTAATAAGAAGAAAACATGAATTCGAACTCGTTACCAAAGAAAAAACACAAATTTCTACTCGTTATAAAGGGAAAACACAAATTCCCGGCGATGTCAACTCGTTAAGAGGGAAAAAGACATTTTTTCTGGAAGGACAACTCATTACCAGAGAAAAACACAAAATTGAACTCGTTAATAAGAAGAAAACATGAATTCGAACTCGTTACAAAACAAAAAACACAAAATTCTACTCGTTATAAAGGGAAAACACAAATTTCCGGCGATGTCAACTCGTTATTCGGGAAAAAGACATTTTTTCTAGAAGGAAAACTCGTTACCAGAGAAAAACACAAAATTGAACTCGTTAATAAGAAGAAAACATGAATTCGAACTCGTTACCAAAGAAAAAACACAAATTTCTACTTGTTATAAAGGGAAAACACAAATTTCCAGCGATGTCAACTCGTTATTAGGGAAAAAGACATTTTTTCTGGAAGGACAACTCGTTACCAGAGAAAAACACAAATTTGAACTCGTTAATAAGAAGAAAACATGAATTCGAACTCGTTACCAAAGAAAAAACACAAATTTCTACTCGTTATAAAGGGAAAACACAAATTTCCGGCGATGTCAACTCGTTATTCGAGAAAAAGACATTTTTTCTTGAAGGACAACTCGTTACCAAGAAAAAACACAAATTTGAACTCGTTAATAAGTAGAAAACATGAATTCGAACTCGTTATCATAGAAAAAACAAAAATTCCTACTCGTTATAAAGGGAAAACACAAATTTCCGGCGATATCAACACGTTATTAGGGAAAAAGACATTTTTTTCTGGAAGGACAACTCGTTACCAGAGAAAAACACAAATTTGAACTCGTTAATAAGAAGAAAACATGAATTCAAACTCGTTACCAAAGAAAAAAAAACAAATTTCTACTCGTTATAAAGGGAAAACTCAAATTTCCGGCGATGTCAACTCATTATTAGGGAAAAAGACATTTTTTCTGGAAGGACAACTCATTACCAGATAAAAACACAAAATTGAACTCGTTAAGAAGAAGAAAACATGAATTCGAACTCGTTACCAAAGAAAAAACACAAAATTCTACTCGTTATATAAAACCTAAAACCATGTGGAGAGCCAAAAAGTATGGCTTTACAACCAAAAACCATACTACTAAACGGGGAACCGCGTTAAATACAATGCTTTGGTTTTTCTAATACTACTATATATATTATATAATCCCAACAATCTTAAGACAATCTAAAACAATTTTGGAATATTAGTAACGCCATTGGCATGAAAGCTGACAATTGGAATCATATTTCTCCCGTTCCTAATTATATCTCGTGTTTGAGAAAATCACACAAATTAAGAAAGTAATTTATTGTGTTGACTTTCATTACAGAGTACTAAAAAAAATCTTAAAAAGCGTAGTGGTGTATTGAATATAAAAAATTGATTGGTTGAATAAGCCTAGAAAATTGAAAAGCTAGTGATACGGAAAAGCAGAAAGAATATTAAAATATGTATTGGAAATTTAACTACGACATTTAAAAAGAAAATTTTTATTTTGGCATCTGCGATAGATAAATAGAAACGGAGGGAGTCATGAACAACATCTTGCATCCTTATCGGTCCTTCACGTAGTCATATTCATCTTCCTCCTATAAATTTTCTCAAGGGAAAAATAATGATAATAGTGATATGTTTGTTACGTATGAATGAAATAGAATAAAATGATTTTTCATTCAATTTCAATGTTTGTGTATGATTATAAGATAATTGAATGAAATCAAATTTTATTCCAATAGAATGAAAATTGACCATTTTCATTCCATCCGAAATTGGATTGAATGGGACGGATAGAGTGAAAATGACAAAACACGTGGATGGTGGGTGAGATTAAGATGAGGTTGAGTGGGTGGTGAGGTGGGTGTGATGAAGTTGGGTAGATGGTGGGGTAAGGTAAGGTGTGTAGGGTAGGGTAGGATATAGTGGTGGGTAGGGTAGGTTGAGGTGAGATAGGGTAAATGTGGTGATGTAGGCGGGGGTGGGGGATGGTGGGTAGGTAGGGTGGAGTGGGGTATATATGGTATGGTAATGTATGATGGGGATATGGTAGAGGGTGTGGTATGGTAGGGTAGGGTGAGGTGTGGTATGATAGGGTGGGGTGAGGTATGGTATGGTATGGTAATGTTGGATATGGTGGGGTGGGGTAGGGTAAAGTAATATGGTGTGGTATTGTAAGGTGGAGTAGGGTGTGGTATGGTAAGATGGGTGAGGGTAGGGAGAGGCGTGGTACGGTATGATAATGCGGGGTACGGTGTTGTGAGGTAGGGTAGGGTGGGTATGGTGGGTAGGGTGGGGTGGGGTGGTGGATAGGGTGGAGTGAGATAGTGTAGGTTAGGTAAGGTTTGGTTAGGTAGAGTAGGGTATGTAAGGTAGGGTAGCGTGGTAATGTAAGTGGGTAGCGTAGGGTTGGGTAGGTGGGTGGAAGAGATACCCCATCCCACCCACCCTACCCTTTCCACCCTATACTACCTTATGCACCATATCTTACCCTAACCCACCCCACCCAACCTTAATTAACTACCGTGCCCTACTCATTACTCAATGTGTCACATTTTAAATAATTTGATTAATTCCATTCTTTCACACATTCCAAACACAGTAATGAAATAAGTTTATTCTATTCAATTTCATTTCATTTCATTCCTGTGACTTTATTCCATTCCATTCTATTTCCGCGTAACAAACATGCCATAAGTGAATATTGTAATTGCCCGTTAAGGAGTAGAATGAAATTTATGCCTTGTCAAACTGGGAGGCCCTCACGAGAATATGCTCCTGCAACGAAGCTCAATCAATCTTTTCCTAAAGAAGGCTGTCAACTAAATCGTACGTGTTGTAGCCACATCTCCCACGCACTTCTGCTTTGGGGACCATCAGAGCGTCACCCCTCACTGACCAAGCACATCTAGCTTCGATCGTACCAACCCTCAGAGGACGTACCATTATGTACTGTGACCGAGGAGTTCATTCGAGCTCTACACCACAAGTTCCTACACCATGGAGGTAAGCTATTCTCCCCGACATTAAGCCCTCTCTAAATTTTATCATTCTTACTCAGTACGTGCAGCAATGATTTAGTATAACTCGTTGAGAACACTAAAAAAATTTGTAGTCCAGTTAAATCAACCTAGTCATCTTAATCTAATTAACCCACTCAACAATTTAATATAGTTCATTAGCTTGCTTAAATTGAAATACTGACAATGTCTTTAATTGGGGTTCGAGTATTACCCTTTTTTTTACCTTGGTGGAATATATATATATATATATATATATATATATATATATATATATATATATATATATATATATATATATATATATATATATATATAAAAAAAAAACATGATTGGCGAGGTTACATAGTCATGTTGAAAAACATGAAAATGGACCACATGCATCACTATGATTGGCTAGACAACATAATCCAATATTCATTATGAATAATGATACACTAGTGTCGTGACACAACAACTAACACAACGATATATCATCTCGCATCTTTGATCGTGATGAGTTTAAAATTAAATTCATCATATATAATCAACGGTGTCATAGGTTGTGTCATTCGTCATGTGTAAAAATGTTTGTACCCGTATCATTATTACTCTATGCAGGTTCAAGGAAACATAGGTTTTTCCTTGCTCAACAAGACCAGTTCTCAATTTAAACACGTTATGAAGACTTCAATTAAAAATACTATCTGTATCTTTAACCTATAAAATGATGACCCAAAACACAATATTTTCATACAGCCTAATTAGTTTATTTATCTCAAAGCATGAAGCAAACTATATACACACGCACAAATCGTTAACACAAAAATGGCTTCAATTTTAGATATTTTTGGTTGCTTTTCAGCGTCGTCGCCGTCAAAGAAGGTTTCCGATGAAGATCATGCCGCCGCCGCTGCCGGAGAGGGGAAGGCTATTAATAAGGAAAAAAGAGCAAAGTCTAATGGAGCCCCAATTGTTTTTTCCTATTTTCCTATGAATTCTCAGCTCTCTCGGTTGTAATTATAATTTACTGTTGTCTCTTTTAGTTGCATTGGTTCAGACATTATTATACATTAAAATGATTATGACAATATCATTATTAATAAAAGTTTATTCTTGAATCATATACCCATGTGGGGTTCAGACATTTATTATACATTAAAATGATTGTGACAATATCATTATTAATAAACTTTCATTTTTTTTTCATGCAAAGAATCTTGTAGTTTTCTTCGGTGAATTTTGTAGGATTATACATGTCATTGTAGGGATATAGTCGTAACGTATATCTCGAAAATCGGGTTCTTCATTGAAACCAAACGTTCGAAATGCTAGTGTTGTCGTTACAACAATGACACGTTTGCAGCACATGAATTCTAACGTCATAATAGTTAAAATCTCAACAATCACATAATCCTTAGCAGTAGCCGTGACATGGGGGGTCACGTGACCCCACTCAATTCTGGAAAAAAAAATTTGCGAAACGACGTCGTTTTGGTAAAAAAAAAAAATCAAATTTTGACCTAATTACCCGCCCAACCCGGTGCCGACCTTGTAAATTTTGACCTAATTACCGCCCCCAACCCGTAAATTTTTAAGGGTGACCCAACCGAAATTTTTTTCTGGATAATGCAAAACAACTACTCCCCGTCCCATTTTATTAGTCGCGTTTGACTTTTCACGCACTCAGATTAAGAAAAATGTAATTAATGCTTTGAATCTTATTAAATGATCCAACGTTTTTACATTTATGTCCTTTAAGTAGTGTTAAAGCGTTTAAGGCTATACACTTTTTATTGTAAATAATGTAAACAGGAAGGACATTTGAAAAAAATTGACAATTAATACACAAAGTGTACACTTATTTTGGGACAAACAAAAAAAGTAAACGTAGACAAATAAAATGGGACGAAATGAGTAACACACAAAGTAACGTCATTGACACGTTAAAATACTGAAAATAAAAGCTAACGACTGGTATCATGATGAATAACATCTTCCAACCTTTCATATTCAAGTTCTTATGCAAGTTTTCTCAAAGGGGAAATAAGGAAATGAGTCTTGAATAACACAAATGATGGGTTTTTGGACGTGTACATCAATGAAACTGATTAGTGTTATTGTGATAACAGTTGGGTTAAACATATTTTTACATTATTGATTATGATAAATCAAATAATATTAATGAATAAGTCATGTACGTACAATGATTAATGATATAAAATGTATTAGGGCAGTTAATGAAGTGTAGTGATATAAAGTTTCTCGTTTGTTATAAAGTTTGTTCAACACTAGCAAAGCCGAAATTTCCAACAAGAGGCCTAAAGTGAGGTTACATAAAGTGAGGCCTAAATTGAAACCTTCTTTATATAATAAATATAATTAAATTAAAAACAATATTAATTAGATGATTGGTGAGGTTACATAATCGTGAACAACTTCAAAATGAAATTGGACCACCTGCATTATACTTACGTTGGATTTACGGCATTTCATCTCGAGCCAAAACTCTCGAATTGATTTAAATATTAAATGAACGATACAAGAGCAATGCAAGCTCGAATATATAATAAAAAGGATATATTTTATCCGTCCCAATTTGTTTGGGACATATTCCTTTTATGGATATCTCAAAATAAGTCCATTATTAATGTTTAAAACTTAAAGTTGCTTCTGAAATGTCCAAAATGCTCACAAATCAACATTTATTGAAAAATGTAAGGACAATATAAAAGAGGTGTAATTATAAATTAGTCATGTTTTTAACGACTAGACAATATAATAAATGATGTTTCCTTAAATTTCAAGAGTTCCAAAATGTCTCAAACAATTTAGGACGGGAGGAGTATATGTATACATAATCAATGTAATAATTATATGTCAATTATTATATCAGATGTTCAATGAACTTTCAAAGAAGCTTTCTTCTTGTAAAAAATCACTAGTGTTATGGACGCTGTGCAAGGCACGGCCGCCCATCGAATTAATGCATACAACGTGACGACAGAGCAATTGTAATGTTATGTTGTTTTTTGTCTGATACAAGAACGATAACAAAGTAGCAGCGATTTTATCAACGACTGTGTCCAAACAATAGCACAAAGCATAGGAATAATCATATAACCAGCCATTTTATTTAGACATCAGCATAGAAAGCAAAAAATGTGCTTGACTAAAGCACAAATGCCCAAAAGAGAATGTCCAACATACTACATACTGGGCGCAACAAACGCTGGGATAAGTATGTCAAGAAAGAACAATTCGCATATTATCATGCCATTAGTCGTGTAGATGTTAAAACTAATAGTTCTAATATATAGACTCGTTCTTTGCAAGAAAGCATACAACAAAAAGTTATATTCTAATAACTACATCCAAGGTAAAACAAGACCGGATCGGTAGTACCTATGTATGTCTTAGTTTTCTTCTTCCTTGCCTTTCACTTTCTTGCCTGGACTTTGCGTAATTTCATTTTCGGTGGAGCAGAGATTTCAACAAAGACTCGGTTGCGAAATATCGGTAGGTGGATTAGAAGGATATTTACCGAACATTCACTACATGAACATTAACCCTCTCTTGGGAGAAAGATAGGGTCCGTGTTGTCTCCGGGTTGGTATATGTGTTTGCATTTTCTTCAAGGCGTAGGTGTAGATGAGAGTGAAACTGCAGGGTTCCCGGGGCTTCCGGAAGCGAACAATGGTAGTCTACTTTCCCCGGCAGATACACATGGTGTAAACCTTGGTTGTCTTAGATTTTTTTTTCTGTTTTGTTATCCCCGGTGTGTTTCATTTTTTTCTTCTCCATCTGTCAATCACTAAACGTCTACATGTCGTACAATTTATTTCAAAGTGATTGACGATGGAGACAAGAATGTCTTCTTGTTAGGCATATTTTATTTTTAACCATTTTAGCACTAAGCAACAGATAGTGGATAAGAAATCACCAAATAACATTACTATTGAATACTGAACGAACAACCCAAAACAGAAACGAAAGCAGCCACCACAACGAATACAGAGGATAAATCAACATACATGAAAAGTAGCCATGAGAACCCAGTAAGCGCTCCGATTTCACGTTTGTCCGTTGTTCTTTTCCGTTCTTCACTGATATAAAACAGAAGAGGGAAAAAAAGATCCAAACATGAGATTGTATATTCAGTAGCAAAAAAAATTTAAAAAGTAAAACATGTCTTAAATGAATACATTCACATGCTTTAGTTCCGTCTAAGGATTTTCTACACAATGTAACTACAAAGTGTCCGTTAATATGTTCTGTAAGTGTTGGAAATATTATTTATGTTTTGATGATGATTCGTCACAAAATTAGACAAATCACTTATAACCCACATGATGATGAAGTCGTAACTAACTCGTTATAGTGCATAATAAAAGAAGAAGCAAGAAATGGTCTAGAGACAAATATCTGTAGTCCGAACTTTGTATAGGTTGTTTCGCAAAGCATTGTAATAGAATAGAACTAGGCGAACAAATTCGAGTCACAACATGAAAACCGAGTTATAACAAGAAAACTCGAATACGCACTTGAAGAACCGAGGGTTCAAACTCGGTTATGCTAAACCGAAGAAGATAAGTTCGCCGAGGGACACGACTCGCTGGCTTATCCAAGACCGAAGAACCGAGGGACACAGACTCAATTATTGAGGATTGAAGAACCGAGGTGGCAAACTCGCTTAAAAGTCGATTAAGTCGTGACTATAAGTCGGATTCGAGCAAGTCCGTGGTGACCCGAAACCGAGTTATATATCATGTACAACCGAATAATCTTAAGGACAAAGATTATCGCTACTGTAAGAAGAAACTGATTGGTGTACTCTGACTTAGCCAATCGAAGTCAGATATTAAGTAAACAAGGTACTCAGTTTTGAAGAAAAGTAGAAAACTGAGTTAAGGCCTTGATTGAATTTAAACTATCAATACAACAAAAGATCGTACATATGAACGTTGGCTAAATGACAAGTGTAACGGCTACAAGAGCTAGTAACCGTCACATCACTCCTATAAATACACAAGAGAATCACTCAAGAAACGAGAGAGAGGAGGATCAGAAAAAGAGCTTTACAAGCATACATTCAAAGATCCAAATCCAGATCTATAAAAATCAGATCATATTTATCCAGATAAAGGGGAGCCAACGACATTGCCTTGAAAACTTCAAAGGAAGATCCAGTAACCCATCAAGGGGGAATGAAGGCATCTTGGAGCTACAAAGTCAGATCCAGAAGAATCAAATACTCACCGAATTAATCTTTGATCAATTCTAAACCTAACCTTAGTGAAAAGGGTTGGTGTGCATAGTTTGAAGAGAGCAATTATACCTTTCTTCATACGGTGTTGCTACAAGAAGCTTGGTGCGATGCCTCGTGGACCGTGTATGTGAGTGGTGAGCTGGTGAAGGAGCAATTCCACCTCCGAAAGATCAATGTGCAGAGTGAAGGGAGCAATCTCACCTTTCTTCATTTTGTGTAGACAGTGAAACTAGGGTGTCGTGAAGGACTGTCATAGTACTAGGATTTTGTAATGGTTACCTCATTATTCTAGTAATACCTCCTACGCCACAGGAGAAGGGGAGACGTACGGGATTACACCACCCGGAACTTCCATAAACAAATTATGTGTTGATTTACCTTATGCATCTGTGTTTGTTTTATTTATTGCATTATCTCTCGGCAAAACATCGTACACCGAGACAAAGACATAACCGATACATAGAAGGTCTAGTTTTCTTTTTACACATCTATTGCACTAAAGGCTAGTTTTATCCGCCGCGTTAACGAGACTAAATATAAGTCGCAATAACTTATATTCGCTTGAGCTAACCGAACTCCGCACAAGTTAAAGGGACAGAACAAACCGTAGATCGCCTTGAGATTCGAGAAACTCGGTTCCTCGGGACTTTTCCAAATTTCAGATTAGTTTTTGGTGACAAGTTTATTCACCCCCCCCCCCCCCCCCCTCTAAACTTGTGTTAGCCTTTCCAAGGGACCAACAATTGGTATCGAGCCACTCTTTCATTTGAAAGAAGATCCAAGAATACCTTTTTAAAACCAGCTTGTTGAAGACCCTCACCGTATCGCTTCACTTAGTTTCAATGTCTACATCTAGAGCTAGAAGTTGGCTTATTCACCCCCGACTAATTGTTTGCAAAATATATCCGATTTTCGGGATCAAATGATCGAAAGGTTCAAGTGCGACGATTTATATACAAATCCGAACCTCAACTCGGTGATGATGTGGATACAAACTTCAATATTCATATTAACGAATCCGAGGGAGTTCCATCACTAAGAGACCTCTCAAAAGAAGAAGGAAAGAAGTCACAAGTGGTCGTTGATATTGAAGATTCATTACAAAGAACAAAAGAGTGTACATTCAAATCCTAAAACTGCATCAAATCATCATGGAAAGGTACATTCTTCAAATCAGTTATCATTTGCTGAACTCAGTCTGAAAATCTCTGATCTTGTCAAGTTAACTGAAAAACTTACGTTGGAACTAAAATTAAAAGACAGAGAACTTGACAAAGCAAAAGATTGGAATAAGTTTCTTGAAACTGAGGTGTCAAAACTAGCTGAAAGATTAATGTTCAGTAAATTTGACAAAAGCAATGATAATCCCACACCCCTACCCGCCCGAGACTTCAAAAAGTATAAACTCTAAAATCAAGATATCGGAAGATTTAGTGGATTGCACAAGGAAACTAAAAAGGTTAAATCTAAAAGAATCCTTGTGAAATCAACTAAAATTGAGCGTAATGGTTTATCCGTAAAAGAGTTGAGAAGGTTTAATTCTCTCAACAAAGAAATTGAAAGTAATATTTCAATAACTAACTCAATCGGACCCAAAAAGATATGGGTACCAAAGAAAACTTAAACTCGTTTTGCGCAGAAAAGTCGGTTCACTTTGCAAAATCCTCGTAAAACTCGACTTCCATACAAAACCGAGATGGCAAAAGCGATGAAGGGCAAAACCGTCAAGGAAGTAAAGACTTTCCAAATACCTCGACGTTTGACCGACATGGCAAATCACTCAAAGCCACGTGTCAACTGGGAGAAAAAGTAGATGTACATCCCTACATAATCTCATTGATTGTGACACGACTCTCATTTGAAAACGATTGCAAAATCTTGACAAAATCCTCGCTCACCCAAAATCAAGCACTCTTAACTCAAAATCAATGGAGCGATACAACATTGACGATGGAATCACCACCAGCCTGGACAACTTCTGTCAAAAATTCTCAAACTCCACTCTTTCAATTCAAATCACAAAGAAGATTAAAAAGATTCGAGGTTTGGAGAATTTGATTGATACAAAGGTCACTACTTTGTGTCCGTACGGCATTAGAGATTTCTACGTAAATGCCGAAATCATCAACAATGGAAAAAGCTTCAAAACAACTGTTCAAGACAAAAGCTTCACCATTGATGAACAATTACTTTCCCTAGTGTTCCGTTTAGATATAATTGGAGGCTCTTCATCTTTCACATTCGGAAATGAAGAAAAGAGCAAACTTTGGAATGTCACCGCAATCAACAAGAAGGAGAAGAATTACAAAGGCACTATTTATCGTGCGAAATGAGAGTTTGCATTCTTGACGATACTTCGACCGTAAACGTCATTGGTCATGCTCGAAATTTCTATACTCTCTCAACGTACAAAATGAAGATGATTTATGCTATTTGGTTTGAAAAGAGATTTAATTGGAACAAATTTGTTCTCAATCGCTTGATAAAGCAAATTTCGGACGAGAAAGAAAGAGTCAAAGAAAAAGAAGATACTCGGAGAATCGTTCTTACCGAAAAAAAGGATTTCCTTATCTAAGGCAAAGGATATTAGATCATTTTTCCATATCAAAAGTTACGAAGCCAAAGCAAAACTCAAATCGTTGTCCACCGGAACAAAGAAAAGGAAAATCATTGAAGAAGAGGAATTGAGTAAAGCTTCGTACTCCGCCTTCAAGTGGAACTGTGAACTTAGATGAAAGAACTCGAGGAGACAAGAGGTTATGGAACAAACTTCAGGCAATGGAAGCCGAACCTAAAGTGGTAATCAATATTGATGAAAGTGATATTGAAACTGATGATGAAACTGAAGATGATATAGAAATGGAAGAAGAAACTGAAAGAGAGATTGAAGAATCTGAAGAGACTGAAACTGATGAAGAATCTGAAGGAAGTAGATTTCCCACTACTATGTTTGGGGAATACACTGAAGAGAAAAGAGAAGCAGTGGAAGATGCGGAATTCTGTCAGGCTGAATATGAGAAGGAACCGACAGTTCCTGATGTTCACTTTTACTATCCTGAGGCCAGCATCTCATCCCAAGCTCACGAGGCATCCATAAGCAAATCAGCATTTGGAGAATCTCTGGTTCAAGAAACTGAAGCTGAGAAACTGAAAAATCTGAAAGATTTCGTTGAATGTCTAATACAGAATCTACAAGAGGAAATGTTCAAACTGCATGAATTAATTGGAAGAATACATTATTCAGGATTGAACAAATACTCAAACATCATCACCCTACGAAAATTATTTGAAGACTGCTATCGCTTATCTTCAAACAATGGGGAAGATGAAGTCGTAGGTGATGATGATGCAAATAAAGAAGAAAAGACGAAGAGGCTTATGCCGGACAACCGATAAAGATCAAGATAGACACATAGACGCCGATCTACTAACTACTCAAATTAATGAAGAAGTCGTTGACGAGTAAGTTTGAAGAGCGATTGCGAAGGAGATTTTAAAGATACAAGAACGAGGATGATGAGGAAGCCGCAGATTAAAGCAAAAGTGTTGAGTATCGTGTTAGAAGCTTGTAATATGTGTCAAATCTCTTGAAAAACGACGAGATAAGGAGACACAAACAAAGGGGGAAACTGAAAAGAAATCAGAAATAAAAGAGGAGAAGGAAAATCTTATCTCAGAAGAAGAAGAGAAATTGATGGAAGAAGAACTCAAAGAAATTCTGATCAAGTTCAAAAACCAAGAGAATGAAGAAGGAAACAGACTGCTGAATGAATATCTGGAAATCAAGCCAAGAGATGGTGAATCAGTTGAAGAAAGAAAAGAAAGAAGACTTTTAGAGACAAAAAGGAGCATATTTGCTGGTGAAAAGTTAATGGCACTGGAAAATGAAAAGATGTAATCTAATTCAGTTTTTAACTCAGTCTGTTCTATTTTGAATCTTGTGATAAACTTGGCTATTCTATTTTGCTATCTTAAGATGTTTCGTTATGATTTCTTGCACTATTCTTTCATTATTGCTTTTAGGGAGGGTTATGATACATCATCAAAAAGGGGGAAATTGTTGGAAATATTATTTATGTTTTGATGATGATTCGTCACGAAGTTAGACAAATCACTTATAACCCACATGATGATGAAGTCGTAACTAACTGTTATAGTGCATAATAAAAGAAGAAGCAAGAAATGGTCTAGAGACAAATGTATAAGTTCTATCTAGTAGTCCGAACTTTGTATAGGTTGTTTTAGACAAGCATTGTAATAGAATAGGAACTAGGCGAACAAATGTACCGAGTCACAACATGAAAACCGAGTTATAACAAGAAAACTCGAATACGCACTTGAAGAATCGAGGGTTCAAACTCGCTTATGCTAAACCGAAGAAGATAAGTTCGCCGAGGGACACGACTCGCTTGGCTTATCCGTAAGACCGAAGAACCGAGGGACACGGACTCGCTTATTGAGGATTGAAGAACTGAGGTGGCAAACTCAGTTAAAAGCTGATTAAGTCGTGACTATAAGTCAGGATTCAGGCAAGTCTGTGGTGACCTGAAACTGAGTAATAGATCATGTATAACTGAATAATCTTAAGGACAAAGATTATCAGTTACCAGGTAAGAAGAAACTGATTGGTGTACTCTGACTTAGCCAATCGAAGTCAGATATTAAGTAAACAAGGTACTCAGTTTTGAAGAAAAGTAGAAAACTGAGTTAAGGCCTTGATTGAATTTAAACTATCAATACAACAAAAGATCGTACATATTAATGTTGGCTAAATGACAAGTGTAACGGCTACAAGAGCTAGTAACCGTCACATCACTCCTATAAATACACAAGAGAATCACTCAAGAAACGAGAGAGAGGAGGATCGTAAAAAGAGCTTTACAAGCATACATTCAAAGATCCAAATCCGGATCTATAAAAATCGATCATATTTACCCGGATAAAGGGGGAGCCAACGACATTGCCTTGAAAACTTCAAAGGAAGATCCAAGAACTCCATCAAGGGGGAATGAAGGCATCTTGGAGCTACAAAGTCGATCCGAAGAATCAAATGACTCACCGAATTAATCATTGATCAATTCTAAACCTAACCTTAGTGAAAAGGGTTGGTTGTGCATAGTTTGAAGAGAGCAATTCTACCTTTCTTCATACGGTGTTGCTACAAGAAGCGATTGGTGCGGTCTCGCGGACTGTGTATGTGAGTGGTGAGCCGGTGAAGGAGCAATTCCACCTCCGAAAGATCGGTGTGCGAGTGAAGGGAGCAATCTCACCTTTCTTCATTTTTTGTAGACAGTGAAACTAGGGTGTCGTGAAGGACTGTCATAGTACTAGGATTTTGTAATTGTTACCTCATTATTCTAGTAATACCTCCTACGCCACGTGAGAAGGGGAGACGTACGGGATTACACCACCCGGAACTTCCATAAACAAATTATGTGTTGATTTACCTTATGCATATGTGTTTGTTTTATTTATTGCATTATCTCTCAAAGAAACATCGGACACCGAGACAAAGACATAACCGATACATAGAAGGTCTAGTTTTCTTTTTACACATCTATTGCACTAAAGGCTAGTTTTATCCGCCGCGCTAACGAGACTAAATATAAGTCCGTAATAACTTATATTCGGTTGAGCTAACTAAACTCCGCACAAGTTAAAGGGACGGGAACAAATCCGTAGATCGCCTTTGAGATTCGAGAAACTCGCCTCATGGGACTTTTCCAAATTTCAGATTAGTTTTTGGTGACAAGTTTATTCACCCCCCCCCCCCCCCCCCCCCCCCCCCCTCTAAATTTGTGTTAGCCTTTCCAAGGGACCAACAGTAAGCAAGCAAAAAAAGGAGGGAGCATATACAAAAGCAAGCAAACTAATGCCGGGGTATATAGGAACCAGAGTGTTGACATGGTAAAAGATGCTGCATTAACCTGAATACGACACGGTTCCCACATAAAAAAGCCTACAAAGCACACAAGGTAGCTCAAAGCCATCCATGTTCAAGAAGACATAAACCGTAAATAACAATGTCCAAAACATTAAACTGAGTTTAGAAACCAGCATCTGTAATACTTCTTTTATGCATAGAAACCCATGTAAACATAACTAAAAAAAACAATGAACAGTACGGTGCTATGAATAGATACTACACAGTTCCCTCAAAGAAGAGGCTACACAAGCACACAAGGCATCCCAAAGCAATCCATGTTCAGGAAGACCTAAACCGTAAATAAAAATGTCCAAAACTTTAAACTGAGCCTAGAAACCAACATAACATAAGGTAAGAAAATATGAACAGTACAGTGATATGAATAGAGGTTGGCAGAACAAAGCATGTAATATGAAAGAAAGAAATTGTAACTGAGACTCCTACAGTAGTTATAAACACTGAGTAATCTCTTTGAATACTCATAGCTCAGCCAAACACAAGATAGAAAGCATATATCAGAACATAAAAAAAGCTGGAGTTATGAAAACTAAAGACAAACGAGCAGGACACATTCCACCACATTTTTTTGCATCACAAGTTTATGTTAGGAAAGGCTGAATGTTTGGTGGAGGTAGCACATAAGCAGTAAATAGCTCGGGACAAACCAGAAGAAATCAATATGACCCATAAATCCTGTAAATTGAATACAAATAAATGATCATGCATTCACTAACTAACTGAGTAGAAGAAGGCATTAATGAATAAAGTAGATGAGAACAAAGGAGAAAGTGTGAAGGAACTGAAGGTGCAGAGCATTTGTGAGGAGCCGTTAGCACCATGAGGAGTATTTAAAGCCATTTTAGATCTAGAAAACGGTGTAAAACGCATTAGACTATATAATCTTTACCCAACAGATAATAGGCAAAAATCCAGCAATAATACCTACATTCTTAGCTCACAGACATAGGTAAGCCATTCCTGCTGTTGAAAGACGATAGGAATGACTAAAGCAAGCTCCTTTACCCGGTTGAACATTCAGACCAACGGTCTGTGCACAACTTCAGTTGAGCAATGACATCACCATCCCAATAATCGTCTCTTTTTTTAAAACGGATTAATTAAATAAATCTTCCATTAAATTCCATGAAAAGACAGGCGGCGAGGTGAAAACCTTCTTGAGGCAGCGTAATTGGAAGAATAACAGGCACTGAGGCACATATTCTTTTAACAACTGGAATGACATTGATATGATACCAACCTCTGCATCCAACACCAAGGACAACCAATATCCAACAGATTAAGTTGAGGACCACCGGGTAATGCAGTGCAGGCGGAATCTTTGGTGCCACCGTCGAGCAGATACAGGATTTTTTATTTTTCCTTTTCTCTTTCTGAATTAGGCCAGTCTCCCCCTTTTGATTCTGCAGTTGTTCTATATAATATTAGGTCGATGATTTCCTGTTTTGGTTCATGCCATATTTTGTACTCTGAAAGAGGAAGCAACGAATTAGCGCATAAGCTCGCTGCTTTCTCTTTCCATTCTAATGTTAGTGTTTTTTGACATGGCTACGTATCCCGGTGTAGTCTTGTATTAGCTGACCTTTTTTTGTTAATGAATGCTTTCGTCGTTTGTGGGAAACGAAAAAAAAAAAAGAGAAATAAAGGAAAAAATATAAACTTGCCTATGTGTAGAAAAACAAGCAACGTGGCAGCCAATGGAACTACCACTTTAACTCATTTTGGAGAGGAAAATAACAACGTGGCTGCACCCCTGGCCTAGCTCCTTGGCCTTAAATAGAATTAGTAGATATGCATGACTTTTCTGAAGGAATTACCTGAGAATTTTGATTGGCCAGAAAATATTATCAATATTATTCCTAGTCAAATAGCACTAGAAGGATTTTTTTTTCTAGTGAACAGCAAGTCTATATTATTGGCTAGACAACATAATCAACACTCTGATAAGTTAAGTAATAACGTTAAAATTATATATTTACAAATGTAATATTTATTGATATAAATTCTAGGGTATCGAGTCGAAATATTTTTACGAGTCGAGTAAAAGTATTTCACCAGTAGCTAGTTAGACTCATTTATAACCCTAATTAAAATTATTTATATTATTCAACGAACAGGAATTTGACACCCAAAAAGAAGTTTCAAGTTTCAACTCAACCTTCACCTGTGCATATATTCAACTTTAATATTCTTTTATTTTTCTTAAACAAATTAATTAAAATATTTCAATTGGTACTCAAGGAGTAATATTCAATCAACCAACGTGTCAAAAACACCCAGGGGGGACTAGTGGGGCATATCCTTGCTTAGCAAGTGTGATATATATATATATATATATATATATATATATATATATATATATATATATATGCATATTTTTTTCACTATAAATATAAGTAGGACAACATGCTTTTTCAACTCAATATTTGAATTTCAGCTTTCCCTTTTTTAATGAAATAAAATCTCAGTACAAAATAATGGTTTTTTCGAGCGTTTTGGATTGCTTCGGGTTGGGTGAATCGTCATTAAAGAAGGGTTCGAACGGAAAAATAGATAATAGTAGTCGGAATGAGAACTCAAAATCAAAAGATAAGTCAAAAGGGAAATCAAAATCTTTCAAAGCTCTCCCATCGTTGTTTCTCACTTCCCGTGAACTCACGCTTATCAAGGTTGTGAGAACCGGGGAATTCGAACATGAATAGTCTCTACTTGGATCGGGTTGTTAGATAAGCATCACGTACGTGTGTAAAATGATAAATAGTGATGCTATTATCACAACAGTTATGTTACAACGAATGACATAACATATTTATGTACTTTTGATTGTGCCAAGCTTATATTATATTCGTCGTGACACTACTGTTGTGGTAGTAGCTTAAAGTTTTGTTGTAATAGTACTTCATAATGATCATATTGTATTGCATAAATAAATTAGTTACAATATGACTAATTGTATGCTGATATTATAAGATAGTCTAAGAATGTTCAATAA
The DNA here is from genome assembly GCA_036785695.1 of Gentiana straminea. Classification (NCBI taxonomy): domain Eukaryota; kingdom Viridiplantae; phylum Streptophyta; class Magnoliopsida; order Gentianales; family Gentianaceae; genus Gentiana; species Gentiana straminea. The sequence continues at coordinate 500,113 of JAVUPR010000417.1, read as the reverse complement.
AATGTAATATTTTCCCCTTCTTTTGATTGTAGGTTACTGAGTTTCAGTAGGGAGATTTGGCAGTCCATCACTTCGTTATATAAGTCTTTATGTGAAATCAAATAATGTTTGTGTTTTTAGGAATATAAAGAATCCGAGTTTGAATTAAACATTTATTTATTTTTTCGAGACGGGTATAATCAATGTTAAAATTGCCATGCTTGAACTACGTTTAAGATTTGCTGAAACCGAAATAAAATGCTTAAACTCGATTCGTATTAGTTTTATTAATGTTTGAATTTGATTCGAGTATATATGTAACGATTTTTGAACACTTTCAATCTCGAGCTCGGGTCTCAAACAGTTTTACGATCATAGGAAAAATTCAATCCATTTTAATCGGTTTTCTGCACTCTGTTCGTAGGTTTTTTTTTTTTTTTTTTTTTTTGGCATTCTCCCCATTTTGGAAAGCTTCTATCCCTCAACTAGTGTCTTGATTTAGAGGACTTGAAATATTTCGATTATATTCTCATAGTTTATATATGAAACAAACATTTGAAGATATCATAATGCTAAAAAAAAATCCTGATATATTACATTCATTGAGATATAGTACATTATATGATTATACTACAAAGAATGAATTCAATTATTAAAATAAATAAAAACTGCTACTATACTTCATATATGATCCTTTTGTGTCTAAGCTAGTCTCATATCAAATTACAAATACCATTATTTACAAAGAGAGAAAGTGATAGAGGAATGAAGAAATACATATACATATATGTATATATATATATATATATATATATATATATATATATATATATATATATATATATATATATATATATATAACGCGATGTGATGTACCCCGTACGTATCAATCATTTGAAGTCGTTGCATCATGTGCTTCATGTTCATTATGATCTTCAACTTCTAATTCCCATTAGGCCCCTGGGCTTTAGATACGCGAATGGCTTCAAATTCCCATTAGGCCCCGAGCTTCGGATACGCGAATGGCTTCAAATTCCCATTAGGCCCTTGGGCTTCAGATACGCGAATGAGTCACTGTAGAGTTACACATACACGCTGGAGCCGGGTACTTTGTCACATCTTTTCCGATTTTGGTAGCCCTCAAATCCGGTTGCCCTAAGGAATCGCGATGCAAATCTAGAATTATTCTGTTAAATTCTGCTTCTGAAAGAGAGGAATCAATGAAGTATTGGAGCATTTGTCTTTTATTAGGGGTAATAGTCTTTTTGTGCCCTGCATATGCCCTTTGACCCTGCGAAAATTGTATTGTGAGGATTCTAGTTGCTAAAAAGATATGGACCCTTTATTTCTACCATGCTCATTCTACTCGCGCTCCACTGTACCTGTGAACCACAGTAGAACCGACCTTGATAAAGTCGGTCTTGATGCCAAGAACCGAATTTTCATAGGTTCAAAGCAAGAATCGACTTTCTCAAAGTCGGTTCTACGAATGCACCCTTGGGAAGTCGGTTTTCGGCTCCAGAACTGAGTTTCTCAAGGTCGGTTCTACTGTGGTGCACAGGTAGAATGGTGCACGAGTAGAGGGAAATGAAAGCCCCCAAAAGATATGGATACTCTATCACCATAGCAACATTGTGAATAAAAAAAGGTTGACCCCTAATCCAAGTATCCCGCCCCTAGAGTTTCATAGAAGACGTAAACCGATGGTTATTTCTCAATGGTTCCGTTTTGTACATATTTTTTTTGCTGCTGAAAGAAAAGACCGATACATTGGTATCGAAATCTCACACGTACCCCAACTCAAAGACAATACAAGCGATCTAATAAAATTGTATGTACATACCTGAAGAGCATGGCCCATATTTCCACCATGAGAGGGCATAAAAACATCACTATTTTCAGAAACAATATGATCAATTGCTGCTAAAAAGGAGGCTTTTTTAGCAAATGGTTCCAATTCACCGGGCAATGCAATGTCTTCTTTGTTGTAAAAATATGGAAATTCTTGAATTAATGGCTGCAATACTTCTTTTCCACCTAATGGATTTCCTCCAGCCCAATAAATTCTTGCGGTTTTCGGAGCTCCTAGAGCTTTAAGCAATCTGAAAAAAGTTTAAAAAAATTGTAATCTTTAGACAAGAAAGAAAAACCTTAATAGTTAAACAGATAGGAGCTGAAGGAAGGTCGCATAGGAACGGATATGCGGATACGCGGGTGCATGATATTTGAAAAATATAGGATGAGTATGAAGGATATATGTGTAAATATTACAAATATAAGGATCAAATCACACATAGTGAAACTATAAGGACAAAATAATAAAGGTCATTGTTAAAAACACCGCAACAAACATAACTTGGGGCACCACATTGACATTGGACTTCCGAATAGTCGATTCATGGTCTCGTAATCGACTTTCCGTCGGTCGATTGTGCACATTCAACCGGCTGTATCTAACTTTTAAAAGATACGAATTATCCCCTAGGTGTGTGTATCCTAACTCCCAAGTATCCGATGCATATTCATGTCGGATACGTATCATTGGTTTTTCATTATTCTGGACAACTTTTCATCCATTATCTGGCGGTTTTTACTCGACTTTCAAAATGGTACATATCTGAGTTATTGAAATGCATATCTGAATCCTGTATCCAACTTCAAAACTACAAATTTACCCTGATATGGGTATCTTAAGCATCCGATGCGCATCCATATCAGATAGTGAAAACTCTATCACTCAAAATTGTTGAAATAAAAAATCACGAATTCGCGCTCCTAGGTGTGTATCCGAGGGTATCCAAAGCGTATCTATTTTGGATATGTATCAAATAAGAGATGCTCTATAAGACAGAAGTATTCGTGCATCCTGAAAAGCTTACCGTGCAACCTCTAAAGCGTTCAGAGGGCAGAGCCCCGCGAGTTTTCTTTCATGGTAAGTCATGTTTGATCTTGAAGTTAAAAGCTCAGGCCTTTCTTGTCTCTCATTGTTTATCATCTCTTCATATTCTTGACCCAAACCTGGTAAACATCCGGTTCGGACCCAAACATCTTTTTCCATGCGTAAATGAAGAGCTATATATGGCCCTTTGCTCCTCATTCTCTCTGTTAATTTGTTACCAAGTTGTAATATTGGTGGAGCAAACTTTAATGCATGAAAAGCTACCTGAAAATTTTGGTACAAAATGCATGAAAATATCAAAATTAATGGCCAATAATGATGGGAAATTATATTGCAGAGAGTTTTTATGACGGACTTTTCTAAAAACAACTTAAAAACGCGAGTGTTTTACAGTGTTATAACTGAATACACATAAAAACACGAGTGTTCTACATCTGTTTTTAGAACTCTGTAAGAAGTACTCCCTACGGTAGAATTTCCCAACAATGATAGATGTATAAGAAGAGTTTTGAGAAAATTAGGAAAATTGAAAGGATTTTCTGAAAGCGATCGATAAATGCACCTCACCAAAACTATCATTGGAGCACTACCGTGTTGAATGACCGATGAAAAGTTGATTATTGACCTTAGATTTGACTTTTCAGAAGTCGAATATGTATATTTGACCTCTCGAAAAAGTCAATCTTAAGGTTTCCAGTGCGGTGCCATGGTAGGTTTGTTGTAGTGTGTTTAACAACAGTCGTTTGTGTACTAACCTTGCAACGAAGCTTTTGAAGATCCGATGGAAGATCTTTGGAAAGTCTTGAATCAAGACCGCGCAAAAGTAGAACACCTTCCCTCCTAAACTGGACGAAATAAAACGTGTAAGATACCGTAAAACTAGTAGAATATATAAAATACAAATTTACTAAAAACCACCTGCATCAGAATCTTTAAATTCTACACTAATTTTGATACATTTCATTTTAAATAAAAATTCTATAAAATACAAAACAAAAAAAAAAAAAAAAAAGTAATGTTTGAGTTTATAAAATAGATAACATGTTGAAGCGAACTGTCCAAAAATGATCTAAGTTTATGTATAGATTCGAAATTTAATTTGCACTATAAACCTTAAGTATATATCATAACATATTGAATAAGTCATAACATTTAGTGTGACAACCTTAAGAGAAACACATAATTGACTAAATCAACATAAATGTGTTTCTATGTTTCTTTGTTGCTTTTAATGTTCCTAGCTACCTATTCAATTGGACCAGCTCTATGGTCCCTCAAAGTAATAAAATTTAGTATTTAAGAAAGACCAAACATTATGATTAAGGAGGTGTTGTATGAGTGAAATTTTTGGGTAGTACGTATCTACGTGTGGATATGTGAGGTGGCGCGATCGAACCACACAAACGGTTTAAGTGCGAATGAAATCATTTGATGTGTGGCGTGCGCGGAGGCTATCCGCGTAGGTACGGTGTATGCAAAAACTTCCCGTTGTATGAAAATAATAAAGAGAAAGCTGTAAAAGTTTGGTGTAAAAATAAGCCAAATCATCAATGCCTTTGTTGAATTATTTTTACTCGACCTAGTGATATCCTTACTAGGTATATCCTGTATTAACGGCATTTTGCAATAGAGATTCTTCACACAAGAATTTCGAACCTTTCTAAGGTATTTCGAACATAACTATGGCTTCTTACCTTTCTAAGGTATTTCGAACGGATCCATTGAGGAGTTACATTAACCGGTGTTCGTTTCTCTTCAACTGGCCTTGTCATCACATGTGTAGATGGTAGTGATGTCACTATTCGGACATCATTAGCTAAAACATTCTTGAAATGATCCAAATCAAATATATCTGAAAACTCACTGCAACAATTGAAAAATAAGTTTGAATAAACATTACTTTCCACGAAGAAATAAGACAATCTAAGTTAGAGCAATTATAATAGATATATTGTAAAATAAATAAAATTGTGAAATTGAGAATTCAATCATTCAGATTCACTAAACAAATACATTTCTAGCAGAATCTCCGTCAAATGTATGTAGAATCTCTAAACTCAGCACATGCACGGTATGAAATACAGATTCTTTTTTTTTTCAAATTATGCCTTGTATGAGCATAAGGCTCATCCCAGGTGGTTAGCAACACCCGGCTTTTACTGGCTGAAGTGAGAGGTCGAGGGTTCGATCCCCCCTTCCCCCGTTTCCCTCCTTTCGTTTCGAAAAAAAAAAAAAAAAAAAAAATTATGCCTTGTATATATTTTGATTCATTTCATAGTGAACAGAGATTATATAAAACGAATCAAAAATTGACGTTTAAGTGTGTCTATTAAAAGAAACCGATGCAAATGCTCCTACGTGGGTAATAATCCGTTCTTTCTATTAAAGAAAAGAACATAGTTCGAGTGATAAGTGATTTGAGAGTGCGCAGGGAGGTCGCGGTTCGATTCTTCCTACAAGACGTCGTATTGAAAGAGTTGAGTAAGAGTCGACTCTGCGGTGGCACGACTCAAGTCAAATTCCGGATTAGTCGGGTCAGTTGGTTCCGGATACCGGAGACTTTAAGCGAAAGAAGAAAATAGAGTCCTCCAAGGATTAACTTCCTATGATTATCACTCAATATATGACATCTACAAATGTGTACAAAAGAAAAACATTTCATCACCAAATAAAATGAAAAAAGAACCTCTCAAAATCTTTGTGGAAAGAAACAAAGAAATGAGAAATCCAGAGGATCTTTTTCCTGCATCAATACAAATTACAAACTTACTCTGGCACTTTACCTGTTTACCACAACACAAAATCGACGTTCTGAAAAGTCTCTTAACCAATTAATCGAATTTAAAGTCAATTTTAGAGCACATAATAATATTATTAATGAACAAGAAACAGAAATAAATGAAGCACAAACCTTTCATCTCCCCAAATAACATTAACTTGCAAAATAGGAACAACAAGAACAGCTCCAAGGATTCTTGCAATCACAACAGCATCGACAATCTGATTTCTCTGTTGATTTAATCCGCCAGAAACCACCACCATCAAATACTTACTCCTATCCTTAATTACCTCGCCACTTACTTTTTCATACTCACCACTAAACTCCAAACATGGCCTATACTCCATCCCATTAGGTTGCTTCCAAAATCCATTCAATTCCTCCCCATTAGAGTTAGACACAATCCCATTATCAAGAACTGGTTTTTCTTGAGAAATAAGACATGGGCTCGGCGAAAAAGGCGAAAAAGGATCAAACTTTAGCCACATTTTGATCATACCAAACAACCCAAAAAGGAAAATCAAGAAAACCAGAAACAGAGGATTCTTCAATAAAGATCTTATCTTTATTGGAAATGTAAATGGATTAGCCTTCTTTTTTGGTGAGAGAAGTGAAAATTCTAATGAATATGAAGGGGATGGAACTGAAATGTAGCTCTGTTTCTTCTTGTTACTCTTGGAAACTGCCATGAAAAAAGTTCTTGTGAGGTTTAGTGAAACAAGAAAGGGTAATAATAAGGATATAATTGGAGAGATTTTTTTTTACTGTATTTGAGTTTAAAGAGGCTTTATTGGAGCATTTTTATGGGATAGTTCATAGTTGTGTAGTTTTCAGTATGGGACGGCGGGAAAAACTGAAGCATCTTAGTATGGGTGTTGCAGAAATATAAAGAAGAAAGAGAGAGAAAGGCACAAAATATATACCATATCCGTTCCAAAATACTGAAGTCATCTTAGGTGTTTTTATGCGGATTAAGAAAGTAATGGAATGTCATAAATTTGATGGTTAATGATGAGGCCGAATCGAGCCACGCCACGTGTCATCATCTCGCCGTCATACATTAAATGAAGAACATTTAAGATTGAAACCTTAAGGGCCAGAACCCTAGGAGGGAGATCGACTTGTATACCTCCTCCAGCTCACCAGAGGTCGGTCAGGGCGTAGAGGAGGGGAGCTGCCACAGCTCGGCCATAAGGGCTTCGGGGGCTCGACGCAGGTCGGCTAGGGCACCCCGAACTTTTAGCCCACGTGCTAGTAATAAATTGGATAAATATGAAAATAATCATGTGGTTTAATGACTCCGATTTTGACATTAAGATATGTCCGTGATTATCTCCCAATTAATAGCGATATTCACGTAATAATCCTTAGGTATTAAGAATTAGAATCCTTGTTGGGCAAGGAACTAGACGAGACGCCCCCTATATATATAATACCTAAGAGCTACGAATGACTCGATTTCAATACACATATCGTGGATACGTTGGCAACTTAAGAAAGAAACTTTCGGGCTCAAGCTAAAAACTACCACAAACACCGTCCCTTTTTATAAACTGTCCTTGAAATAATTGTCACAAGAGGTAATTAGGCCGGATTTATTCATAAACGAGATGCGATATCGTCGGTTAATGTCTAAAATGTCCATATTATCATTAATACATAGTTGTTATATAATATAAAGTGGTTGGATTGATAATAAATTAGGGGTAAGATAAAGAAATGAGTAATAAATATTATATTGATAATATAGAATGACTTATATTGTGGGATAAATCTAAAAATATAACAATATATATTCAACTTGTCTAAAAGGCCTAGTTACCCTAAAAAAAAAGGCTAGTTCAATGGTAAAAATCTAGCAGTTTGCTAGATTCTAAATTAAATTTATTGTTGTTAAAAAAAAATGGTAAAAAAACAGGGCGATGTGTCTGCGTGTCTTGCATTAGTTATTATGTGATATTGCGATTTTACAAAAAGACAACTATATTCTAATATTAGAAAAAAAAAAACGCATATATGAGGTCATTTGTTGGTTGAGTCACTCAGACACATCATTTGATGTTCATCATTCATGAAGTTGCAGGGACATAATATAGACATTTCGGTTTCGGCAACTTTAACATCTTTTTATACGTAAGAGGATTTTATTGACATCACATTTGTCTTTGAGTACGAAGGATTGTACGTATCAAGCATCGTAATTAGTTTTTTCACGTAAAAGAACAACATTTAAATTAACGTTTCTATCTTTACAGAAACGTCATTTAATTTGTCTGAAAAGATAATGGGTATTATCGGTGTCTGTGACATTTTTCTTGTAAATCACGAGTGCCAATGTCAGTGACGAGTTCTATATGTGATGTAAAAAATAATCAAAGAATATCTTGTACGAAGTAAACCATGATGATAATAGAATTCTATGTATATATTCAACTATGCAAATAATTATTTAGATATATATATAGATAATGTTTATCTTCTACTCCAACAAGTGTTTGAAATTCGTATGATAAGGAAGAAAAAATAATGTGTCTAAAAAAGGTAGTAAATTGCAAGTGACATGTGGTTTCTTGCTGGCTTCTTTTATATTCAGGCATCCAATGATTGATAGGGCCTAAACTTGGGTTTTTTTTTTTTTTTTTCTTTTTCTTTTTCCCTCCCCCTTAACTAATTCAATTCTACACGGAAAAAATTACTCGCAAAACACTCTTTTTTTTAAGTGTATTTGTTTTCCTAGTTAAGCTATATATTGTCACTAGAATGCGACGGCCCTTTCTAATCGAGGGTTATGTCTTAATGATCCAGTATGTAAGGAGCTTCATATACATTTCTTATTGCTGATTGGACTCTCAGAAATCAATTTAAAGATAAGACTGTCATTACATCATCTTGTTTTTTCATCACTAAACTATGTCCTGAAAGCATACTAAAACATTATTATTAAAGCATGTGTGGTTAAAATGGACAAGTGTGTAGCATAGTTCTCAGCATAACGCATGTTGGATAAAGTAAAAGAGAGGGTACATATTTGACATATCCAAGAAATAATTGTGTCTTGATGTGGCAATGCCAACTGTGTTTGTATAAACAATAGCCTAGAAGAACATGTGACCTTGTGTCCATTGCACTTGTCATTGGACAGGCTGTGGCCTATTGTATTGCTTTCTCAACCTTCTTTCTAACCAAGCACGTTATCTATACTTTGTTCTATAAAGCGTTACCGTCACAACCACTTATATACAACACGTCTCATGACAATATATGATAATGAGATCGGATCGATCATTCATTATGTGTCAGTGAGATTTTCAATATATATCAAGCTATGACACTTCTTGTATTTAAATGATTATAACATTAATGTTATGTTTTTGAATCTTTTTTTTTTTTTCAAACACACTTTTTTTATTAAAAGCTAAAAAGGTTTTTGAAACTCACGAGCCGAGTTTTATATAACTCAAATTACAAGATGTTGAAGATAACGATATTTATTTTTCTTTCTCGATCATCTAGCCATCATATGTATTTTTCCAAACTTTAATGTTTGTTTTTGTAAATCAGAAAAATAGTTTTTCTTTTCTTTAATTTTTCAAGGCGATGTATTCAAAATCTGTAGAAGTTTTCTATTCATATCAATTGAAAGACCCGTCTACTCGGTGATAGTGTGCTTTCGAGTTGGTGTAGAAGTAATTAGAGTATCAAGGGACAACTGGCAGTATCATTGCCCATGTTGGCAGAATGTCCACCTTGGCAAAAAAAAATATCAATATAAATGTTTACTTATTAAATGTATAACGTCCACATAGTTAAATTAATAGAATTATCTCTCATATAACTGTGATATATATAAAAGTCTGGTCATTTCGAATTAGTCCTTTTAGACCAAACGAGTAAAAACCGATTTAAGCAGTTAACTGAGTCATTCATGGCTCAGTTAGCGCAACCAAGACCCGGATTACTTGGACCAGGCATAAATGTACGCACGATGACGAAACTCGGTGTTTGAGGGCATTACAAAATGTTTATTTATGAATCAATCAACAGTTTTGATGCGTTATAAAATGTCATAAAAAAGGCAATGTGACATATATGTGTATATGCTCATATTGGCCAGCGATTTCGATTCGTATTTGACGAACAAGTAAAAGAAAATTTGTTTTAACTTTTTTCTAAAGATGATACCAAAGCTCTTTCATCATTGACTTATGACTAAGTAAGCATTTTTGGAAACCTTTTTACTAAATAAATATGTAACTAAGTAATTATCTATATCTATATATATTGTGAAAGAAGGAATCACATAGTTTGTTTTGTTGTTGTTGTTCTTTTTTTACCAGCACATTTTACACTTAATGGTTTAATAATTATGACATTTAATTATATAAGTTTTCTTAATCCTTATAGTACTATAGATTCCATGTGGCAAGTTATTGCTTTCGGGGTTTTTTTTTTTTTATTTAAATTTTATTTTACTTGCTAGTTGTTTCTTGGAATAGTTGACGTAATGTAATACATAAATATACATCCAATTAGGTGGAAACAAAATATTTGGCCAACGAAAAATATTGGTAACCACTTTCTCTTCTTATTGTTTTATTTGTTTGGGTTTCTTACAACTCCCCACAAGCTATATCTATCTATCGATATATAAATATATTATGAGGGTGCAAAATAATATGACAAACTCTTCTGAAAGCTCCCTAATACGTACCTTAACTCTGAGAGATCAAACCTATACGACGTAGTTCCATGAGTGTTTGTATATATATATATATATATATATATATATATATATATATATATATATATATATATATATATGTTCTTGCCAAAGTCTTCATGATTGGTGTACCCGTGTCATGCTTTGAACTCCTCTGTTTAGTTATATAGGTTTCCTTTTAGAGTCTTGGAGGTTAAGTAACTTGATGTAAGTGCTTTAATCATTAAATATATTATACAAGTTTATGAATTATGATTAATGCTAATGATTCATTAGGTGTTGCATTATGTGATAGTTGGAGTGAACAAGCATATAAAATGCAATCAAACCAATATATATTCGTGGGGAAATTTTTTGTGAAGACTTTTCATCATACTTAATTAAAGATTGAACGTAACTAATTATAACACAATTAATTTATAAGCTTAATAAATAATTATAAAGTCAAATTAATTAAAAAATGTTCTTTTTTTTAGGAAAAAGAAAATTTTATTAATTGACGTCCGCTAAACAGACGGCTAAAACGTCACCCGGGGCGAGACACCCCAAGATGTCCGAGTTGAAACAAGCAATGCATGTCTAGCTATTAAATTCACATGGACATTCTCCACACGCCAAATAAAAGAAATGAAATAGAATCAAAACTAGATAGCAAGCGAGCCCCGTGCAATGAGGTCTTCAACGGGCCGTCAAAGGCGCATGACACACACCAAGCTGTCACTCTCCACCACTAGCTGCAATACCCCTAAACACCGTGCCTCCTCCAGAGCTAGGATAATCGCCGTAAGCTCTATATTCCACCAAAACTCCTGGATCAAAGTGGTATGCGAAGGAATGCAGTACCACCCCGTGCGTATCTCGAAAAATGATCCCCACACCTACACCAATCTCAGTCACTGATGCATCCACGTTGGCTTTAATCACCCCTTCCGGCCGTAGTACCCAGCTATCCCCCAAATTTTGGACCGGAGTCTGCACCCGATAAGTTGCCATTGCGGCCGCATACTCATCTGTCATTGCCAGAGATCGTGCACACACTGCCAAAACACAAACCGCATGATCATCAAACACTGTAGAGCATCGGGCCTTCCAGATCCCCCACATAAGCTAAACGAATCGCACAGTGTCCTGGGTGCCCAGCTCCACTAATAGCGCGTAAAGAAATCAGCAAAGGAAGAGGAGTTGAGCCGCCCCAAAGCCCTGCAGAAAGTCGAGGCCCGCCAGATCCTATCCGCCATCTCACACTCAAAAAGCACATTCCGTAAAGTCTCTAAAGTTTCCCAACAAGCCAGACAAGATACCGTCCCCCATATGTCGATGCCACAACCCTTGGCCAATTGCTAGACAATCATGAAGGCATCGCCACAAAAAAAGTTGAACACGGGGCTGCACAGGGAGCTGCCAACAGCTCCGCCATACCCTATCACCTCCTTCAGAGGAAGTCGACCCCCGCCACATACAACGTCCGGTAGAGAGATAATGCCAAAAAATAGACCGAGCGAACAGTATACTCCCTTTCGGTCATAATGCCAATCCTTTTGTCCGGATGCGCCACTGGAGCAATGCTGGTCGCCAGTATATCATCTGATTCCCAAGGTCGAAACAACTCCCCGCACTCGCCGCACGTCCCATGTCCTAGTGATAGGGATGAATAGGTCTGAAACTTTGGAATCAGCAAGGAGCTCGTGCCACCGCAAACGGTATACGGAATGAGGGTTGCCGGCGGTTCGGCATCATAGAAAATAAACACCGAATCTCCGTCTCCCACTCTCCATCTCAAGCCACTAATTAAGTAAAATATCACACCCTTCTAAGATACCGCGCCAGAGAAATGACGGCCTAGGCCCCAATCTGGCAGCTTGAAATATGCTATCCTCGTAATATTTCGAATGTAAGACCTGTGCAGCCAGCGACCCTGGATTGGTTAGAACTCTCATAATAATTAAACAATGTTCTATTTATTGCATTTGGTAAATTTTATAATCGTTAATTTATTTTGTTGAGGAAAATAATCGTTATTAATATTCATTAATCTTTTTCCTTTAGGGTAATATTCTTTAATCTTATATAGAAACCTTTTATTAACTAAGTGGCACACACATATATTAATAATATGCAATATCTTAGTCCTCAGAAATTAGATTTCACGTATAAATATTGAAGCAGCTGATGGCAATTACGTCATTTTAAGTTTACATTAAAAAAGTTTAAAATAATAATAATGATTTCGCAGTTGTTGCATTATTATGAAAGATGGTTGGAGAGGCTACTTAACTATTGCTACCAAAACCAACTAATTATTGATTATTGAGTGCTTACGATTTTAAAGTGATTTTTATTAGGTGGATGTTAGGTTAAAATGTTTCTTCCGATTGTCATTTAAGGCTACTTTATAAATAAATAAATAAATAACGAGACACATTTTCTTGTATATCTTAGCCGGTTAGGTATGTTTGGAGGGTGATAATGAAATAAAAATGGTGACGCTGTCAGATATTGTACGAATTGTAGTTTGATATTTAACTATGCGGGTAATAGTGCTGATCCAGTGTAACGTCTCGTTCTCGGACACCGAGTTTTTATCCGAAAATAAAACATTTGGCACGTATAATATTAAATAAATTCAATATTATACGTAAGTATCTACTATGTCGTATCGAGTTTTGCATAAACAGAAGCTAAAAGACTCGGGTATATTTCTTTTTTATAAAAGATAAGAATAAAAACACAACCATACTAAAGATAGAAAAGATATCTTACAACAACGAACGTCAAATCTTACAATCATACGATATTCAAAGAAAAGAAAGAAATACAAGTATTTTACAAGAAAAGAATATCAAAGAAGTACAACATGTCTTGAAATGAAATTACAACATAAGTCTTGAAGGGAAACGACATAGCTGGTAATAATAAAATATGATGAGTGCATAGCATGACAAGAGCATCAAAGATCATCTTCAAATTCCTCATCGAACTCCTGTTCAACCTGTTCATCTTCTCAACCCCAACCACAACAAACATGCATTTGAGGTAAGTACAAAGATACTTAGCAAGAAACAGAAGCTATTGCATTAACTAGATTTCACAAAGAAGGACTTACATAGTTATTAAGTTATCTTTATTTGACTGACTCAATTCTAGGGTTCACTTCATACTCATCAACACGTTGTAACTAAATGTTTCTAACTTAACTTAAGTTTGTTACACCGGCATTCAAGGGCACTACGCATGGTGCTACCCACCACGAGGTATCGTTTGCAACCTATTAGTGGATCACACCAATAGCCACGGGTTAAGACCCGATAGTGTACACGTTGGGCGAAGTCCCCCTGCCATTTAGCCGTTTATAGGCCAACGAGTTATTCACTTTATCGACCGCCCACACATCGCGATATAGACAAGTGTCTTACCAAGAATGTTACGATGTTTGTCTTTTACTACACACTTATGTAAATTATTAATCATTAACTAGCCACCTAAGTGTTTTCAAGGTAGGAGCTCACTTAACAACTTTACTCCTCGCTTGGACTCTACAGACATAACACCACAGGCACATACACATACATTGATGAATACTAATTCATCAAAGTACAAGCCATTCATACCCTTCGACGGTCCCGAACTTCAACTCTATGGAAGAGTACATCTTGTGCCAGAACTAAACGCATTGGAAGCTTGATCGAGGCTTATTCATGTTCATTTAATGTTATAAGGTCAAGAAACAACATTTAAAACTAGACTTGGGGCTCAAAACTGATCAAACACAAAAAAGACACGGGCGGTGTGCACCTGCACCGGCTTCGGTGCGCCCGCGCCCGCTTTGGATTCAGTGCGCTTGCACCAAGCCTCTGAGTGTAAAATCGAACTTTCTGACTTTCCGGTGTGCCCGCACTGGATCGGTGCGCCTGCACTAGCTTTAGTGCGCCCGCACTGGGTTCTGGTGCGCCTGCACCAAGTCTCTTAATGTAAAATTGGACCTCCTGCTCTTCCAGTGCGCCCGCACTAGCCTTTGTGCGCCCGCACCAAGCGCAGTAACCCCCAAAACTTAGTTTTTTGCACTTTATCGGATCTCTACCACTTCCAAACATGTTCTTCAACTATATACTCATCAAAACAGTAGAAAAGTGTCACTTCAACAACATATAGCATCATATACTAGCAAGACAACACTTATACATGAAAATAACATCATATTACTTCCAACACCAAGCCTTAACTATACCAAACCAAATCAAAGCAATAGAGAAGATTTTCTTACTTGATCAAAGCACAAAACGAAAGCAACTTGCGAAAAATGCAACGACAAGACCTTCAACTCCAATAAAACCTATTTAAATCCACAATCAATTCAAGAACTAGTTAGGATCAAGATTTCTAACTACAAGGAACTACGGATTACACAACTTTCTTCAGCTAAACATGATCAAAACGTGACGAATCCAAGATTATGGCTATTTTCATACCTTGATAAAATTTGGAAATCTTAGTATCAATACGATCCTTTCATTCTCACGATATTGTTGCCCTACATGAATCTGAAAACGGAGTAGTAACTTGTGAGAATTTAGGGAAAGCCTCCTATGGCTGTTTACTTTGCTCTCAAAAGTTTGCAGGAACTCTTGTCAAAAGTCTGAAAACTTCTTCACATGGTGGGTGTTAAGGGTGATTTTATATGATTTATAACGTTATATTTTATAATGATTTCCTCCATATTCATATTATTTGCATAGAAATTAAGGGTTTAATCGAATTATTGAGCAAATGAGTTTTAAAAGTCTTTAAGTGTAAACTTGAGCTAATTTCGTGATTTTATTGGTAATTATCTATGGTTTTACACTTTGCGTGTTCTTATGGTTTTGAAGGTACATTTACATGTCATGGAGAGGGATTGAAGGAGCTGAAAAGATACTTGATTGAAGATCAAATGGAAGGAGGAAGATGCAAGTTGAGGATTGGAATGAAGATTTACAAGTTGAACGAGCGTTTGAGGTCCCGTCCAGTGGGCTGGCGTCCAGAAAAGTGGACGGGCGTCCAAGAGGAGCTGTTTGATTCAGAGTTTTCAGAAATTTGTTGAACGAGCGTTCAAAAACCTATAGGACGGGCGTCTGATCAAGACTCAGCCCGACTCGAAGAATTTACACCAGCTGGACGTGCGTCCACTCATCCCGGCGGGCGTCCACGGCCGACTTAAGCATAACCGACCTAGTTTTCTATATATAGCCGCATTATTTCAACCCTAATCATATCATATATCGACAGCAGCCGCAGAAAACCCTAAATTCTGAAGCCGAGTTGTGCTCGGTCGGCCAAGCCTTGGTGCTTGGTCGACCGAGGGTTAGATTAGTTGTTTTATTTTGTTTCGTTTTCTTGTTCGATTCATGAGGATGGCTTGAAGCTGATCAAACTTGGAGCAAGCATGTAAAACTTTTCAGCATCGTTTTTATTTCTTCCTTTGGATGATTTCGTGAGTTTTAGTTAAGTTGTTTCTTTTCTATGATTTTCATGTTATGCAAATTTATATCGAGAGATGTTTTGCTATTGATGTTTACTATGTGACGAGAGTCGGTGTAAACCTAGATCACCGTAGGAAAGAATAGATTTTCTTAACCTAAAAATACGAGAGTTGCTAGGTTAGAATATCTAGATTGTTAGATTGAGAAATCTTGCACCTTCGCTTGGAAGCGTTAATCTTTAAGATCGAGAGATAAAAGATTGATAGGCGAATTACCTAAGAGATTAGGAGTTCATACCTTTGATAGGTGAATCACAATTTTAGTTAAATCATCATAAGATAATCTAGAGAGGAAATTAAGGGTTGCGGGACGGTGGATCATTGCTTGTTCTATGTTTAATCGCTATAGTCATTATCATGCTTTTATGAGTTTTATTGTTTTTCTCGTTTATAGTTTAGTTATGTTCGCAACGATCTTTCCTGGCTTTGGACTGACAATCCTCTGTCAAGTTTATCTTTTCGTTTTGTTATTTTAGGTTTTAATAATAATGGTATCAAACTTAGGAAAATTAATGAACTAGATACCCCGATTCCCTGAGATCGACTCCGGTATTAATCGCTATGCTACGATCCCTACACTTGGGGTATACCGGATTTATAAATTTATTACTTGTTTATTTTGCTTAGATAAAATCCGTGACAGTGGGGGGTTATTTCCTCTAAAATAACTCCCATCTTTTAAATTATTTTTGACTCCCATAATTATCCTAAATTATACATGTATACTTATAATCATTTATAAACTTTAAATCCATAAAAGAAATAAATATAATATTTCGTTCTCGCAAATTGGCACGTCTGTTTTTTTCCGAGAATCAGAATATTACATCCAGATAGCTTTTTGTGTGGACCTATAAAATAAACAGAGCATAAGGGGTCCCTGAGTTTGCATCCGTTGGGGACACTCTAATGCTCAAGTTAGAATCGCTGTAGAGAAATTTTTATTAAGGCAATGAGTAGGAATATAAAGTAATAGCAAGCGTATTGCGTATAGACAACGTACGTTCTAAATGAAGAAAATGACCTCTTTATATAATGTTCCATCATGGGACGATCGATGAGTTGTTGGAAATTGAAGTGGAGGATCACCCATTATGGGACAGTTGCAGCCCGAGAAATAACGCTCATGATTTCAGGCGGATATCATGACACAATTAGAGTTTGTGGTATAATGATCATTCCATGGGGTGTAACGGTGATTGTGACCAAGGAAGATTTGCACGACGCCTAATGACTTGCACCATGTCGACTATAAGAGACCGAGGGTGATCTACACCCTATTGAAGATGATATTGCTAATGGCAACCCTATATCAAGCCGAGGTACCTTTCTTTACTCTGTGAGGCATAATGAATGCAACGTGTGGGATGACCAATCTCACCCACGTCAAACTGTATCCATGATTACCGTCACGAGCATCTGCTTGAGCTCAATACATTATCTCCAATTTAAACATAAACAAATCAATATGTTCTAATACGCAACTCATTTACACACTTACGAGAAGTGTTCCCAATTAATACATTTGTCATATGCCAAATCGGTTTCAAACGTCCAAATATATACTCCATTCGTCCCATTTTATTTATCCACGTTTGTTTTTTTGGTTTGTTCCAAAATAAATGTTTAGTTTGTGTATTTATCTCCAAATTTCTTTAAATACTCTTCCCTCATTACAATATTTACAATAAAAAGTGTAGCATTAAATGCTTAAACAACAACTTAAAAGACATAAATATAAAAATATTAGATCATTTAATGTGATTTAAAGAATTAACTACACTTTCTAGAGATAGTGATGAGTCCATATCACATTTGTTTATCGTACATGTTAAAAAAGATAGTAACTAAATCCAATCTCAACGTTACATTCTGATTCTCATTTGATGTGAGACCTCCGTTCAGCAGAAACCTTTAAATTACATGTATCATAATATTTTTTACATGTATTTCTCAACTACATATAAGAACATGAATATAAGAACGTATATATTCCTGTGTACATAATTCCTCCTGTTAACTAATACAGCATGAGCAAATGAATTATGGTCATCATACAGCATGTTCAAACTCCAGCAAAAGATGGCCATGCAAAGGCCTCTTTCAGACAATTCAACAAACACCTTACATGCAAAGGACTCTTTTTAAACAATTCAAAGATAATTGCGGAAATTCAAAGATAAACACATAATTTTTTTAAATAAAATACCTGTGATTGGAGTCATAAGGTGAATGGAGAGATAAGGGTGTTCAAATCACAGGATCAGCCGCATATAAGAGTCCTACATCAATTCAAACTGGAAGTGATTAGTGTTCAAGAGTCCACAATCTTATCTATTTTCTTTCATTTTGTGATCAGATAGTTTTTTGTGTTTTTAAGATAATATTGCATTTATCTCCTTTTAATAGCTATAATTTTTTCCTAGCCTATATATTCAAGGGCCGATGGCCATGAGATGTACAGAAAAAGAACAATATCAGTTCATTTTAATAAAATCAGGTTTTTCTATTTCTTGTTCATTTTTTTTCATGGTATCAGAGCTTAGTTGTGTCTAACCACAATCATACATCATAATTTGCAGATCACAACTCATAATTATGTCAAGTCTATCCCTTAATGTCTCCAGTTTTATATCCCTAAAACTCACCTCCAAAAATTATCCTTGGTGGAGAGAGCAAGCACTGGCCTTGGCAGAAAGCCAAGACCTTATAGATCACCTTGAAAAAGGAGCATCAGCACCTGCAGAATTCATCACATCAACAGCGCAAGGAGAATCAGTCACACAAACATCAAATCCGAGAATATGTAAAGTGGAAGAAAGGCGACGGATTGCTGAGAGGGTGGTTGATTGGATCCCTCTCAGAAGAATCACTTGGATTGGTCATTGGACTCGGCTACGCCTACTAGCGGTATGGGGTGCACTAAAATCAGCATATGCACAAGACTCCCAGGAGCGAGAATTCAACCTAAAACAGCAAATTACATACCTAAGAAAGGATGAGGACAACAATATCAATGAACACATCCAAAAATTCAAAGGGTTATGTGACAGTCTAGCTGTAATTGGAAAACCAGTTCAGGATTCTGAAAAGGTGTACTACCTCTTAACTAGCCTTGGCCCTCAATATGAAACATTTACCACCACAATGCTAAAGCCTCCTAGACCTACTTACATTGAACTAGTATCCCAATTGCAAAATCTGGATCAAAGGAGGACATGGTTCTCAGTCAAAGGATCAGAAGGACAACCCCTCACTCAGATGGCTTTTTATGGACAAAGACCACAGCAAAAAACAGAAAACCCTTCCAGGTTTACCTCCACAGGTAGAGGATTTCAGGCTCAACAAACAGCAGGAGCACCATCATAGAGTGGACAAAAAAAGGTCTTCAGAAGAATGTCTAAAGCAGAAAGAGATCAGTACAAACATGAAACATGCTAGCACTGTGGGATATCTGGCCACATTGCTAAAATCTGCTGGTGGAATTCCAAGGCACAAGATGATAACACCCCACAGGCACTGTCAGCTCTTACATTGGACAACACCATAGTAGATACTAAATGGATCATGGACACATGAGCATCCAATCACATGACAGGTAACCCCTCTATATTGCATAATTTGACCCCTAATGAAGGAACAAACTCAGTAATAATAGGTAATGGCTCCAAACTTCCAATAACAGGCATAGGAGAGTTACACATAACAAATTATCCCAATCCAGTAGTCATTAAAAGAGTGCTTTTAGTTCCAGACATGCAAAAGAACATTCTGTCTATAAGTCAGTTAACTATTCAATTTTATGCGGTATTTGTGTTTTTACTAACAAACCTTGTGCTCTTAAGGAAAAGACATACGGGCCAGTGCGGTGGAGGGGCACCTTAAAAGAAACCTCTATGTCATCCCTAGGACACTGGAAGCACACTTCTCTCACAGATTTAAAGCATGCACCATTGAGTTGTGGCACCAAAGACTAGGGCATATACAATTCCCAACCATTCAAGTTTTGAAGAATAAAGGCCTCGTTGAGGTGTTAGGGCAAAATAAACAGGAACACCTGTGTGAAAGCTGCCAACTTGGCAAATTAAACAGGCTTCCTTTTGATAAATCAGAACATTTTAGTTCCAGTATTTTTGATTTAATTCATTGTGATTTATGGGGGCCATCCCCTGTTCAATCTTTAGGGCATTTTCGATACTATGCAAGTTTTATTGATGATTATTCAAAGTATGTGTGGTTGGTTCCTCTTAAAAACAAATCTGATTTCTTTAATACATTCATAGCATTTGAAAAATATGTATACAAACAATTTAATCAACATATCAAAAGGTTCCACACAGATGGAGAGGGCGAATTCATAAACAAATCTCTGGGCACTCACTTCACACACCAAGGCATTGTGCACTTGATCTCTTGTCCACATACCCCGAACGATCGGGTATGGTTGAAAGGAGGCATAGAACCATCGAGAACTTGGTCTTACTATGTTATTTCACGGTAGGGTGCCCTGTCCTTGTGGGTAGAAGCCTTCTCAATCGCAAGGTATATGTTATGAACGAGTTCCCACTGTCGCCCTCCGGTCGGACTCCCCATTCCATAAACTCTTTCATAAACAACCAGACTACTCCAGTTTTAGAGTCTTTGGCTCCAAGTGCTACCCATACACCTGGGACACCAAACATCATAAATTTGACCCAAAACCCTGCCTTGTGTTTTTGTTGGATATAGCAACCAACACAAGGGCTACAAATGCTTCCACCCTCCTACCAAAAGATTTTATATCTCCAGGCATGTGTCCTTTGATGAAACACAGTTTCCTTATCACAACAAATATGTCCCTACTAACACTACCCATGTCCTAAGTTTGATTGATCCCTGGCTCCCTATAACCAGCACAACCACTTGTGGATGCACCACATCATCCCATGTTTCCCCATCACCTTCTGAAAATCCAACAGAAGAATGTAGTCCTAGTACCCCATGCCTAACCACGTCACTCATGAGGAAGAACCTAACCTTGATATACACGATCCCGTTAGTCCCGAACCATCCTCACCGAAACACAAAGCTCCTCGAGATTTGCACGATATGTCATCCACCTCGAGATCCGATCAACTCTACAGATACCACTATCCCAGAGTCAACCACATCCACTCCTAGCTCACCTATCCACACCGATCCTCCACATACTCGTCCTATGACCCCTAGAAGCCAACAAGGAATCTTCAAGCCTAACCCCAAATATGCCCAAATTTTGTATCCTACTCCACCATACCCAAAGAACCAAAATCAGTCAAATCAGCTCTCAAACATGATGGCTGGAGAACTGTAATGCAAGAGGAACTTGATGCTCTTGCTCAAAATCAAACCTGGGAATTAGTTCCCAGACATTATGCATGTTATTGGCTGCAAATGGGTGTTTAAAACCAAACTAACACCCCAAGGTACCCTTGAAAGGTTAAAAACTAGACTTGTAGCCAAGGGCTACAGTCAAATTGATGGCCTAGATTATACAGAAACCTTCTCTCCAGTTGTTAGGCCCAGCACTATAACACTCCTACTGTGTATTGCCCTAGCCTACCAGTGGCCTATAATGCAATTAGATGTTAAAAATGCTTTTTTACATGGCTATATTTCAGAAGAAATCTACATGGAACAACCCCCAGGTATGTCTAATACTCAAAATCCCTCTCATGTTTGTCGATTAAAAAGGGCACTATATGGGTTAAAACAGGCCCCTAGGGCTTGGTTTGACAGATTTAGTGCTTTTTTACTCCGGTATGGGTTTGTTTGCGATCTTTCGATCTTTCTTTATTCTATAACCATACTAATAAAGGCACACTAGTGCTCTACTTTATGTGGATGACATGCTTATTACGGGATCTAATGACCAACTCCTACAAGTCTCGGTCCGGCTTAAGTCGGGGAGTTCAACATGAAAGACTTGGGCCCTGTGCATCACTTCCTAGGTGTGGAAATTCATCGGACATCCACCGGATCGCATCTAAGTCAAGCACATTATGCAACCACCATTCTTGACAAAGCAGGGATGGCGGAATGTAAGCCTATGAGAACTCCGATGGAAACTACAATCAAGGACAAGGAAGACTCCCCGACTTATCCGGATGTTACTTTTTTCGAAGCCTTGTTGGTGCACTTCGATCACGACATTTACAAGGCCGGATATATCATTTGCGATCAACCATCTCTCCCGGTTTCTACAAAATCCAACTCGGGCACACATGCGGCGAGCACACGGGCTTCTCGGATATGTCAAGGGGTCTATTTCCCTTGGAATTTCCCTCACTGCTTCCTCGGATCTCGGACTTATTGCCTACTCCGATGCGTTGGGCGGTACGCCTCTCACGAGAAGATCAATTGCGGTTCTTGTACCTTCCTTGGACCCAACATCATCTCCTGGTGTGCCAAGAAACGACCCGTTGTATCCGGGTCCGGCCGACGGGCGAATACGAGCCATGGCCCACACCGCGCAACGAGAACTTACATGGCTTACTTATGTCTACAAGAACGAAGGCTACCACTCTACTACACCGGTCTTATACTTGTGATAACCTCGGTGCCGCTTTACATGACGGTCAATCCGATCTTCCATGCCGAAAGCAAACACATTGAACTAGATTATCACTATGTCAGGGAACAGGTTGCTAAGGGACTCTTGATCACTAAACATATTCCAGCTACAGCTCAGACAGCTGACATTTTCACCAAATCCCTTCCAAGGCTCATTTTCCAGTATATTAGGCCCAAACTTGGCTTGGTACCTCACCCTAGCCTAGTTTGAGGGGGTGTTAACTAATACGACATGAGCAAATGAATTATGGTCATCATACGACATGTTCAAACTCCGGCAAAAGATGGCCATGCAAAGGCCTCTTTCGGACAATTCAACAAACACCTTACATGCAAAGGACTCTTTTTAGACAATTCAAAGATAATTGCGGAAATTCAAAGATAAACACATAATTTTTTAAATAAAATACCTGTGATTGGAGTCATAAGATGAATGGAGAGATAAGGGTGTTCAAATCACAGGATCAGCCGCATATAAGAGTCCTACATCAATTCAAACTGGAAGTGATTAGTGTTCAAGAGTCCACAAGCTTATCTATTCCCTTTCATTTTGTGATCAGATAGTTTTTTTGTGTTTTTAAGATAATATTGCATTTATCTCCTTTTAATAGCTATAATTTTTTCCTAGCCTATATATACAAGGGCCGATGGCCATGAGATGTACAGAAAAAGAACAATATCAGTTCATTTTAATAAAATCAGTTTTTTGTATTTCTTGTTCATTTTTTCTCACCTCCTTGTGAATATGATAGTGTATGAAAGGGTTAGGGTTTAACCGTTTTTTTTTTTTTTTTTTTTTTTTTTTTTGGGTTATAGGATTGATTTGTCCTAATAAATGCTCATAATAATGAGGAGGAAGAAAGGACATTTGGAGAGAGAAGTGTTTTCATTTGAGGAAGCAAAGGAACATAGCACCATATTTTGGATAATAATGTGATTAATATTGTCTATATTGACCATTTGCCATGTGCATTTTTATGAGTGCATATCTTCTCCTTTAATGCATAAGCACATGTTCCATATCATCTTTAGCTTTAAGTTCAATGTATTGGAAGAACATGAACATACATTGGTTATAAAGGATCCACTTTTTTTTCATCAAAAGTTGCTCCCACATCTATATTGGCATCGAAAAAATATTTTAAACACCAGATGACATCACGAATTTACTTACATATATAGCATCGTGTATATATATATATATATATATATATATATATATATATATATATATATATATATGTTAAAACGTCATTGATCTTGATGTTCACTATCTTAAATGAATATCAATTGGGAGCGATGATAAGAAATGTCCATTTGACAATGACGGTTTTCGTGGATAACGAAAGTTATTGACGGTCAAGTTTCTATCGGACATTTTTTTCACATGTGGTGGGTGAAGAGTATGTAATTTCATGATGCCCATGTTTCTTTTATATATTTTTTGGATAATGTGTTTTTGGATAACCAAACTTTTCCAAGGCCTATAAACCAACACTTTAAAAAAGCCCAGTCACTAAAAATCATACACACTAATTACCATGGGCTAATTACGTACTTCAAATTTAAATATCCATCAATCCATCAATTAATTGCCCTTTTGTTTAATTTTGAGCTTATTAGTAACAATTTTTTTTTTGGGGGGGGGGGTGGGGGTGGGGGTGGGGGGGGGGTTAACAAGTTAATTCCACTCAAAAAAAAGTAACAAGTTAAAATATTTATTATAGATTTTTGTCCGGAAGGACAAAATTATCAAAAAATCGGGATAGAAGGACATTTTGTAATTTAATCGGGGCAAAAGTAATAATTATGAAGTAACAAATATGAAGTAACAAATGTAGAATAAAGTAAATATGAAGTAACGATTGTGAAACATAAAGTAATATTAACACGTGAAGTAACGATTTTAAAGTAATCGATTGTGATTTTTGTCCTTTATAATTATGAAAATGTTACTTTTGTCCTTCCGGAACCATTTATTAATTTTTTTGTCGCTTGTGCCCTTCCCCCTATTTATTAATTCTTTTCAATTTTTGTGATTTCAATAACTACATCAGCTATTAATGAACGGGAAATATTATAAAACTTAGAGCATTTTTAACAATCTTTGGTCTCGTTTTCCATAGACAATTTTTACATGCATAAGAAATATCCACTCTCCTCTCAAAAAAAAAAAAAAAAAAAAAATCCACTCGATCACAATCTAGATATAAAATCACACGAGTAACAACTGAAGGTACATAATTTGAAACGAAACGAAAATGTTATTACAACACATTTATATAATTGATTATAATGAGACTCTCATCAATCAAGAAATCTCATACGATCAATGATAAAAAATTGTGTAATGTATTAACTTTATTGTGGTACTAGTGTTTACTCGAATTACTCGAGGAACTTCTTCAACCAGAATGCCGATTTCTTGGGGTATCTCTTTTGCCCGTTCTTAAAATCTACATAATTCAGACCAAACCTTAAGGTGTAACCTGAATTCCATTCAAATGTGTCCAAGAATGACCACGCGAAAAAGCCTTTAATGTTAACGCCCTCCCTGCACAAAATCGATAGAAATTAGTCGATGACAGAGCCATGAATTTATATATATAATCAACTTTTAAAAGTTAATTAATTAGATATGTTGCAAATAAATTCTCTCAAAAAGAAAACAGGGCAATGGCTTACTCAATAGCAGCCTTCACAGCAGCAAAATGGCCTTTGTAAAATTGTATTCTCTGTGGCTTACACCTTCCTCCACTGTGTCTTTATTGGCGTCACCAATCCCTATAAAAAAAATAAAGAGTTATCACTATCAATTATATATTTATTCAGTTTGAAAGTTTTCAAAGCCACCATACAACATCTACCATAACATCACAATGAATGTACGAATCAATGGTGGGCTAAAAAAATTTTCGGTGAGAGCACTTAATAAAAATGATGATCCATTAGGGGCACATATGGTATTTTTATATTCTTTTAACAGTAAAAATACATCATTTCGGATCTCGGTGGGGGTATTGCCCCCCTCCCTTCACACATTGAGTCCGCCCATGGTAGGAATTGAGTTTCAGAGTTTGAATATGGATAATCGATCTCAGAAAAGTCGAACCTCACATATGAATGTTAGGAAAATGACTGATAAATGGGACGGAAAGAGTCTAAATTTAATCGAACTCCTGCCTGACTTATACTCTCTTTAATTCCATTTAACCATGTGATTATCAAAGATATTAAATTAAAAGCCGGCGGGTGATTGCTTTGACTTTAACAACAAAATGACTAAAATATCTTTAGATAATAAACACATTCTTCTTGTTGGTCATTTAAATGGAAATGTAATAAATAACGATAGAGTTGAACAACACACAATAAATATTATTTTATAAATCTAGTGTAATCAAATAAAAAGAAATAAATATTTTAGACAACACCATACAGTCGGATTTGCTCTATTTGCTCTCCACCACCAGATTCACCACACAAAGGCCAAAGCTATGGGATTTTGATTCTTATAGAGAAGAAAATAAAATCCAGGTTTTGACAAGAAATGCAAGAATTGAAACGGGTTTGGTTTTGATTTTTGTTTCAAGATTCACAAGTTTATGCTTTGGTATGATTTCTCCCGTAAGGTGAAGTATGGTGGAGATGTGGAAATGGGTGGTGGTGGGTGGAGAATAAGACATGGATGAAGATGGATCCATTTATTATTTTGGAAGTGTTGGAGTACTACATTGTGTTTTAAAAAATTGGTGTGGAAATAGTATAAAAATGTGGTGTAAAAATAGAAAATGTGGTGTAAATAAAGAATAATTTTTTTAAAAAAAAATTAATGTGGTGTAAAAGTAGATTTTACATTTTAGGTATGATGTGGACTATAAAGTGGTGTAACGATAGATTTGTTGTGGTACAAATAAAAACTCCCTAAATATTATTTTGTAAATCTAGGGTAATTAAATAAAAAGAAATAAATATTTTAGACAACCGAGTATAAAGTTATTTATAGTGTCAACTTACCATTTTCAGTAATATAAATGAGCGGGTTCTTATACTTGTCCTTTGTATACACAAGAAGGTCTTTCAGGCCCGGTGGATAATCAAAAAATATACTTACTCCAGTCTGCAAAATAATGTCGAATTAAATCAATTAGCAAAAGTTTAATATAAATAACTTTTAATCAAATTGTAAACTATGTTTTCTTATTGTTGTAAAACAAAACAATATTCTTTTGACATTAATAAACATATAACAAACCAAATCACGTAAATTTTAAGTATATATTGTCATTTTTCTTAATTGTGTAAATTACAATTGGTGTGCTAATTAACACAAATGCTTTTATAACTAAAAGATTCATGAAAAATCATCTTACAGGTGTGCCAATTGGTTTCCCATTACGATCAGCTGCAAAAGAGGAAGTGACAAAACCGTCAGAGAGATTTTATGATTCAACCGTTGTAGAATTGATGTAATGCATTATAATCTGTGGCGAAGCGAATTAACATGGTGACGGTTTTGCTTATAGACATATGATATTAAGTTCGTGTAAAAAAGAAAATAAAAGGACAAGAGATTTTGGCCCCGGTATGAAAAATAATAAATCCCTCCCCTAGTGACTAATGCTTCTGAATCCACCACTGATTATGACTAGTTGAATATTTCTATCAACTTTTATGTTTAACACCGCTACTACGTGAAAGACATTAAGATCAAGTGTGAACAGACCGTTTTGTGATTTGAGTGAGAACGAAGACAATACTCACATTTTTCTACTTTCCCTTTTTCCTCCTCTATATATCTGGAGAAAAGTTTTTTATTGGTGCGCGATTTCTATTTCGATGCATATTGGGTGGATAGATCTTTTATCTTTGTGTCTGTCTACGGCTAAGCATGACAACCTTCTCCATGTTTGGGATGCGATTAAAAAAAATGGTGTTATGGAAGATTGGACACTAAGGAATAACATTGTCTTTAATAACAAGCCAACTATAGTTGATCTTTTAATTACTACTTTCGTCCTATAAAAAAAAAAGTATCCAAACAATTTTGGTTTTATAATTTTACGACATATTGAACTAGCGTTACCAAACATTTGTCTAAGTATAAGTCTACTCTTTGATCAATAATATGAGTTATACGATGCGGGGAGGGAACATAGAGAGAGAAGGCTGCGTACGTGCTGCACATCGTGACCACACGCGCGTTTTCGTATCACGTATGCAATTCCCTATTGAGGATGAAACCGTGTGGCCCGTCGAGATGTTGCGCGTATGCAACTCTCTATTGAAGTCTCCCGCATCGAATAACACCAATAATATATACCCCAAGAAATAAGATAGAAAAGTCAACTTACATGTGAGATTGACAGCAAGGTCAGTAGAATAGCTGATGTTGACAGTGTTAGTAATAGGGATTGGAGAGGTGTAACTTGATGTGTAATAGTTGACTCCTAAAAAGTCAAAGGAACCCTTGACCGTTTTTGATTGGATGGAAGTGAAACGAGGCAGACGGTTTCCAAGGGTTCTTCTCGTTAGGGGTGCACATGGTCCGGTTTTCCGGTTTTTAACCACTTTTAAAACCAAACCATTTCTTACGGTTTCAACATTTACAAACCAAAACCGAACCATACTAGCGTAAAAACAATTTATCCGTCCGGTTTGGATCAACTTGCTTACGGTTTTTTTCCGGTTTTTAGTCCTCTCTTTTTTCATAGATAATTCACCGAAAGAAAGTTATCACGGTTCAACGAATTATGTCTTCATTCATACGACAATAATACAATATTCTCATTCTCCATTTACCATATATCATAACTCGAATGTCACTATGTGTGTGTGTACACACAACATTATATTATCATATTTTTCAATTAAGATGATCATATAAAATCATGTAAACTATTTTATTTCATCTTGTCATAGGTCCTATTAGGAGGGACATCAAACTACGTGTGTGAGGTAGTTGATTAAAGTATTAATAGATAATAGACGAGAGATATTAGTTATTTACATGTAGTGATAATTGAGGGGGGACCGACGAAAAGTCGGTTCATTTGTGATGATCGATTCTCACAATGTACGACGAAAAATCGGTTTCACCGTGGTGCGCGAGATAGAGTGGTACACGAGTGGATTGGTGTGGTGCAATAAAGGTCCTCTTAATTTATAGTGTCGATATTCATACACACACACACACACACACATATATATATATATATATCCGGTTCCGGTTTGGTCCGGTTTTTATCTTAAAACCAAAACCAAATTGTTTTTTACGGTTTGGTTTTTTACAATCTAAAACCAACCAAAAAACCATGTGTTTACGCATTTTCGGTTTGGGCCAGGTTTGGTTACGCCGGTTGGTTTGGTTTACGGTTTTTTTGTTCACCCCTACTTCTCATTACTTTTGGATAGTCTCCGTATGTCAGTGGATCCAAAAACCTGTAAATAGTATATTTTTATTCAACAATATTGTAATATAACGTGATATATGCTATACATATTAATCATTATTATTATTATTATGATAATATGATTATAAACTTTATAACTAACTAACCATCCATAGAAGAAGTCTATGGAACGCTGAGCAGCTTGGATGTCAGCTTTCCTATTTGATAATGGAATAAACCAATTGCTGACCAGAACAATCCCTATCTGTCCCTTTTGACGTGCCTTCACAAAAATACAATAATAATATTAATAATGGATTATTATCATGCCTTTTTTTTTTTAGTTTTTTGTTCAGAAGGACAAAATTATCAAAAAAAGGGGATAGAAGGACATTGTAATTTAATAAGGACAAAAGTAACGTTTATGAAGTAACGTATATGAAGTAACGTATGTGAAATAAAGTAAATATGAAGTAACGATTGTGAAATACAAAGTAACGTAAATACGTGAAGTAACGTTTTTAAAGTAACATTTGTGATTTTTGTCCTTTATAATCGTGAAAATGTTACTTTTTGTCCTTCGAGGCCGTTTATCAAATTTTTTGTCCTTATAGCCCTTCCCCTTTTTTTTTTTTTTTTTTTTTTTTTTTTTTTTTCCATTCTTTCACATAGTGAGTGTGGATTTTGTGAAATAAAGTAAAAATTGAAAGATGTGATACATGACAATACAAACTGTTGTACCGTGAAATATCTCTTGAGATAACATATTTTGTATGTGTAGCTACAAGCTATATATAATAAAACGTACGTCGAAATCGATGGTTTTACAATTAATATTTGTAGACATAAAAAGATAACATGATTGTCTAGGGGTGTACATAGTCCAGTCCGGTCGGTTTTTTACGATTTTCTGAACTGAACTGTAGTTACGGTTTTGATATTTTCTGAACTGAACTGAATTGGTCATTTTTATGAATTGGACTGAACCAATACGATCGGTTCGGTTCAGTTTCGGTTTTCAGACTGTATTTTATTTACCATAAAATTTTGATTTTTTTCTTCTAAAAATGAGACAAACACCATTATTGGCACCATAAGCCAGCAGGTGGTCGTTGTAACGACAATTTCAAAGGTTGCTTTCAGATCAAAGGATGAAGAATATTAGAAGAAGCAAAAACGGCCGGTGAGCTCAAACGGCGGTTATCGGCTGCTAGGAAGCATTTTAGGTTTAGGTTTAGGTAGAAACGGCAGAAGTATAAGGTTTAGAAATTTAGGGTTGTGTGTGGGGGGTTTTTATAGTAGGAGCTAGTGAACAAATTAAATTATATATATATAAAATTAAAAATGAAGTATAACCGGTTCGGTTCGGGTCATACCGGTTTTTATGGATAAAACCGAAAACTGAATTGGATTTCCGGTTCGGTTTTTCTTCAATGAAAAAACCGATTGGAAAACCGCGGTTCATCATTTTCCGGTCCGGTTTAATCCGGTTCGATCGATCGATCAGGTTTTCCAATTTCGTTGTACACCCCTATGATTGTCAATTAACAAACAATAATTGAATTTTTTTTTTCTTTTTCTTTTGTGTGTGTGTGTTAAATATGTTGCGGCTCAAACCATTGAATATATTTTTTATGTATGTCAAATGATGTACGCACAACAAGAAAAATAGGGTTTAGTGGCGTTGAAAAACACCTCTAAAAGTAATATATAGAGGCGTTTGATTCTAGTTGTGGGCGCTTTTGTGTGTCGGAATATATATATATATATATATATATATATATATATATATATATATATATGTCCAATTAAACCTAATAATTAATTCGCTATATAACCTTGTATTTCTGTCTGTACAATTTTGAAGCAGCTGCATGTCCAAGTAAAATATGATGGGCAACCAAGTAGGGTTCCGTTGAAGAATCCCCAGCAGGGCAACCTTTGTCCAACCAGGCAGAGCATCTCCCCGGTGCCCAGGGGCGGCTGCAGGAATTTTGACAAGGGGGTCGGAAATTTATCAATTTTTTCCCGTATCACACATATATTTGTATATTTACCTCTGTACATGTAATTATAGAGTAACAGATAAAAAATAGGGGGTCGATGCATAAAAATAAGGGGGTCAGTTACACATAGATATGCGTTTATTAAAAAAAATCTCCACTGTAGTTAAAAAAAAAAATATTTTAGGGGGTCGGCCGCACCCACAAGCTTGTGGGTGGAGCCGCCCCTGCCGGTGCCATTGTACCTCCGCGAAATCCAAATAGTCTTTCCTACATGTATAAGTTAAGTCGTCAATTGTGTTTAATACATAAGTTTATATATATATATATATATATATATATATATATATATATATATATATATATATAGACACACACACACTTACACAATAAGAGGGCTGAGAAATCCAAGATATTCATCTTCCAAAGCTTGAGGTGTATCCCAGTGGAAGATTGTCACAAAAGGCTCTATCCCTGTGGTGATCAATAAAAAAATAAAATATAAAAAAGAGAAAGCCCTTGATTCTCATGATGTTAAAAAAAATTGTGAAAAAACAGAGAGATTTATTTTTAACTCATTTAAAATAATTTAAATGTTCAGATATATCTGAACTTCTATTTTACATGCGGTGAAAGGAAAATTATATATATGTTTAATCATGTATAATCTCACAATGCATTTTTCTTTAGTAAATGTTTTTAAATAAGAAAATTAAAACATTCACGACCATAAAATTACGTTGTGTAGAAAATATAGAGATTTCGAGGCGTAAACCTATCATTTTCTGTGGTATAGAAACTTATAGGTTTATGTAACGCCTCCAGACCCCGGGCCTGGTAGGCTAAATGAGTCGTAAATGTCCGGTCAACTAACTTAGATCGCCGTCCTCGCTTGGTCCGAAAGGGCTAAACCGAGTTACAAGACACCTTTATGTCTCACACTTTATTAGGGTGAGCGGGACATTCTTTACCGATGTGAGATTTTACATTCTCCCCCCTTATAAGGGACCCGGTGTCCTCGCTAGGACGACCAAGACTTGTCCCGCTTCGTCCCTACCATAAGATTCTAGATGTGGCCCCCACCACCTCTCACGGTGTGGCACTTAGTTCCGTATGATAGTCGGCTTCCGAATACCATTTGTAACGCCCCCGGACTCCGGGCCTGGTAGCGCTAAATGAGTTATAAATGTCCGGTCAATTTGTTTAGACCGCCGTCATCGTTTGGTCTAAAATGGCTAACCCGAGTTGACAAGATTTTATGTCTCACACTTATATTAGGGTGAACATGACATTATTTTATTGATGTGGGATTTTACAGTTTACATCCAGAAGTCTACAACCAATTATACATATATTATCTTTCCATATTATTTATGTGTAGAAAAATCTAAATATAATAAAAACACTCACGGTTACAAGATCTTGATAGTTATTTTAAAGGGTACATATCGAACCTTTGGACAACAGTTTATTAATGAGGCTATTGTAGAAGGCGATGCCGGCTTTGTTTATTCCTTTGCTGAGCTTTCCATCTAAGATAAATAAAGGTAAATACATATATTTATACAATAAATATTCACACACACACATACTATTCAAGTGTTACAATGATACATACGTGGTAAAACTCTTGACCAGGAGATAGAAAGTCTGAAGCCATTTAGACCAATGAATTTCATCAAATCAACATCCTCCTGCATTTCAATAAATATCAAACACATGATTAGTTTCATGATTTTATGTATAAGATTTTTAGAAATTAAATATATAATCTGATTATATGCAGAATAGATTTTAATCTTATATATATATGATCTCCATGATATAAATATTTTTATTTAACAATAAGAAAGCCCTAAATTCACTATTGGCATATATGTGTACCTTGTAACGATGATAGAAATCATCAGCAATGTCTCCATTACTGTGATCTGATATTTTACCTGCAGAATACGTACTTGAAAATGTCGATGGCTAGAGAGATTTGAACACGTGAATTTTCGTGTTATGTGTTAAAATGTATGAAATATTAATTATCTGTATCCCCATCGAACAAGCTTTTGAGAGAGATGACAGTTCAACATGGTATCAGAGTGGAAGGTCTTGGGTTCAAACACCGCAACCAACATTATTTTCCTCCATTCATATCGTGCAAGTGTTGGGTTTCTTTGTTGTTATTTTCTCCATTTATATTGTGCAAGTGTTGAGTTTCTTTGTTGTTGTTGGCCTAATTGGTCTTTGTTGGTCTTTGTGAGCCTAGTTGGCTCAAGCTTGTTGTGTATCTAGTTGACATAGCCTTGATATAGGCCACACTTGAGGGGGCGTGTTTAATGTATAAAATGTTAATACTTGGATTCCCACTTGCTTAAGCTTTTGGGAGAGATAGTAGTTCAACATTATGAAAATATTATCAATATATTCGAAAACCTCTCTCGAAAGTTTTGGATTTGTTTTGACATGACCTTAAACTCAATTGCCTAATGTAAGATGTATCGTAACACAATTACTACCGGTTGCAGAACTATATTATATGGACCTCCCGGCTAGTAGATTTATTTATTTTTAGTGGCATCCGGGTATTTTCACCAGTTTTCCGATAACGGAAGGAGTATCTGCTACAGGTGTGAGGGATTTGATCTGGAATATGAAAAGGCCTTTGAGGTGTAATTTCCTTTAAAGTGATATCGTTTGCTGCTAAAAAACTCTATATTTGTAACCCATGCCCTCGGTGTTTCCGATTTCTGGATCCGAATAGTATAACCAAAGATCCCGAGGCACGCATGCATGCAATCAATACATTTTGCATTAAACATATAGAGAATTAAGGTGTTAATTAATGATACATACTTGGAATCTCATGACTGAATGTATCCCAAATGCTTGGACCTCTACCATCTTCATTTACAGCTCCTTCATACTGAAAATTCAAAACATAAATTTAAAGCAAAGAACACGTTTAATCAGTAGCAGATCCAGAAATCCGAATCATAAAGATAAAAGAAACTAACGATATATATATATATATATTAACAACAAAACAAACACGTTTAATACAATAAAAAATTCTTGAAAATTCACTGATGGCACGTGCCGGCCTACAATGGACATACATCGCATGCATCCGCGCCTGTACGTATAATCCGTAAAATAACAATTCCTTTTACGGATTAATAATTAATAAAAAAAATAATTACCTGATAAGCTGAAGAACCTGCTCCAAAAACAAAATTTGGAGGAAAACTGCTGCGACGCAAGGGTTTTGATACATTATGAATACTAGCTTGTGCCGATAAAACCCCATTAAGAAAAATGAAGTTTATAATAAGTATGAAAATGCAAACGAAAAGAGGCCCTTTTGCTTCCATTTTCACACTTTCAAGTTAGTTATTTCTATAATTTGTGCTACAACTTATAGTACTTATATACATATTTTTTTGCAAGTGGATGATAAAATATTAAATACATATAGCGTGTACTTCGATATGAAAATCACTACTATCATGAAACGGTTGTGTCACAACGAGTAACGTATATAAAATACTTTTACGAAATGATTATGATATGGGATTCATAGATCTTTATGATCATAGATGCAAAATTGTATAATGTTTTGTCATTCGATGTGTCATGATCGATATAATATATACATGGTAAGTTTTCAATATTATAGTATTAACAAGATGAACGAAAGATAAGGGTATGGTTTTCTAACACATTAATTATGTCAACTCTGTTTTACACGTTCCTTTGTTTTTTTGATTGCAATCAGATCTCAGGAAAATAAAATCTTAGTTGTTTATTTCATCAATTATTCCCAAGAAAGTCTTCTCATCGTATATATTATATTGCCCATTCTTATACAGAGGGGGTTGGGGTGGGTATATATTGACATTATATGCCTGAAATATAATGTCTTTGAATAGTATGCCTTAACATTCTAATTTACAGCGGCTTACTCGGTCTGTTGCGGACTTTACTGTTTTTGGGTATCTTGCGCAGCACTGTCTTGCTAGGCGTAGTCTTTTTATTTTTGTTTCCTTTACTTTTATCCGACGTGTGGGAAATATCTCAGCGCATCTTTTAACAAGACATGCTTTGCAGTTTCAGGATAGGGTCTCCTGGGGCGTTGTGTCCCGCCTGACGTTATTGCCGCTTGTTTGGCGGATGCGATTTAATAAAATGACTTTGTTTCTAAAAAAAAAGAAAAACATTCTAATTTTTTTAAGAGACATAATTTTTTTTGACAATAAATACAAATATCATTCAAACATGTAAATGTTAACTAAAAACTTCCACGCACATGCCACGAAAAGTGGTGATAAGCAAATTTTTTTAAACACTACATACGTGGCATACTATTAAAAGACTTTACTTTTCAGGCATATAATGTCAACTTTCTATATATATATATATATATATATATATATATATATATATATATATATATATATATATATATATATAGCGTGATAACAAAAATAAAAGACAATCTATCCAATATGGGATAACAAAGACTCGTCTAACCAATAACATAAATAATTGCGCCTCTTTTGCATCACAATGAATTTCTGTTTTTCTCTTCGTTCTGAAGCCCACCATGGATCACATCATAGCGGTCGTAGAATTTTTTTCAATTGGTCACGTGTGTAAATTCGAAAATCCAATGGAGACATTAGTCTTATATTTATATTTTTAACAACACAACTATATCGTATTAATCAAACATAAAACCCCGGATCTCAGTTGGGGCATTATTGCCCCCTTCCTTGATCCCCCTCCCATACACACACATACTCCATCCGCTCCAAAATATAAGTCATTTTGAATGTTTCCGAGACAGTTGTTGAAGTTGATACAAGAACACATACAACAACCTGGATTCTACAAGTTCTCATAGGCATATAATCGAACACCCGTACACCAAATCGGTTAAGAGTTAGTTAGTTAATTAGTTTCTACCTATTGTAACCGTTCCAAGTTGTATCAATGTTGCCACTACACACTATATAAGCGACTAAATCACCAATTGTACGAGTTAGTTGAAGTTTAATGAATAATATCAAGTTTTCTTCTTCCTCTTCGGTTTTCTATTCCAATCTTTCATTTCCGGCTAGTTCGTTCATCTTCAACTATGAAGAAATTCATCATGGTATCGAGCAATAATCGTTTCCGTGCGTTTGTTTCGGTTTTCCGATCGCATTTGATCTTTTCGATCAAATTATAGGAGTTTTTTTTCTCTGTTTTTCCTGTTTCTTTTGATCATTATTTGATCTGTTCTTGATTTCTGTCTTGGATAAGCATAATAATCCTGTTACTATTCCGGCTGATTTGATTCTTCATCCTAGTGAGAGTCCAGCGTTTGTTTTAGTTCATCCAGGTTCTTGATGAATCCAACTATCACGGTTGGAAAACGGCAATGCGAATGCACTTTCTTCCAAGAATAAACTTGGACTTATTGATGGAACTGTCTCCATGCCCCAGGTTGGTGATAGGCATTTAGCTCTATGAAGGCAAAACAACAAGTATGATCAAGGCCTGGTTAGGAAATGTTGTATCGAAGAATATAGCCCAAAGTGTGATGAATTATACGACAAAGAAAGGAAATATGGGAAGATCTTGCGACGATTTGGTGGTGGAGACAACGACAGATTACCTTGATACTTTTTCACTGTTGCCAAACTAACTACAATCGAACTCTACTTGCAATTGCGGCAACAAAAGGATGGAACCTTCATCAATTGGATGTTAATAATACATTTTTACATGGTGACCTCACGAAGAAGTGTACATAGAGATACCACAATGCTTCAAATCGAACCGGGACATGTTTGCAACCTAATCAAGTCTCTATATGGCCTCAAACAAGTAAGTAGACAATGGATTATCAAATTAACCCAAGCCTTGCTTTAGAGGGGTTTAGGCAATCCAAACAAGACTACGATCTGTTTGTAAAAGGATCAGATGACAATTATATAGGCATTGTCCTAGTTTATGTTGATGATGTTTTGGTGACAAGTCCCGATATGGAAGAGATAAAACAACTAAAAGGGTTCTAAATGACGATTTGGCATTAAAGATCCAGGTGAACTTAAGTATTTCTTAGGTCGGAAGTGGCAAGATGAAAACAAGGCATTGTACTATCTCAAAGAAAGTATTGTTTGGAATTACTAGAAGAATATGGCTACTCAGATTGTAAACCTAATCAAGTACCTATGGATGCTGCTACAATTTTACACAGTAAGGATTCTACACAACTAAAATCAAACAGCTACTACAGAAGTTTAGTTGGAAAGCTGTTGTACTTAGGTTTAACAAGACCTGACCTCACTTATGCTACACAGCAACTCGGTCAATTCCTTGACAAACCAAGCGAGCTACGACTACAAGCGGCATTTAAACTTCTAAAATATTTGAAGAAGGCCCCTGGACAAGGCATATTCTTTCCATCGAAGGCAATTTAGAACTCAAATGTTTTGTGGATTCGATTGGGCTAGGTGCAATGATACAAGAAGATCTGTCACGGGTTTTTCTCGTGTTTCTAGGTGGCTCACTTATAAGGCGGAGAACAAAGAATCCGGTTCTTTGTATGTGAGCTACAATGGCTCACATACCCGTTGTCGAATTTAACATCAAGCAAGACGGACCTATTCCACTATTTTGTGACAACAAAAGTGCTTTATACATAGTGGAAAATCCATTTTTCCATGAAGGAATAAACACATCGAAATAGATTGTTGCAACGAATTGCGGCTTGCGGATTTGTTTACTAAACTATTGGACAACACCGGATTTCGGACTCGTTGAACTCCTATCCCTTGATTAACATCTACCAACCTAAGAATCCAGTTTGAGAGGGGGTGTTGAAGTTGATACAAGAACACATACAGCAAACTGGATTCTACAAGTTCTCACAGGCATATAGTCGAACACATGTACACCAAATCAGTTAGGAGTTAGTTAGTTAGTTTCTATCTATTGTAACCGTTCCAAGTTGTATCAATGCGCCACTACACACTATATAAGCGACTAAATCACCAATTGTACGAGTTAGTTAAAGTTTAATGAATAATATCAAGTTTTCTTCTTCCTCTTCGATTTTTCTATTCTCGTTCTTTCATTTCCGAGCTCGTTCATCTTCAACTATGAAGAAATTCATCACAGATTATTAAAGTGATTGAATATCATAAATTTCAATGAGAAATGCCTAAAATATCATTTGACTATCACTAATTAAATGATTATAAAGTATTTAAAAGTAGTTGGAATATTAATAAATTAAAGGTATTATGAGATAAACAAAAATAAGTAGAAGGATTTATATTTTTGGACGGGTGAGTGTTTATATATATATATATATCGTTGGAAAGTAATCAGAGTTGATATTTGGGTATTTGGACCTTGGACCGGCGATCCGAAATGCTTTTGTTATGAGAATGGGCACCGCAATACACGAGAACATGAGGGTCACGAGCTTCCTCCGGAGGGACACTCCAACGCTCAAGTCGGTATTTGTATACGGAGATTTCTATATATGAAAACAATGAGAGGAATGTTTATATTAGATATATAGCTAGCGGACCTTGTAAATGAGGAGCATGACTCCATTATATAGTGTACAATCGTGGGATAGTAGTTATTCGTAGTAAGGTGATGGTAAAAGGCGTTCACCGAGTATTGAAGTAATTGAGCGTAATTCTCAGGGTAGTTACAAGGCTATCATGGATCAATTATGGCTTGTGGAGTAATTCCCGGAAGGCATGCTTAATGAAGATAACAAATGTCTGATGCTGAGGATGACCTGTGACCTACGCCATGTCGACAATAAGAGACCGTAAATGACCTGTGTCATGCCGGTCATCAGGGACATAGGAAGACTTGCGTCATGTCGGATGGATCGGAAGAGACAGAGGATGACATGCGTCATGCCGGTTGTATGATATACAAGGGCGACCTAGCCATGCTGAAGATGATCTAGCTTGCTGATAGCGGCCCTATATCAAGTTGAGCCCATTTTGGATATGAAGGACCAAGGATTTCCTGCATCAACTCGAGCACTTGATGTATATGGGCGTTCTCCGCCCGGCTGGAGATATATTGTGTTGAAGTCCGTTTTTATTTTCTTAGGGTTAGGGTAAATTTAGAATTGAGACCGGATTAACCCATATGTTAATGCGGTTAATTTTATGAAGCTTGATGAGCGCCATGTGTAGGGTATCGATTTCACCAGCATCAATATATAAAAGTGTACTTGTCATTATATATAAACTAGCCTAAAAAAAGACTCGTAAATCATGAACGAGTACGTACTAAAGAGTAATGATAATGGCGCAATAAAATAAATGCCACAACAAAATCCACAACATACTTTTGGATCATTGATTATGATGTGAGGCATATTGATTCAAATGGGTCCTAAAAAAATCAATAGTGAAAAATTTTGTTGTGCCACTTTGTTGTGCAATTTGTTGTGGAATAATCATTTCGAATACTAAACTGGTATTCAAATTCTTTGTTAGACATCTCTAATAATTGAATATAATAATAGATTTACTTCAGAAATTTCGTATTGATGAGGTGTAAATGTGTCAAAATAAATCTCAGAGAATAAAAATGCAAAAATCCTAAAATAACAAAGAGGCCAAAGATATTGTAATCGTACAATCATTATGATCATTGCAATCTATTTCTCTGCAAATACTTGCGTAAAAGAAACATATTTTCTAATGGCAACATATTTACAGAAGAAAGAAAACTAAGTAGAGAGAAGAGAGAAAGAGAGAAAAAAATGTTTAACTCTACATAAGTGTAAAGTTCTTATAAAAATGGGATACATCTATATATAAAATTACATCTCTGTTTCAAATATTTGTGGATACAGCAAATCTTGCTTTGGAAGAGATCTCCTACCTTTGATGTTTGACAATACCTCGAAAAATTAGTACGACAATTTGTGCAGGGATACCTTCGCCAAAGAAAAATCTTTTTTAATGGGTCACAGGTCATTAGCTAGTAAAGTGTATAGGACATGCTTCGTACGGAGAAAATTGGTTAGGATTGAAAATATTTTAATTCTTTTGAAAAATTATACATGTTACACTGCGTACGAAAAATAAAAAGATCTTTCATGAGGTGGATGACTTTTGTAAAAATCATATTCTTTTCCTTGTTTTTCATTCTCCACCTACCTGGCAGGGGCGGCTCCAAAGAGGTCTCTTATGGGGCATGTTACCCCCCGAACAAAAAAAAAAACTATGTATTTTTCATAAACTATTTAAAAAATTTATACATTAATATGTATTAACTGACCCGCTAAATTTTTATGAAATTGACCCTTGACTCACAATACTATCTGGATTTTTAAAATTAATGTCTATAAACTTATAATACGATATATGTGTTAGACTCGATCCTGACCCGTGTCCCCAAATTCCTGCGGCCGCCATATACACCGGAGAAGTGTTAAATGAGTAAAGAAAAGTTCTTTATTCTTAGTGATAAAGAATAAAATAGCAAGCCCAGTGATCCAGTCTTGATCCAGTCTTCTCGGCCCAGGCCCATTATCAACATACAAACCTGAAGCACGAGGCAACCATATCAACATCATAAGGAGGAAGAGGAGATACTTGGGGATCAAGTTTATACCACTGAATATTCAAGGAATATTCCTTTGTTGATTGGAATATTTTAGGAATATTCCTCCATTGACTGAATATTCCCGGGAATATTCCCTGTGCATAAACTCCGTGATCGACCAATCATTAGATAGTATAAATACAAGGCAATAATGTATCATGTAACATAACAAAATAATGAAATCAATTTGATCTTTATTTTTCTACATGGTATCGAGAGAGGGTTAAGAACCTAACCTTTACGTTTTTCTCTCGTTTTTCTCTGCTTTCATGGACAATCAACAGCAAATTGCACCAATCAGCCCCTATTATCTTCATCCCAATGAAAATCCTTCATTGGTGCTTGTCCAACCACCACTTGCAGGAAACAATTACCAAGCCTGGTCACGATCAATGAGAATGGCTCTCATGTCCAAAAACAAGCTAGGATTCATCAATGGCAACTTACCAAAGCACCTCCTGTCAATGATCCGGATCACCGTGCTTGGGAACAAATGACAAAGGCATGGTATTATCATGGTTGCTCAACTCGGTTTCGGGATCAATAGCACACGGTGTTATGTGGTTAAACTCGGCAAGAGAGGTATGGATTGACATCCGGAAAGGTTTTCCCATAGAGATCATTTCGGATTGTCGACACGTTAGAAGAAGTGAATTCTCGTTAGGCAAAACGATTTATGTGTCACGATTATTACACGAAGTGAAGATTCTATGGGAAGAATTATTGATCCTAAGGCCTTATCCCAATTGCACTTGCAATCCTATATGTAATTGTGGAGCAATCGAGTGTACGAGAGACTACTTTGAATCGAATGTGTCATAAGGTTTACGAAAGGACTCACCGAAAACTTTGCACCGGTTAAGGCGCAAGTAATGCTTATGAATCCATTGCCACCAATTAATCAAGTGTTTGGTATGGCTATAAAACATGAAAGGCAACTTAGTTATTGCATTGGACATCCAGACAGGCCAAATAATCCAGTCATGGCAGTCCAGAGATCTAATTCTGGTCAAAATAGTGTGCCTAGTGGTAGTACACAGTTTCCTAAAAGGCCTTTATCTGGAAGTAGAAATTTCCAGTGTAACTACTGTGGATTGCAAGGACATACTGAACACAGATGTTATAGAAAGCATGGTTTCCCCTCTGGTGGCAGGGGAAGGGGTAGAAGTAACACAAACACAGGTAGGGGAGGCGAGTGCTGCTAATCATGTTGATTCTGGTGAGGATTCCATGTCAGAACCACCAGGGCAGACAAGCACATTCAATTTTACTCAGGAACAGTTGGATGAACTCAGAAACTTGCTAAGTATAGCTCCCGTTGCTTCTTGGAACCAAGGATGACACAGAGCACATTGTCAATCAAGCTACCGTCCCGAGTGCAAATTTTGGACAAAGACATCGGTAAGTATGGTGGTAAGTCTGAAAGTTTTAACTCAAAACAGTGGATTATAGATTCTGGTGCTTCAAATCATATAACATGTAATCTTAATATTCTTCAAACACATTACCCTATTCAAGCTACCTATGTCACCTTACCTCGATGGAAGCACTACTACAAACCTACTCACGGAGGCACGGTTCAATTAAACCAAAAACTCGATACCGTATAATGTTCTATATATACACGATTTCAAACACAACCTAATTTCCCTTAGCAAATTGTTTGTATGACAAAAATCTATGTGTTATTTTCACAACTAATCTTTGTCTAATTCAGAACATATGGCCAAGATGCGGATTGGATTAGCTAAACAAGTCCATGGCCTTTACTACCTTCTTCCCGATCATTCTCAACATATTCCTGGTCATCTTCACTACATTCCCGGTTCACAGCAACTTCAATCGGCTTGTAAATAAATCTTTTTTTCTATGATTTGTAATAAGCTCGATGCCTACATATGGCACCTTAGGTTAGGGCACATGTCCAATAAAGTTCTCAATGATGTAAAGCTCATAGAGCCGTTAGATCGATTCTTATGAAATAAAAGATTGTACTTGTTTGTCATCTTTGCAAGCAAAAGAGACTCGTCTTTTCCCTTAAGTGATTCCATGGCAAAAACAAATTTTGATCTTATTCATGTGGACATTTGGAGACCACTATAAGAAGACAACCATATATAATGAGCACTATTTTCTAACCATTGTTGATGACTACACCGTATACACCTGGATTTTTCTTCTTAAAAATAAATCTCAAAGCCAAAGCATCATAGTCAAACAATTCCATGCCATTACACGAATCGCTTTAACAAACAGATTAAAATTCTAAGATCGATAATGGTCAAGAGTTCATACTTAAAGATTTTTATGCGCTAATGGCATAGTGCATCGACTACTTGTGTACATACTCCCGAACAAAGTGGGATTGTAGAGAGAAAGCATCAACACATCCTTAATGTAGGTAGAGCCCTAAAAATCCAATCTAACATACCTATATCATACTTGGGGTTTTGCATTCGGCATGCAGTCAACCTTATCAACCTCACTCCATCTCCTAAATTACTGCATCAGGCCCCTTACCAAAGGCTCTTCCATACTAATCCATCATACTTCAACCTTAAAGTTTTTGGATCCCTAGCCTTTGCTAGCACCCCTATTCAATCCAGAACTAAGTTTGATGATAGAAGTACTCCTTGTGCTTTTCTAGGATACCCTCCAAATGTCAAAGGTTATATATTACTAAATCTCAAAACTAGAAGTATCTTCATCTCCGTAAATGTGTTGTTCCATGAACACATCTTTCCCTTCGACTTAAACCAACAAACAATTCTCACTCCTTATCATACTCATATCCTTTACCGACTGTGATTCTCAACTCGCCATTTGATCTCACTTTGTATCCACGGAATCATCGGGACC
Source organism: Gentiana straminea (assembly GCA_036785695.1). Lineage (NCBI taxonomy): Eukaryota > Viridiplantae > Streptophyta > Magnoliopsida > Gentianales > Gentianaceae > Gentiana > Gentiana straminea. The sequence continues at coordinate 456,743 of JAVUPR010000417.1, read as the reverse complement.
AACACTAAACCATCTTAATCCCGAATCCACACCAAACCGATCATCATCAAATCCCGAATCCACACCAAACCAGTCATCACCACACTCCTTCACTTCCAAATCCGGACTCCATATACCCTAACCTCAATCAAAACAATGATTACGTATCCCCAACACAAACACCTTCCTCGCATCCACCACAGCCAATCAGGCTCCACAAGACCCTCCAAAACACCCACATATCTTCAAGACTATGTCTGTAACACTGCTACTACCGCCATAGTCAAATACCCTATCCAAGATTACATGTCTTATGCTTTGTTGTCATCTAACTATAAATCATTTGTGTTGAGTGTTAACGTTTCGGATGAGCGGTATCTTATCGGCATGCGATCAAGGATGAAAGGTGGAGACAAGCAATGGATGCAGAGATCACAGCCTTACAAAGTAATAATACCTGGGATGTGGTTTCATTACCCCCAGGGAAAAAGGCCATAGGGTGCGGATGGGTATATCGGATCAAGTACTTGCACTGATGGTACCATTGAAAGGTACAAAGCACGATTAGTGGCAAGGGCTACACACAACGAATGTCGGGAATAGACTATACGGACACATATGCTCCGGTGGCCAAGCTAACAACGATCGAAATTCTCATGGTCATTGCGAAGAACAGTTGGCATTTGGAACAACTTGACATTAACAATGCCTATCTACACGGTGATCTATAAGAAGAAGTGTTTATGCAAATCCCACCTGGATTTCATACGTCCATTCTTCATCCAGTATGCAAATTAAAAAAGTCCCTTTATGGACTTAAACAGGCCGGTCGTCAGTGGAATATGAAGCTCACATCCTATCTATTAGACCTTGGTTTTCATCAGTCAAAGAGTGACTACAGCCTATTCACTCGTGGTCAAGATCATACCTTCATTGCCCTACTGGTATATGTCGATAACATCCTAGTGGCTAGTCCTACCTCTCAATTGATTATTGAAATTAAATCACAATTGGACTTCAAATTCAAGATCAAAGATTTGGGCATGGTTCACTACTTTCTGGGGGTTGAAATAGCAAGGGGACCACATGGAATTACCTTATCACGGCGAAAGTACACACTTGGATTTGTTGTCCGAGTATGGTCTTCTCGGCTCGCAAGCCCGCTTCCACTCCCATGGCCACAAGCCGCAAACTTGCCAAGGATGACTCTCCTCGTTTGTCGAAAAACTCCGGCTATCGCGGCTTGGTCGGAAAGTTGATCTATCCGACCTTCACACGCCCGGACATCGCCTACGCCGTACGGCAATTGTCACGCTTCCTAGATTGCCCAACGGTAAATCATCGGCGAGCGAAGACTTCGTCTTCTCCGATTCCTCAAAGGAGCCCCGGTCAAGGTTTGCTCTATCCCGGCGCCACGGATGCCACTCCACTCTCTATCACCGCCTATTCCGATTCCGATTGGGCCGGATGCCCCGATACACGTCGTTCTACAACCGGTTGGTGCATATTCTTGGGTAAATCGCCGATCTCCCGGAAAGCTAAAAAGCAGTCAACGATTTCCCGGAGCTCGGCGGAGGCGGAGTACATGGCACTAGCTTCGACTTCTTGTGAACTTCAATGGATTGTGTACTTGTTACGAGATTTGGGCTTCAAGCCCAACATGCCAATTCCATTATATAGTGATAACCAAAGTGCTCGTTACATTGTCGAAAACCCGGTTTTTCACGAACGGACCAAACATATCGAATTGACCGTCATCTAATCCGTGAAAAATTTCAAGTTTGGACTTCGATTCCCACACCATATCTACTTTGCTCATCAATTAGCCGATATTTTCACAAAACCTCTCGACGGCCCACGTTTCACTTACTTATCGGCCCAACTTGGTACTTATTCCATTTTCACGAAGTCCACTTGCGGGGGGGGGGGGGGGTGGGGTGATAAAGAATAAAATAGCAAGCCCGGTGATCCGCCTTGATCCAGTCTTCTCGGCCCGGGCCCATTATCAACATACAAACCCGAAGCACGAGGCGGCCCCTATCAACATCATAAGGAGGAAGAGGAGATACTTGGGGATCAAGTTTATACCACCGAATATTCAAGGAATATTCCTTTGTTGATCGGAATATTCTAGGAATATTCCTCCATTGACCGGAATATTCCCGGGAATATTCCCCGTGCATAAACTCCGTGATCGACCAATCATTAGATAGTATAAATACAAGGCAATAGTGTATCATGTAACATAACAAAATAATGAAATCAATTTGATCTTTATTTTTCTACACTTAGCATCTTGTCGACAAATGTTTCTTTCACATCACTATTCTTTTCTAAGATTTTCACCGTCTCAAACCTGCTCTTTCATTATTCTCGGGTCATGGGTCATCCTAGGAACTGTCGATACTTGATCTGTCTAGTGTTGTGCATTAGCCCCTTGGGGGGCCAAGGCCCAGAGCCCCCCGAAAATCTATAAATACAAGGGTTCTGTGAAATTTGACTCAATAGCATAATGGTGAGCTTTGATATAATTTGGCAATTGACCAGGGTTGGAATCCTGCTAAGAGGTCAATATATAGCCCCGCGCCTAAAAAAAAAGTAACGTGGAAGTCGGTTTTCCGTAAAACAGTTTTCCCTCCTAGCTATGTCGAGTATATCCCGCTGAAATGAGCTAGGCACCCTCCCGCCTAGGCAAGCAAGTGAAGCCTAGAAGGAGTTCGGTACCCCGTTGTACTTTGTCTTCTGTATCAATTCTAAATTCGGCTGCGGTTTTCTGTGTTTTTAGGCCTTCTACCGGACGGAAAGAGGCTTTTGGTGAGTTTTGGGATCCGGTAGGGTTTAACAAACTTTCTCGAGGGAAAAAACGTAACATTGATAAGGTAAGAAGGAATTTGTCTGTTATAAACACAGAAATAAAGCTTGCAGTTTTAGAAAGAAACAAACACAGAAGCAAAACAAACGTAAAGAATGGCGGAATTGATAAAACACAGAAACAAGAAGAACACGGTGATTTAACGTGGTTTCTGGCGTTGTGACGACCATAGTTATCAGACCCGGCCCGGCCCTGCGGTCGAACCGGTCGACCCGGTGACCCGGTCCCAAACCCGGGCCGGGTCAAGCATTCGACCGTTTAAGTTCTGGCCCGGTCGACCCGGTGACCCGGGCGGTTTTCCATCAGCCCAGTTTTTTTTTTTTTTTTTTTCATCAGGATTTCATTCACTTTAAGCCGGTTCTAAAAAAAGGCTTCAGTTCTAAACGGTATAAATCTCAAAACATCGAGCAAATTTTTTCAAAAAAAAAAAAAAGAAAATCGAGCGGATCTCTAACCAAAAAAAAAAAAAAATCAAGTAGCAAGTATGTATTCTTTTTTGTTTTATAGGAAATAATTATTGGTATTTGAGGGTATTTGTACTTTTTTTACGGTCGAAAACTTGAAGTGAAGATAATGAACTTGTTTTCATTATGGAATGAATGTATTGTTGTGTTTCTTTTAGGAATATATGAAATTGTAGCGATGATAGTTACAATACTTACCTAAAGAAAAAACTAATTATTTACGCTTTAACTTGAACAACAGATAATCATTTGAGCATTTTACATTGTCTAATTTGTAATTGTGTTTGTTGGAGTATTTTGAAAATAATTATGATTATCATATTTTATTTTATCTTTATGTTTTGAATATTCAATTATATTTTTTATGTATATGATGTGACCCACCGGTTGAACCACTGACCCACCGGTTGAACCACTGACCCGGTGACCCGGTGTCTTTCCCGGGTCAATGCCCGGGCCGGGTCGATAACTATAGTGACGACTACTCCACGGACGAGAAAATGAGACATTTTATTATGCACAGAATTACCAAGTTTTCACAAGTGTGTGAATAACACTTTGAATGACACACATTGCATTGATTGCAACATTGGTATTTATATATAGACACAAGTCCCAAAACCTAACCGCCATAGATCTTTGTCGGAACTAGCATAAATACCCCGAGATGTGACCACGCTCTACCGTTATCCACCGTACGAAACTCGGCCAAAAAGCGACTTTCCGGACTTGTAAATCAATCGCCCGTATGTAGAACTCGGCCTATACTCGGCATAACTCGGTAATCCGAAACCGATCGTCGACTTCGAAGTCGCCGCACTTCATCAAACCGACTTTCACGAACCGAATATACTTAATCGAACTGACCATCAATCTCAGTCTCAGTATTCCCAGATTAGTTCCACCAGATATTTATGAGTTTAGAGATCAAATCATCAAAACTGACATTGTCAATTGTATTAAGTTTTATTTTCTTTTTTAGCATGCAATACGATTTCGTGAATTACGTGTGATTGTTTTCAATTTTGATCTAGATGTCTAAGTGCTAATTCTGTGAATCTGTGTGCTAATTGTAGTAATATATTATTAAAATTCATAACTTTTTGTATCTGGTAATTTCTCTATGCGAAACTTGTTGAATCACTGTTGAACTATTGTTATGTTGAAAAGCTTGCCGACGCCAACCGGGTTTCGGGTAACTCGCTGAGCCAAGGCGTTGTCCTGCTGAGGCGAGTCTTCTGGGCTTTGTAAGAAATCGTTTCCGGCTTATATATGTGCATGCTAGCTTTTGTGGTTTTATTCTGTTCCCTTGCTATAAGGTTAATTTTGTATTTTTATTAGTAAAATTGTCTTGAATTTCATAAGAAATATAGTAATTTTTTTTTCTGACATTTCCCCCTTTATATTGTCCTCCATGAAACACAATAAACTTTGAAACATTTATTACAATATGCTGTCTCATTTTTCATAGACAGTCTTTACCATTAAAAAAAATTCCGCTCAATCACAACAAGATGGAAGATCACACAGTAGTAACAAATAAAGGTAACAACAATATATATATATATATATATATATATATATATATATATATATATATATATATATATATATATATTTTTTTTTTATTATTATTATTTTTTTACTTGAGGAATTTCTTCAACCAAAATGCTGATTTCTTGGGGTATCTCTTTTGCCCATTCTTAAAATCCACATAATTGAGACCAAACCTTAATGTGTAGCCTGAATTCCATTCAAATGTGTCCAAAAATGACCATGCGAAAAAGCCTTTAATGTTGACACCCTCCCTGCACAACATCGAAAGCAATCAACTTTATCTCCTTGTTAAGTCTCTTGCTAGCGCAACGAGCTAGGAACCGAATAATCCACTGAACTTTCTAAAAGACAGTTGTTTTTGCCACCATATATAACGACTCTATTTTCTGGGCACATAGTGATATTCTAATTTTAAAAGGACGAATGTAAGATCAACATTCGATTTTTTAGAATTCGAATATCTATTTTCGACCTCTATAAAATCGAACACGGCTGCAACAACCTATTTTGTTTCACTACAATTTGACTAAGCTATATATATATATATTCTTGTGGTCGGAAGTTTATTGTTTAAAGGCATCTGTTCCTGTAGCATTGGGGATTTGAGTGCTTTGTTGGGGTTGCGTGTGTTTAACCGGTGTTGTAATTTTCAGCGTCCTGCTGTTCTTTTAATAATAAATCTTATCATTGCTGTTCAAAATATATATATATATATGTTTAAGAAAAAAAACATTATAGACAATTGTCAGTACCGTGACCTCTACCCCAAATCAAATTGTCTTAAGGACAACGTGTTGCCACACCACAATAAAAGCATTGTTTCCAAACGACATTTAGCTAATACTGTAAGCATTATTCCGGAACATATTGTCTTAAAAACAGCGTGTTTATGCAAAGAAAGCAAGGAATGTATGGGCTTACTTGATAGCAGCAATTGCGGCAGCAAAATGGCCTTTGTAAAATGTTATCCTCTGTGGATCATTAGTACCTTCCTCCACAGTGTTTTTATTCGCATCACCGATCCCTGAAAAATGTTAAAAATTTAAATAAAAAACAACTAATGCGAAAGTTAGCACGAATACATATACGAATACGTCGTACGATACGCTAAGCACAGCGACACGAATGAAGACAGAACACATTAGCAACATGTATGTTATATATATATATATATATATATATATATATATATATACCACTACGTTTTTACTTACCATTTTCAGTGATATAAATGAGAGGGTTCTTATACTTCTCCTTTGTATACACAAGAAGTTCTTTCAGGCCCACTGGATAATCAAAAAATACACTCACTCCAGTCTGCAAAAATAATTATCGAGGATCCAATCTATCAGCAACGTTTAAGATAAATAACTGTTGATTATTGTGTAAATTTTCTTAATTGTTGTAACACATAAAAATATTATTTTGACATTAATAGACCAAATCATGTAAATTTTAAGTATTTATTAACTTTCTAATTCATACAAATCATTATTGTGGTGCTAATAATTTAATTTACACAAATGCTTTTATAAGTAAAAGATTAATGCAGATTAATCTTACAGGTGTGCCAATTGGTTTCCCATTCCGTTCAGCTGCAAAAGCGGAAGTGATAGAAACGTCAGACAGATTTTACGTCTCAACCGTGATATGAAGTGTAATGCATTATAACGATGTGAAAGACACTAAGAACGATGTGATGCAATACATCTCACTGGATACAATTTATATATTTATATGGTGCATCTTGCCCTTGCATTCTATCTCTCATACGGTCAATAGTCATCGGATCATACGTATATATGATATCACACATGAACGTTTCTTGTGTTTATTCTCATTCTTGTGTACTATGCGATAGAGTATGACACATGTAATGAAATATAGCATATGTATGAAGTCCGGATCTTCTGCAGTGATAACCGTACATTGATTGGTCCACTGACTCTGATTCCTTCGATTTTTTCCAGATCCAACCATTATCGGGTAATTGTTATTTAGGCTCTGTTTGCTTTGAGTTTGGTTTAGTTTTTGGGTTGGTTTTATTTACTACTGGATAATAAAATATGATAAAAATAATAGAAGTAATAATTACAAAGTTAAAATAATTTTTTAAAATTTGTGTGATAAAAAAATAATTGGTTTGATAAATTGAAATAAATTACAATAAATAAAATAATGATAAAAAATATAATAAAGTAAATAAAGTGAAATTGTGAGAGATAGTTTAATATTTTCTTATTTGTAGTTGAATATAATTATTGATGAGAGAAATTGTAATAAATGATTGGTGAAGTGATATAACCCTAAACCCAAACCCAACCCAAAACAAACAGAACCGTAGTAATTCCATTTGTCAAGTTAGTTGTTGAATATATAAAATGTTAATTAATTATCTACCTTCCCATCAGCTTAAACTTTTGAGAGAAATGGTAATTCAACATAGTATCATCAAAGCAGAAGGTTATGAGTTCAAACCCCGCTTCAAATACACTTTTCCCAAAAACAAACAAAAAACAAGTGTTGGCTACAAAATACTCAAAATCTTAAGATTATGGGAGAGATGGTAATTTAACAAAGTATCAGAGCGAGATGTCCGGTTATGAGTTAAAACCTGCTCCAAACAAAGTTTTTCCAAAAACAAACAAAAAGACTAGTGTTGGGTTACAAAAGACCCAAAATCTTAAACTTTTTAGAAAGATAATAATTTAACGTGGTATCGAACGAGATGTCTCGATTCATACCCGTTCAAAACACATCGCGCACCCACACAAACAAACAAAAAAAAAATGTTGGGCCTTTTTAAAAATATAATAGGCGAAATTTGAGAGCGTAAATGCGTTTCAAGACAAATCATTCAAACAAAACCAAAAAACAAGTGTTGGAGTCTCTACAAATAAAATAGGCCCACAATTGAGTGGATGTGTTGAATATATAAAATTTTAATTATCTACCTAACTACCAACTTAAGTTTTTATGAGAAATAATAATTCAACAATAGTTACAGCATGCAGATGAATGTAAATATGAGTCCTACTCGTTGATCAATAATACAAAAATAGTAAAGTCAACTTACTTGTAAGATTGACAGAAAGGTCACTTGAATAGCTGACGTTGACAGTGTTAGAAACACGGATTGGAGAGGTGTAGCTAGGAGTGTAATAGTTGACTCTAAAAAGTCAAGGGAACCTTTGACCGCTTTTGATTGGTCGGGAGTAAAACGGGGCAGGCGGTTTCCAATGGTGCTTCTCATTGCTTTTGGATAATCTCCATATGTCAATGGATCCAAGAACCTGTAAATTAATTTTTATTTAATGCTCTATTTATTAAATGTCTTAATTACTCTTTGTACGTACAAAGATTTAATTATGTGTGACCCAAAAGAGATTTATTTGGGTCAATCTATTGCTCTAAAATGTTTTTAGCATCGTATTTAATTGTATTTTCTTTACCCCTAAAAAAATTGTATTTTCTTTAAATGTATAATTAGGTTGAAAAGATTCATTAATACTCTTAAAAAATAAAAAAAAAATCTCAAAAAAAAAAAAATACTCTTAAAAAAAAAGGTTTATGAAGTGTAACATTATTTAATTATGTCTTTTTATTTATAAACTTTATATATAACTTACCATCCATAGAAGAAGTCTAGGGCACGCTGTGCAGCTTGGATGTCAGCTTTCCTATTCGATAATGGAACAAACCAATTGCTAACCAGAACAATCCCTATCTGTCCCTTTTGATGTGGCTACATAAAAACAAAATAATAATAATAATTTGTAAGCACAATGAGAATATTAAATTTTTGCTTTGAAATAACATCTTTCGCATATTAGGTTACTCAGGTACGAGATACGCAGGTATATCTAAGAATTTTAAAATTTATTGGATATGAGTACGGTAAATATTAATAAAATAAGGATCAGTTACCTTCATCTTTGGTACTATTTCATCATTTTGAAGAGCTTTTCATTTCATATATTGAAGTTATGAATATGCATATAATCAGAACTATGTATCCAACTTTTGAAATCAATATTTTTTTTCCTAGCTAGATGTATTCTAAGTATCCAGCGTATATAGGTGTCAGATGCATATCCGATACAAGACATGTAGAAAATCTAGCACAAACTCATATAAGAAGAGGTGCATCATCCCTAAAACCTAGGTTATGAGGTGAGAAAAATCCATCTTTTAATATAGTAGGTTAAACAATCACAAGTTCACAATGTAGGATACTTTAATACGCTCCCTCAAGTATGAGTCTATATAGAGTCTGGGTCAAATGACACACAATGCATATAATTAAGAGGCACTCTAAAGGCAAACAAAGTGGCCCAACACTTGCACAATAAATGGGTGGCTTTGATACTATGTAGAAAATCTAACCCAAACCCATATAAGAGGAGGGGGCTCCTCCCAAAACCTAGGTTATAAGGTGAGGGAAGTCAATCTTTTAATATGGAGTTCCCAAAGTAGGATACTTTAACAAGACACACTACAAGACACACGTATATGTGTGTCAATCATAGTCCCCATGAATAATTACAAGCTAACTAGACATAGTAATTAGCTAACTAGCTCACCTTGTATTTCTTTTTGTATAATTTTGAAGCAGCTGCATGGCTAAGAAGAATATGATGGCCAACCAAGTAGGGTTCAGTCGAAGAATCGCCAGCAGGGCAACCTTTGTTCAACCAAGCAGAGCATCTCCCCGGTGCCATTGTTCCCGCAATGCTAGTTGAATCGTAACCCGTCGTGGTAAATGTCCATGGCTCGTTGAACGTTGACCGGTGTTTTACTCGTCACCGAATTCTTTGAAGCAAAGCTCCGCGAAATCCGGATAGTCTTTCCTATAAGTTTTAAGTTAATTGTGTTTAGTATATTAGTTAATAGAGTTTATGGTTTTTTAGAGAGATAATAATCCAATATAGTAAATAGAGCAGAAAGTCTTGGGCTCTAATTTATATGTCACATAGTTTTTCGTATTTGTTTTCCTTGTAATGTTATATATATATATGTATATATATATATATATATATATATATATATATATATATATATATATATATATATATATCTCTCTCCACACTTACACAATATGAGGGCTCAGAAATCCAAGATATTCATCTTCCAATGCTTGAGGTACATCCCAGTGGAAGAGTGTCACAAAAGGCACTATCCCTGTGGTGATTTAAAAATTAAAAAAAATTGAGTGAAATTTTTTTAATTAACTTTGAGGTATCCTTTTAATATAGGGAGTGGTTATTGACACATTTGTTATATGTAATTTCTCCACCTATAAAATAAATTAAATGTTCAGATATCTCAAAAAAATTACAATTTTTTTAACGACAAAAATGTTATATCAATAATAAAACCTAAAAACACCCACAATCACTATATCTTGTTGTTTATATTAAAGTGCAGAGATCTAACCTTTGGCCAAGAGACTATTAATGAGGTTATTGTAGAAGGCGATGCCGGCTTTGTTTACTCCTTTGCTCAGCTTTCCATCTAAGGTAAATATATTAAAATAATTAATATACATGTAATCGTATATCTCTCTCTATATATATAGATATGTATATATCAAAACTGTTTAAGGGGTCTTTTACAGGGATCCCACTAAATTTGTGGATTTAGTGAGGTGCCCTTAAAAGGCCAGCCCCGATTAATAACGACGGATCTAGACTATGCTTACGAGGTTCATGGAGGGCCCTTAAACATTATTCTATCGAGTTAATAATATCAACTGAGTTAATTATTATCTAGGAATAAGATTCAAGTGTTACAGCCATACATACGTGGTAAAACTCTTGACCAGGAGATAGAAAATCTAAAGCCAGTTAGACCAATGAATTTCATCAATTTGACATCCTCCTGCATTTCAAATCAGGCACAATATTGTGTGAATACGTACAATTAATGAGATTTGGTAAAATAAAATGCATAAACTATTTAGATGCAATATAGATTTTGATTATAGTAACACTTTAGAATTCGAGCCTAATGACATTATTTGAATCATTATGAATTCCATAATTACTTAAGCCCATCGACGTCCTCGATTGACCTAAAATGGTTAAGGAAAGTTATCAAGTCTAATGATCGGGCATTCTTGTCGAACTTTGTTAGATGATTCTGAGAGGTGACCCCCCACTTATAGTATGACACTTAGTTTCATATTGTAGTCGATCAGCTCTAATACCATCTGTAACGCCCCTAAAAACCCTACCAGATGATTGTAGATGTGAACCCCACTGCCTCTCATTGTATGACACTTAGTTTCATTTGACAGTCGGCTTTGATATCTCATGTACATCCCTGAAAAACCCTACCAGATGAATCTAGTGGTGACTCTAGCTCACACCGCCACTCACGGTGCTTGTGACACGTAGTTACATTGGCTCTGGTACCGCATAGAACACTCCAAAAATCAGGCCAAAAAACCTAAAATGGTTAACCAAAAAGTTACTAAATTCATTATGGTGATATTCTCCTATTTTTTTCAATATGGGATATTACAATTAATTGACATAAATTATGTTTACCTTGTAACGGTGATAGAAATCATCAGCAACATCTCCAGTGCTGTTATCGGCTATTTTACCTGGAAATGAGATACACCAAATTTTAGTGACAAATTGTAAAATGGTCTTAAAAAGGTGTTTGTCACGAAAAGTAGTACTAATTATCGTTACGAAAGGTTGGGGTAATTTGTACACTTAAACAATATAAATACGTAGACTACATTGATAGAGATGTTTGAACACATACATGACCATATGCTCTGTTAATACTATATCATATCATCTCTCCCAAATACATACCTTATATATATCGAATATCGAATACCGAATGTAAAATATATATAGTAACACAATTATAATTTGTGGCGGACCTATATTAAAATGATGTCAATTTACTGTAATTTTTTTGCATTAAACATATGGAGAAGGTAGTAGTGATACATACTTGGAATCAAATGAGTATATGTATCCCAAATGCTTGGGCCTCTACCATCTTCTTTTACAGCTCCTTCATACTTCAAATTCAAAACAAAATTTCAAAGAATATAACGCCCGCCGTATTCAAGTAGCGAGATCCAAAAATACGATACAAAAAAAGTATAAAAATAAATATTTGAAGATCCACAGTGGTATATATGAACATAATTAAGTTTTATATACTACAAACGGTTGTAAAGATTGTTATAACAAATAACATGCATTATAACCGTAAATTTCTAGTTGTATATCCATTAGAGGGACGTGTTTTCAATGGGTTTTCGAGAAATTTATTTATATTGATATAGTTTTGATGATAATATATATATATATATATACACACCATAATATATCATTTTAATATAAATAAATTTCTCAAAAATCCACCGAAATCACGTACATGCCTCCGGTGGATATACATTGCATCCGCTACTGTGCATAATCCGTAAAAGAACCCTAAAACTTTGAGAAAGGTTCTTTGTAAAAAAACCCTACAATAATGAGAAGAATTAAATAATAATAACCTGATAAGATGCGGAGCCTGCTCCAAAAATAAAACTTTTAGGGAAACTGCTACGTCGCAAGGGTTTTGATACATTATGAATAGTAGCTTGTGTAGATAGAACCCCATTAAGAAAAATGATGTTTATAATAAGTATGAAAAAGCTAAAGAAAAGAGGCCCTTTTGCTTCCATTTTTCACACAATTCAAGTTATGACATTTCTTTGTGCTACTAGTTAGTTATACTTATAGTACTTATGTACATAATTTTTAATGCAAGAGGATGATAAAATATACTATCTCCGTCTCTAAAATGTAAGTCCATTTAGTTTTTTTGATTTGCCCCATAATGCAAATCCATTTAGATAACCAATTAAAAATTTATTACATTTTTCTCATTTTTCTCCTCATTTATTATTTACCCATCAACTTTTCACTAATTTACATTAATGACAGTCAAATGTCATTTTAGACTTTTTAATAATGACACATAACTAATTTAATCAACTCTCTTAATCTGTGTGAAAAACTTCAAATGGATTTACATTTTGGGACATAGGAAATATATGCACATATATGCACGCGCGTCGGTCGATGTAGCGTACTTCAATGATAGTGCTGAATAATCCTACTGTCAGTGCCATCTGAAGGCAAGTCTCAACAGAATTCCAACAAAACCGAATCACATTTGTCGCGGTATTGATATTCATGACTCTCTTTGTCCGTTGTGCTACAAATTTGAAGAATCTGTTAATCATCTTTTGTTCGCTTGCGATGTTTCATTTTTGATTTGGTCGCATGTTTTAAGTTGGTGTAAGATGGTTGGGTTATATGCATTCTACTTTAGTGATTTATGCATCTTTTACGCCGGTCTGTCTCCATCGTCTTTGAACTCCCGTTTGTGGTCAGCAATAGTTGGTGTCACTTCCTGGGTTATTGGGAATCAGAGAAATAAAGTCATTTTTAATTCGTTTGTCATTAATCCAGAATTGATCTTCAGAGAGATTCAGAGGTTGTCTTTTTCTTGGCTTGAATGCTAATTGCCTTAAGAAGCTAGAATGGGAAGATTGGAAGGCAAATCCGATGATTGCGGCTTCTGAGACCTTAGGAAAATGGTTTCGATTTTCATTGATGTGGAGATCAAGGCTGTTGCTGTGACTTGATTTGTTTGCGGGATTATTTACTTTGAGGTTGCTTCATTTATAGTGTTTGATTTGATAGTGAGACTCGCGCATAAATAAGTATCACGTCACCATGGGGTTTTCGTTATTACATCGGGTTGTGACACTTCAAATCATTATGTCCGAATTGTTGTGACAATATATATATTACTCATTTTTTTAGGGGATGTATATACGCATTAACTATTAGTTTATCTTATTGAAAAAACAAAAAAAACTGTTAGTTTTTCTCACACGTTATGTGAACTCTTCTACACGTTGATTTGTTTATATATACGGATTGCGATTAGATCTGAAGAAAAATAGTTTTTAGTTGTTTATTTCATCAATTATTCCAAGAAAGTCGTCTCTTCGAGGAGGGGCAAGGGGGTGTTAAAAAGAAGAATTTTTCCAGCATAATTCCCATTATTTTATGAGTGAATTACGCCTTGAGATATAGGTTACTTGCCAAACAAAAATACCCGCCCCTTCTCAATATATAAACGGGGGAGTGGTAATAAAGGACAAAAAAAAAGTTGAAAAATAAGATCAAGGATAATGGAAAAAAAATCATGTGTTAAAGGACAATTTCACTGTTTGTTACTCAAAATACACTGTTGGTTGCATTGTCTTTATAGTGGAATCCACTATTCCACTGTTTGGTTTGTCCTTTTCACCCAATAAAAAATTCCACTGTTCTTTTTACACATTTCCACTCTTATTTTGTCTTTTTTAACAATAAAGCCTATATAAATTACTGTACATCTTTTCCTTTTTTTGTCAAAATAAAGTTATACTTCCTAATTTATGATAAACAATTTTTCTAATCTGCGTAAAAAAATTTAAAATGACTTATATTTTAAGACTAATTGACTATATATATATATATATATATATATATACCCACTTTAATAAAATGAAAGAATGTCATAAATTTTGATGATAAAAGTTTAAATTACCTTTTGATTATTATTATTGACGTAATAATTGTTAAGTAGTGAAAATTAATTAATTGATGATAAATTAAAGATAAAAAGTAGAAAAACGTAATAATGTTACATTGGTATTCTAAAAAACTTATATAATGGGATAAAATTAAAAATAAAAAAAACAAATACTCCATCCGTTTTATTTAAACTGTCGCATAGAGAAGAGTCACACAGATTACGAAAGTAAATAATACGTGTAAAATATAGTATAAAATGATTAAGATATCTTTTTTTTTTTAAGGTGACTAAGTTGTCTTTTAATTTTCTTAATATATACACCCAATAAATATTGATTATCTTTTATTAATTGGAGTAGTATTTGGGATTGTGTATATACATGGATAATAGTGAGACAAATTGACTTTTGAAGTTTCTAGAATTGTGAATGTCTTTTATTAGAGATGTAAAAACTTTGTTTGTATATTATAATAATTAAATTTAGGGGTAAAGGTGAAAAAAAATAATAAATGTTGGATTGGTGTTGTAAAATGACGATAAGAAAAACAAAACAAATTCGAAAATCGACAATTAGAAAAAAAACGGAGGGAATACTAATTATATTTCGGGATGGAGGTATGCTTTATAGTATTCCTCCATCTCGAAATAGAATCACCTCCCCATATATGACCGATTCGCCCACTCGGGCACAAAAAAAAAAAAAAAAGAATTGCCCTAAAAAATTTGTATAGTCTAATTAAATCATCAAATTATCTTAATCCAACTCAATCCGATAATATGAATATAGTCTTTAACCCACCGTAAACTAAAATTCTGGATCCACCCGGAGAGTGCACAATTATGAGTGAAGAGTCAACTGTATATGTATATACAGACTGTCTATATATAAATGTGCATTTGCCAATATATAATATACTCAATTGTTTCTTTAAAAAAATAAGGTTTATTATCAAAAAAGACAATTAAACATAGAAATATACAAAGATGACAGTGAAATATATATTTTTCTGGGTAAAAATGACATATTTTTATTCCACTGTGATAGTAAAATATTATATTTGGGATCGCTTCACCGCAAAGAAACGCGTGGATTTCATTATCCCGATTACTATTTTCCCCCTCTTTTTTTTGTCCTTTTAAACCACTTCCCAAATATATATATATATATATATATATATATATATATATATATATATAAAAATGGGTTCTTATACATACCTATTGATCCATGCTTACCGTACTTACTACTAATTAAAACCCTCAATTTACGAAGTTTCCAATTTTCAAGATCGTTATCCTCGATTTCCTCCATAACGTAACCCACGCAATTTCCTCTTCCTTCCTCCGGTTCCGAAGTATACATCGCTCCAACACCCTTTCTCCTTCCTCCTTGCACTCCGGCGACGACGAGTTCAGAACAACGACATTGCGATTGTTGTCTCATCAAATTCTCTCGAGACGTTTTCCTTTCTCCTCGTTGATCTAAAGGTACTGATTCGACCAGTTATTTCAAGCTACTTACTGTATTTTTATTCGTTTCCTTTTCAATTGTGAAGATAGTCTGATGGATTGCGATGTTTTGATGGCTTAATTTTACGATTTTTATACTCTGGTTTGATTGTTTGAATCCGATTTTTAATCTTGATTTTTAGGGGTTTTTGTTTGAATGCAGCTTGTGACAAATGAAGAGGAAGGAGATTGTGAAGTTAGGGAATGCCAAACAAATTTTGAAGAAGATGAAGCACCATAACAACGATTCACCTTCGACAAGCAAACCCATTACTTTAAAAACCAGGATGTCTCCTTGTGCCATCACAAAATTTATTGAAAGTTGTCCAAGTGATGAGCAAATACGGGACATTGAGGCCATTGGTTTTGGTGGTCCGTTGAAGTTGAAAACGGACACAGCTTCCTACCGCCTTAAGTACGCCGGTTGTTGTCGACTTTAACACTAAGTGCGTGTTCACCGATGAACAATCAACTTCAAATAAAAGACACGGACATTCATATTGCGATCGGGTTACCAATGGGTTCCATTGAGTTGTATGAAGCCACGTCGAGTGAAAAATCGAAGATTTTTTAGAGAAAAAAAAAAGAAATGGTTGGTACAAACTTTGGTTGTATTCCTAAAGTTTTGAAGAGATCATTGTTGGACAAATTAATTTCACAAATGAGCGGGAGGTGTGGAATTCAAGAGAAATTTTATAGTTTATATCGCATCTACACTTTTGATGGCGTTAAGGGGGACACGATCGCTTCGTTTTGAAATTCTTAGGCGGAGATCCGGCAAATGCATCGAATTTCAATTGGTGTTCATTTACTAGAAGGCATCTGGTTACCTCTATTTGTAATTGGCAAAAGATGGTTGGCAAAGGTAATACTGAAGCTAGTTCTACGTTGGTGTATAAGGGTCCGATAATGGTTTTGGTCTTTATATATCTTGACAGAGTTGTTTTTAGATGGAGGACTGTTGAACGTATCTTCCCAACGCTTGCAAATTGGGGCAATGATGAAATTAGAAGGAGGATGAAGGCGAGAAAAAAGCCGTTGGTTTTGGAAAGGGTCGTGTAGAAGGTCCTATAGTTATGGACGAGATGGATAAAAAGCAAGAGACAATGGAGGATAAGGAGGATAAAAAAGATGAGCAGGAGGAGAAGAACGATGCTAAAGAAGATGAGAACGATAATTCTTCGGTTAAGTTGTTGGCTCAGGCGGCCTTGGAGTTTGCCAAGGCGTATGATAACTTTTCTTTCCAGTTGAGGAAAGCAATTGTGAAAAACTCGATTCCGATTTTGTTAAGCGGATGGCTTCTCCCGGCGAGCGAGTGATGGGTATATTGCTACCGGACAGAAGGCAATGTGGCGGCTTGGCAGAAGGAGGAAAAGGTAGACAGACAGGAAGTTGAAAGAGATGAGAAAAATGATGAAAAGGCATATTGCTATTCTCTATCTTCTTATTTATCATTATTGTCATCATCCTTCTTATTCTGAGCTATGTTATCAAATTTTTACTCTCTTTTCAGGTTCAAAATGCTGATCTTTTTGGCGAAATAACTGACGAAGCCATACTGGAGGTGTTCCTCAAGCTTGAGAAAACTTTAGGAAAGCGTCCAATGCAAGAGGGAGAGGTAAAGAAGAAGAAGGTTCATTTTGTCGACCCTACGGTGCCATCTTTCGATCTTTTGGGTTCTGATTTTGACTCCACCCAAGAGACCACCCAAGGGAGCCAGCAGTGTCCCCCTGAAACAGCCACTCCTTTGAGTTGTCTTAGGCGTTCATCACGAATTGCACTTGCAAGTGGAAGTGGCACACATAGTGGAAATGGTGCATATAACGCATCACCTGTAGCCTTTGATGTTGCTCTCAATGAAGAAGACTCATTTTCACCAGCACCAATTGCAAGTGGAACTGGTACAAAGGACACCTCCCCTCGGAAGTTGAGCATGAGGAAAATTTGAAAACGAAACGGAACGTTGTTCGTTCTAATGTTTATCGATCACCGTTTTTGCGTAGGAACATTGACATCTTCTCTCATTTGACTAAGCTTGAGAAGTATGTGATTGATTATGCTCTCTTAGACAACTCTGATGAGAGGTTTGTTTTTTGTTAAATCACTGTCATATGCATTACTATTTACTTTATTTTCGTGAAACTGCATCTTCTCTTAGTGTTATTATTTAGCCAAAGGTACCATAATTCAAATTGAGTCCGTGTTCGATAATTCAAATTGACCTCTTAAAAAGGTGATGTTTAGAGTTGTAATGTGGAGGTTGGTCTTCTAATTTTACAATTATTTTTATTCTAACATATCGTGTTCACATTTTGAACTACTATATGTATTTTCTTCGTGATATGTGCACTTTTCGGAGTGCTAATGTTTTTGTGCACTTTGTTAAGTAGTTTGGTGCACCCGGTAACTAGTTTGGTGCACCTGGTTATTGTTTTAGATGTCTCTTGGTGTGTTTGAGAAACTTGTTCTAGTAGATGGATGCACTTTTTCAAGTACTAGATGCATTGTTTATTATATTAGATGCATTAGAATATTTTCTTTTTTCCCGCCTTATGCATTATCTACCATGTTGTTTTTGTGTAGGGAAATTCTCTTCAAGAAGGGCAAACATGAATTAACCCGCTCAGATTTGAAATCTTTAGTCATTGGAGATAATGTTTCTCCTTCAATTATATATGTCTGGTGTGACATTTTAAACAAGGGAGAGTATAACAAGTCTAGTGATTCCCCCCTACGTTTGTTTCTCTACTTGTCATCATCCATTGATGTAAGCTCTTATATGCTATGTTTTTTTAAATTTAAAAACAACGTCAATTTTATGCTTATATTTTCTAACAAACATTGTAATTTTTCAGCCCACTGATGGTTTGGAGATCAATTTCAATGATGTAGACCTGGTAAATAGATTGTAAAGCATATGCTTTTTATTTAAAATTTATTTTCGTTTTTTGAAGTCATGTCCACTTTTGTACCTACAGATTTTCGTGCCCCACCTTACCCACGTCGATCCCAATCCTATTCTCTTCTGTGCAAACTTGGGAAAATCAAAGCTTGAAGTTATTCATGCTATGAAACCAAAGTCGGTCAAATATGGTACCTATGTAAAACATGTGGTATGTGTTTCAACTTTTTTGTACCCATTATCTAATAAGTTTTTTTTATTATAACATGTTCTTTTTTATTCGCATTTGACACAAGCTTGGCTTTCATGGGTGAGATATTGAAAGGGAAAGCAAAAGCTTGTGAAAACCTCTTTAGGTTTGATGTTCGTGAGTTCGTGCCGAAACCTCATATTGTTGATGGTGTAGATTCGGGTGTTTACATGATGCGGTTCATGGACACCTACAAAGGCATGAAGCAAGGATACACTCCATGCTTTAAAGATGTAAGAACTAGTTTTAAAATTACTTTGTTTTACAATATTCATTTCAATCAAAAAAATTCACTAGGAAGGAACCCGTTATATTGTTCGAGTGCTCAATTGAAGAAGTTTAGTCAGTAGAGCATGCTTTCGGATCCCGACTTCGACCAAAACATCCCGAATTTTAAAATCAAACAATTTGCTCACTCTATGACTTGCGGATTACGGTAATTTGAACCATTTTCATAACATGTGTTCTTAGACTTTTATGTACTAGTTTACTCCGTCTTTTCTAATATAAGACACTTGTTTCCATGTAATAGTCACCAAAGACCCTCAAATCGTATAGAATACACGGATGCACATCTTACCGAATTTGTTCGTAAAGGCGACCATGCATCAATGTAAGAAATTTTTTATTTATGTGTTTATGTTGCTTATTAGGTTATTTGTCAATATGTAATCGTCTTACTTATATTTTTAGTCTTGTCGATACCGAGTGGATGCAAGTCACTCGAAAAGGGATGATGAGTTTAAAGCCACGCCGTTGGATAATGTATAATGTAAGTTTACTTGCATTTACAAACTTTTTTTAGTTTAATTCTAAAGCTTTACTACGTTTATTCTCATTATATATTCGACATCCTTTAATCAATACATTATAAGCATCAAAAAAACTAGTAATCACCGCACTCAAACAATAACCAGTGCGGTCAAACAAATTCTTCATTTCATTCTCATTATATATTCTAACACTTATCGTATTTTAGGTGATTGATATTGTTGGAATTAAATGTTCTCTTTCGAATCCGTAGTTTCTCTTTATGCCTACAATTGTTAAGGTAAAATTTTAAACACAAACAGATTTGTATAGTTTCCCGAGAATGTTTTATTCTCGAATTTAACTTGCATTTTCTACCATTCAGATTTGAAGCCGATGGAAGAAAAACACTTCACAATGCATATATAAAGTTGCATTACATGCCTAATGATGGAAAAGACATCAAAAAAGTAAAAAAAAAAAAAAAACTATGTATAATGTTTATGCATCAAACAAGAGTTTGTAACGTTATACCGTACCATTTTGTTCATTTGTTTTCTTTTTCTTCACCACCGCACAGTGTTTATTCCTCTATTAAACGATGACCATTGGTTTTGCCGTGTTTGCGATTTGGAGAAGAAGACAACATTCATCTTAGACTCACTAATGCATAAAAGGAAAATGGTTGCAAAGAATCACTTTGCCGGTGAAGTGGTAAGTTTTTTTTCTTGTCTAAAACATACATATAAGTTTTAAGTATTACGCTAATGATTTACTCATGGCTGTTATTATTTTCAAAAGTGTGATTGTTGATGCACTAGTAGATGCATTGTTAGGTGGGCTAGATGTATTGTTAGTTGTGTTAGATGCACTATTGTTAACCTTGACATATCATGCTATTGTATTAAGGTAAATCTGAGAATGTTGGTTGGAGTGTATTTAGAGCCTAAAATGTACCCTGGGTAAATATTTGGATGTTCTTTGTTGTTGTTTTGTTATCTGTCTCGGAAGTGTCTCGGGTACACAAAGCAAAACGGTATCTTGTCGCTTCCGCACCCTTTCGTGCTCCTTCTACTCGCTTATGTTATTCGCATGCTAACTCGCACGTAATCGCATTGGTTCCTAGATGTGTCGATGGAAATGAGGTTTTGTTTTTGATTTGGTGTCCGAGTTTATCGTGTTACTTTTGCAAGGTTTATAATGTTGAGTGGCTATCGACGAAAACTTTGTTGGTTATGATAAGTTAAAAGGGATGAACATGTTTGAAGTGGTGAATGTTAAGGTGCCCCGAAGAAAAGAATGGGTACTTCGGTTTATATATAATTTCCTATGTTTTTTATTCTACATAGGCATGAAACAAGTTTGTTAAAAAAAATTGCATGCTTGTTTTCTATGCTCAATTTGTAAGGTATGATTGTGGAGTGTATGTACTGAAATTTTTGGAAGCTACAACTGATGAAACGTTATGGACCAACACAAATTATTTCAAGGTACGCATAGTCAAGTTGATTTAATGATTTATTTAATTATGATAATTTTGTATCATAATATTATCTATGATTCTTTGTGCGTGTTGGATGAATACCGTTCTCGCACAATGCTCGATCTACTCGTACGGGATATGAATTTTCGAAAGGTAACAAATTTTATGTCTTTTAATATTATACATCTAAATCCCGATAGCAATATTTTAAAAGACCTTTTTAAATTTTTTTAACATTTTAATAAACACTTTTCTTTATGAATTTAGTAGTTACATTAAAAAATGCATTAGGTACATTAAAATTTCTATCAGATGCACTCAGGTTGCACTTTGTAGGATTTATGATTTTTTTGTTTTTTGTTTTTTTGCAGGTGTTTGATTTTAGTCAGTGTTATTAAAAGGGTTTGTAGTCTGAATTAGTTGGAACAAGGTCTTCAGTACTTAAGGATGAAGATAGTCTTCAACAAATTGAATTGTAAATGTATGCATGTATGTATTTGGAAACAAAGTGGATGTCAATGTTTTTATGAGATTGCGTTAGGGATCATATTCTCTAGTTTATATTTCTGCACTTGTTCAATAAATTACACTAATATTTACTCTTTCTGATCATTTAAAAAGATACAAACATTTGGTGCACCAAAATAGTAAGGAGACGCATTAAAACATCTATCAGGTGCACTCAAACAATAACCAGGTGCACTAAAATAGTAATCGATGCACTAAAATCATTAAAAGTGAAATGAGTCTAAATTGAATCTACATATGCACAAATTCAACCAACCCATCAAATAATTCATGCAATTAGGATTTATTCCATGATTATTCTTTCTTCTTTCTTTCCTTTCGAGACGGTTAAAGGTAAAAGAAAATCGGACCAAAAGTAATCAGTGCACCGAAACAATAACTAGGTGTACTCAAACAATAACTAGGTGCACTAAAATAGTGATCGATGCACTAAAATTATCAAAAGCAAGAGAATCGGAAATATAAAAATACAGCCACCGTTCCGTATGATTTATACAACGCATACAGCAAAACATCGTTCCCTTACAAAGGTCTGGTTGCTTGCAACCCCCACAAGCAGCAGAATCGAAAAACAACACACGCAAAGCAAAAGATAACAATAAACAGAATCAAAAGCAAAAGATCATGAGCTAATAGGGGATCCAAATTCATCCATAGTAAGAAAACAAACATAACAAAGTTACAACCGCATCAAAATCAACTATAGAAACCAAATAGATAACCGACTAGGTTGCAACCCAAAAGAGAACAAATCACCATACAAAATATTGTATCTTAGGAAAAGTAACCGCTACTTGACAACTAGGACATATATAATCATGACAAGAAACACCCCCTGCAGCTCTGGAACTACTCCTAGTTGCTTGATAGAGCAGTATCGATCATCTCGTATATCTGTCCCACCAATGTCTGTGTTTTCAGGCTGCAAAAACAAATATATTATTATAAGCACTTTAAATATAATGATCCTCTAATTTCTGATGTTCAAATAACCTAATACAAATGCAAATGTGGAATGTTCAACAACACTTTTATGTACATGTTTCCTTCGTTGTGGCATCTTTCTGTAGGAGACGTGTGGGGCAATTTCTGTAGTCATGGTATGACATTTGACCACAATAGTTGCACTTTCTGGGTCCCTCTTCTCGCTCTTCGATAGCTTTTTCCTTTTCCGAAATAATCCTTCTTCCCGATCTTCCGACCCTTCGTTTTTGATCGTTTTGGAGGAAGTATAGTAACTTCTTTTGGAAGTTTTGTTCCTAGCAATTTCTCAATCTCATCATCTTTGTTGACTTTTTTTTTCTTTCGATTTTCACAACAATCTTTAACGTCCGTGACATTCTCTCTAAAGTCACGAAGTAGTTTCAACAACTCATCCGCCTTTTCTTCATTGTCTTCAACCATAGATACACAGTGCAAATGCTTCAAGTATACAACTCTCCAATCTTTTTGTTTTTAGTGTCTAATGTTGAACAATCAACAAGTAACGTTCCATCTACACTAAAAACCGGCTGACAAGTTGCGTTTTTCATCCACCTATCCAACAAGTACTCTTTCGGAACTTCATCGAAACCCTTATCTTTCAACACACAAATCGCGTGGCGACACAAGAGACCTTCTCTCGGTGAACTTCTTGCAAGAGCATACCAATTTATATTCGTAGAGATAACAAATTGGACTATGTAATCCTTATTCCCGTCCCGGTCCGTGATGATAATAGTATCTACCACACCATCCGTAGTGCTATTCTTAAACCCACATCTAAAACAAGCACCTTTACCTCCTCGTCGAAACTCGTAAAATATAACAGGGGTGTATATTTTAAAGCATGCTCCTCCATTTCAAGCGGGGTAATAAGTTGAGGCGATGAATTTTTGGAATCTCGCTACCAACTTGGAGTGTTTCCATCGTTGAGAATCCATTGCGCTCTCGTATCTCATGTAAAATTCAACCAAGGATAAATTGGGGTTAGTGAAGTTTCCAAAGAAACTCGTTTTCGCATTCCGATCTTGAGGTCGTCCTCATAAGCCCTCCTAAGAACAAATCCCTTGAATAGGCAGGGATCCAATAGGCACATAATTTCTTCATGCTATCCAACCATTCATTATCCTTTAATTTGTAAGTCGAAATCATCGATGCCCATTTTTGCTCAAACTCCCGTACCTCAATGTCATCGCCCCACACACAAGCATTAATGTCTTTTAGAAAGTTGGTTTCTTTACATGTAGCCGACCCTACTTTCTCTCGTCACTTTTTTCATGATATGCCACACACAAAACTTGTGTTGCGTTTTATCTCCAAAGACCCTTTCTATTCCTCGCCTTGATCGCCGGATCTTGATCCGTTATTATGAAGTTTGGATAACGCCCACCCATGGCCTTCAAAAAGTTTTCAAAAAGCCAAACAAATGACTCGTGGTCTCATTTGATAACGCACCAGCCTCAAAGACCACACATCTCTTATGGTTATCCACACCCGTAAATGGACCAAACACCATTTTATATTGGTTCTTATTAAAAGTTGTATCAAACGAAAGCGGATCACCAAAGAGCATGTAGTTTTTTTATAGCAATAGGATCACCCGAATATTCTCGCTCAAATTCCCATCCTTGTCCACATCAAAATCAAAGTAGAATGCAAGACACATTGCTTTTTTTTGCATAAACTTTTCAATTAACATCTGTGCATCATACTCTTTGATAAATTTCTTGACATCTCTGGAGAGAGTTCTTAAAATCTTCTAATGACGCACCAATATTACGGAAACCGCTTACATGTTCCTTGAACATCTTAAATGACTTGGTCGCCCCAAAATTTACCTTTGTGATGAGCGTTATTTTCACCAAACAAATTCATAAAATACTCAAGACAACGGTGATTAAACAAGCTCTCTAACCGGCAGTGGACCGGGTCGATTGCGAGTAAAGCTACAGGAGTCCGAGGTCGAACCCAAAGGAATCGTGCTTGCAAGTACCAAAGTGAACGTAATGCTTAGTCTAAGTGATCAAAGTTCTTAAGGTTTTGTTTACTACAACGGCACTAAATGAATCTAACTAACGAGTCTAAAGATAAAAAGAGAGAAAGAAGATTAAACTACTCGGTTTTAAAGATAATTAAAGAGACATAGCCGAACCATGATCAAAATAGCTAATATCACCCAAAGGAAAGACAAAACCGGGAGTGTGCAATAACGACGAACTCTTGCATTCAATTTCACGGGTACGTGCTCCTAATCCCGGTGCTAAGGTCTCGAACAACTCTTCCCCAACACCTTATGTCAAGTCAACTAACCTATCCTAAGAGAGATTCCTCCACAAGACAATCATGCACAAGAGCCGTGTAAACGTTGAAAACGAGTAGCCTCGCACTACAATGCGATCCTAGAACCCTTTTCCCACACCCCTTTCTCTCGAACAACTCTCAAGAGTGATGTGTGTGATTTTTGACCTAGGTGATCAATCTAGCCCAAATCCGTTATAACGAGTTCTAAGACGTGAAATACGCAAGGAACAACAATAAAAAGCACTACCCACTCCCAATTTCATCACCCAAAGGGTGATTTCACTAAATTTCACATGATTTGGCTATGAAGATGTTTAGCTACACATTATATTAATCAAAACATGCATAAAACAAAATAAGAGCCATAACAAGTAAAAGAGAAGAGAGATATACCATAAAATCGCGAAAATTCGAGATTAGATCCAAAAAGTACAAAATAGAGAAGTAATTAAAAGGTGGTCTCTTAGTGTTTGGAATGAAAATCTAAGCTAAGAAATGGAAAGATTATGCTAAGATATTGTTGATTTACACTAAGAGAGAGTATTCTAAGCTATTACAAAATTCGAGCAAAAGATGGGTAGAGTGTTGCTAAGAAAAGCTTGATATCTAAGAAAATGTCTAAGGGGGGTATTTATAGGTGAAGGGAAAATCTCGCCGCAAAATGGTCCAAACGCGCGTTTAGAGGGTTGGAACGGGCGTTTGGCATCTTCAAACGCGCGTTTCGCTTGGCCGAAACGTGCGTTACACATAATTTCCGGGCGGGGCTTGACCGTTCTTCATCCGGAACGCGCGTTTAGGAAGGTTCAAACGCGCGTTTAGGATCTTGGAACGCGCGGTTGGCCTGGTTTCCAAACGTGCGTTTAGAGGGCTTCAACTCGAACCAAATCGAACTTCGGAACGCGCGTTTAGGGATTCAAACGCGCGTTTTGTGTGTGGAACGTGCGTTTGGAGGGTTCAAACGCGCGTTTGAACCCCCGTTTCCCCCGCTTCACTTTTCTCCCTTTTTGACCCTCGTCTTGCCTCGGTTATGCTTTTTCACCACAAATTGTCATCTTCCGGGTCCTCGAGACACCAATACCCTTCAATGTCATAAACAACCACAAACATCCAAACAATTCCGGAGGGTAAAAGTGCTCGGGAATGGGGTTAATAATAACAAAAAGGGGTATGAATTCATCAAAGTGACGGATTCGTTCCCCGTGCCATAAGCTCACGATATCACCCCGAAAATGGTCTAATTTACCCAAAATTGTGCCGAAAGTGTGATAAGCGGGGGTAATTAATGCACCGGAGTCACGTAAAGTTGACTCCCATCAACCACCCCACACGTAGCCTTTGCTCGCCCTCGAGTAACCCGGGCGTTTTAAAACAAACCAAGGGATTCAACATTGTGACGGAGGTGCTACTATCCTTACCCTCGAGGTAACCACGAAGTAAGACGAACGAACATACACACACCGGTACAACGTTATCAAAAGAATAGAGTGTGTGTGGTGCCGAGCTACATTCAAGTGTTCAAAAAGATTGTCGGGCTTGAATCCCGGCCGAAAAGTCTACCAACCGTCTCATATCAACCATCCTCTCCACAAATCAAGGCTACTAAGTTTGGACACAATCGGGTAGGACTTGAAGGGTTATAATGTTAGGCTAGGGTAATTCCGGTTAATCGAAAAGGATATTTTGGGAACTGGAGAAAAAGAAGTACGAGTGAACCTAATCAACAAGTGTACCACCTTATCTCTACCATACAAACCATCCAAACTCCTTTTGATTATTATAAAACTTTGGGAACCATAGGATACTGACATACCCGAACTCATTGCCTAATTCAACTATGTTTCAAGTTTCATAAGGCGAGGTCGAATACATTAGCACCTATCTCACTATCCCAACTCCAACATCATACGTATAACTTTGAGCTCATTACTTTGATTCCAACCCTTTATTTTATAAACTCCAAACTCTTATTCATTTGAGAACTTTCTAATTTATTTTGAACTTTGATTGATCGAGTTCTCTTTTTTTTTTTTTTTTTTTTTTTTTTTTTAAAGAAGGAAAGAAGAAAGGACAGATTTTTCTTTTCTTCTTGGGCCAAATCAAAACACTAGGCCCAAATGAGCTCCTCTTCTCCTTATAGCTCCATACAAGAAAACATCATTTCCCCCACCCCACACTTGCCTTAGCAAGTGTGGCCTAACAAAAGACTAGGTCCACTCGTAGGGTATGAATGAAGGGAATGTGACCAAAAATTAAGCTCGTGGTAGGTTTCGACTACGTAACAAAACGGCTATAAAACGAATGGTGGTCGACCATTCTATCAAGGCCGAGAGGGGCTACGAAGGTCTAATGTTGGAGATTAGGCTTATTTGGCTATGGTAGGGTCAAAGAGACGCCATGACCGTCATCCCGTGTCCTACTTAGGTAACTCTTTTTATTTCGTCTCGAGACCAAAGGTGACATGAGAGGTGGTAGTAATCAAATTGTGCACAAAGTGTAGCTTCACGTGAAATTAATAAACTCTATTCTCAAGATAAAATCAAACCGAAGTGCACACGTTCGGGGCCCTACTAAGGTGGGCGCCACTCGAATAAAGACATAGCACAAACAACACAGTGTCGGGAACCCTTGAAAAAAATTTTAAAATCACCCAAGAATCGACTCAAGCCCGATCATAAGCTAAGTATACCACAAATAATGCACATTCAACAATAAAATCAATAAAACGGCTAAGTCCCCCACCCCACACTTAAACGAAACACTGTCCTCAGTGTGTGAGAGATAAGGGGCGTAAAAGACTTAGCTGTTTGACCAAAAGACCCGGCAGAAAGGCGCAACCGTGACTCGAAACTCGTGATACCCTCGTGTGAATCCATCCCGAAACCTAAAGCGAGATCAACAGAAACAAAGACAGCGCATGCACGGGACATAATCCGCGTGCTAAAAAGCAAGCAATAGGGTAAGCGGGTGCATAAAATAACGAGTCTAAGCCACAGTGACGAGATCAAAGCATAACGAGGGGGGATACGGGATATGCAATGGAAGGATACAATCGAATCAAAATAAAGTACGAACATCCATGCATTAAATATAAGCTAATAAAAACATCCTTGTCATCCCACACAAGATCGCTCAATAAAAAGGAAAACATACACGGTCAAGCGAGGCCTCGGGGCTCAAAAATAAGTGCACGTGCATGCCAAAGTGAAATGTGTCCAAAGTATGATGAAAGAACGTCAAAGGTAGGTAAAATGTCAAAGTATAAAAGAGACAGACTAGTAAGTAAATACAGTAAGAATTGCATGAAAAACATGCTAGTCTCGCTCCTTGTCCCCGTACGTCGCGTGGTGGGATCCGGTGTGCCCGATGTTGGTGCAACCACAAGCACTCGCACTCTCGCCTCCGTGTAGATCCCGCAACACCCGTCCTCACCGCCTCTCGTCCCGTGCCGCAACCGTGCCCATCGGATCATCCAAATCAAGATCATCAAACCCCTCGTCCGGCTCCTCTACGAATGACTCCTCTATAATCCGCCGCAAATCCTCCTCAATCTCTCGCGGTATACCGAAACGGTGCAATATCTAGATCCAACTCGGAAGCTCCACCGCCTCCCCGAGCCAATACCCGCCGATTTTCCATAATGCCGTTCGGTGTCACCCTCGACTATCCATCCGCCCTCTGTTTGTGTGCAATCGAAGCCCCTGCCTCTCACTAAGCCACGGCCCCCCGGTAGAGGATGTAGAAGGTAGAGGTGAAGGTGTGGTGGAAGGTCCAGTAGTAGAGGGAGGAGGTGGGGGTATAGTAGTGGTAGTAGTGGAGGAAATGATAGGAGGAGGTATGGGTAGGGTGGTGGAGGTAGTGGAGGTGGTAGGGCGGAGGACGGTGTGAATGGGTCGAGGGGTGGGCCTAGGAGGGTTAGAAGCAGTGCGGGCGTTAAACGGCCTCGGTACCACAAGCAGATTCTTCTTCCTCATAATCTGATCATCAGGATACTCCTTTACCAACGCTCCCTTGCACAAACCAAAGATGAGGTAGGGGCACATAATCATCCGACGCTTAACCTTTTGATTTTCTCTAAATTCCTCAAAGATGGTTTTCCCAACGTCTACCTTCGGATCATAGTGTAGAGCATACAACGGTTTGCAAATCCTTAATGTGGAAGTGCGTGATGTTGTCCTTCGGTAGTAGACGGTTTTGAGAAAACTTAGCTTTTACTTTCCAAATATCTGGCCAAGTCGTCGTCACCAACTGACTTCTTGCATTGCTTCCCTTTGAAATCCACGGTAAGTCGGGGTTGATTGCTTTCCTCATCTCCTCTAATGGATCTGGATTCTCGCAGTATTCCAATGTGACCTCGCCGCAAACCAACCTAAATAATCCCGCCCCTCGAAAGCCGGTATCCGATAATAATCATTGATAGCCCCGACCGACCACGGAACATTAACCCCTCTAACTCGATAAACCCGGATTCCGCATTAGCCACACCGAAATTTGCATACCATTCCCGGACTATTGACAAATTCGGATGCCCCTCGTGTTCATAAATTAGATTTGTTGGTCCCTTGAAAAGGCTTTAGTTAAGTTTAGAGGGGGGGTGAATAAACTTAACAATTAAAACTTTGGAGTTAACAAATTCGCAACTTCGGCGGCCTGTCGATACTTCGCAGTCTGTCGAGACCTCGCAGCTCCGCCGATAAACGAGTAGTCTATCGACGGTTCGCCTTGCTGAATTTGTGCAAATGGAATAATATCAAAATTAAGCCTTGTCACTTGTTGTTAAATATGTTACTAAGTATTAGATACTCGGTAGTGTATGTGTGTGATTTCGGTTGCTAGATTCAACGGTTGATATGAATAAAGACTAAGTGCGTAAAATAAATGCGGTAAGTAAGTAGAGAGATTTTTATAGTGGTTCCAGGTGATGTAATCCCGTACGTCCACTCTTCTCCCGTGATGTTGGAGGAAATTCACTAGTAATCTTTGAGTTATCTTACAAAGAATCCTAGGTTGCTTGTCCTTCACCAATAACTATGGCTTCACAACCGAAAACTAAGAACAGTAGTAGGATTGCTTTGCTCCCGAGTCTTCCACTCGGTCCTTGAAGGGTAGAATTGCCTCTTCACCACTCTCCACCACAAACCAACGAGCTTTCACACCTAACGATGCTTCACTGTCTTCGGCGGATTCTTTATAAAATAAAGAATGAATCAAATGAATGATTCGGTTGCGGCGGCTTGATTAGGATGATATAATCGGCACTTGCGCCTTCAAGTGTGTATGCTTGATGCGGTTTGAACACGAATGCACTTGAAGAAAATAACTAGATCGGCGGCTTTAAGCTCGGTAAGTTCAAATAGGTGTTTTTCAAATTTCGTGTTATCACTTAAAATTTATCCCAAAATTCATCATCTTCTTCTTGAGTTGAAAGTCCTCTATTTATAGGTAGGAATGCATGTGACTTGAATTTGAAATTCAAATGTGACCGTTCCTTGTATTTGTCCCATCCGCACCGCATTCTCGTCACTATTCATAGGATCGACACCGTCGGATTACTTTTTGACAAGCGTATCATCCACCCCTTTGACTTGTATCCAATGGATAAAAATATGGATCATCCCAACGTCTTTTTAATCTCGGCCTTTGATTTGCTTGATAAGTCGAGGTAGTTGGTCGTTCTTATCCATGTAACTTCCCAATAATCTTGAATTGATCGAGGTATATATCGGCGGGTTCATCGATCTCGTAAAACCAATCGTCTGCCGAACATCATATTTTTGTCTCGTAAAATATAATGCGGTTGAATCTTTTTATCCAACTTTTGTTTGTGAAGTTAGATTACATCATTTAAAGTATAACCAAGTTCCAAGCATCATCTAACTTGTGGAACTTAGACCTTCTACACAAGATATATGTAATCGCTTTAGGTCATCACGAGACTTGCCTAAATTCGATTCCATATCCTTGACATTAAATACTAAGTTTGATCCCTTAGCCTTCATTAACGAGTTTGAACCCTCGGCCTTCGCTCTTCGCCTTCGGCGGGTTCTAGACCGCCTACGACCTATCTACCCTATCGACCTAGATCGGTCTGTCGATAAACAATCGCGGCCTTTTACGATGCTTGTTTGATCAAACCTATTTATGAATCAAACTCTAATAAACCTATACATTTTATCTAGACATCTTTTTGCCTTTGCACTATAACAGCTAGTATGGCACTCATCATCAAAACTAAGAAATAAGTCCAACAATTTCCCCCTTTTTGGTGATGATGCCACTACCCTCACCTAATCAGCAAAGCAAAAAGATAAAAACACAAACAGAACAAATTCAGTCATTTCTCATTATAAATATTTGTTCACAGTTATTACAACTAGATACAGCAAAGATAAACAATGAAAGGTAGCTGATCTAATGTCTCTTTTCTCTTTCTTGTCTAGCCTTCTCAGCTTGCTCTTGATAGGCTCTGATCTCTTCTATCATTTCAACCATCCATTCATTCTCAATAAGTGTAAAGTCAATATAAGAATTGACTTGTTTCCACCAATTCCATGCTTCAGGCAGGACAAGATTGATCTGATTCACCCTGAAGCCAAACTTCATATACACTCCTTAAATTCATTCGGTGAATCTTTTGCTTTTGTAATTGGCGCACCTTTTCACCTCTCGCTACTCCTTCGTCTCTCGGTAGATGCTCTTAAAGCTCTAATCCTTGCCTCCCAAAACTTCAAGCTCAAGAAGGAGTTGAGACCTTCATGAAATCCCATGTCACGATAGGGTCTCCTTCGTTGTAAAACTCTTTCTTGTACCGTGATAGGAGATCATCGCAAGTTGCACTCGCCAGTGTGGGTTGCCTAAAGGCATTTGTATCATCAGTCCATCTCTTCGTGCAAAGAGTCTAGCGGCCTCCTTTCTCAGTACTCGATTGGCCCTCTTCCCCTTAGTGACATCATCAACAAAACGTGAGATGAGGCCATGAATAGCTTCCCGTGATACTATCACTCTGTGTAATTGACCCGCCATAGTTCCGGTTCTAGTATCAAGAGAAGTAATCCTTGATTGCGTAGTCTCTTCCACGGTCTGTTGATCCTTTCGGTAAATTTGGGATCGTGCATAGCGAGTTGTTGTGCAAAGAAGAGCTCGGCGGCTTCAAAGCTTGTCAAGTTTTTGATGAACGGATGTAAGTTGATCTTTCAAAAACTTGTCCTTCAAAGTGTGTTCCCTTGCTTGATATATCTTACATCATATATCATATCATTTAAAGCATTTTGAGTGGAAGCAAAGTTTGAAGCAATTTGTATTAGCAGATTGTCCGTTTTCATTGACCATCTTCATCGCTTCTTCAAATCTCTGTTCTTGCTCGTCCAATTGAGTTCTTAACTCGTTGCATATCATTTCTTACAGTTCTTAACTCATTGACAACTTCAATTGGCACTCCACTGGCCATTCTACTATTAGTAGATCCATCAGCAGGCTCCTCAACTCTATATTGTGCCTGTTGTCTGCTGATGACCATGGCCCTACTCAAATCTCTCCCAGCAGGGGGAGGTCCTTCCTCAACCATTGCACCAAGAACATCTTCAAGGATAGGATCTTGTGCGGGTTCTTCAACAACTTCTTCTTCTCCAAAAATTTGAAATTCTTCATCACCGTAATTATAGTCCAAGGCGGTTTGCTCATCCTCATTAACGAGCGGTCTGCGACTATCTTTTCCTACAAAGTGGCATTGGCTCCAAAGAGCTCCACTACGGCGGCCTCAATAACAACGGGGGTTTCCTCCAAACCCAAAGTTTGTTCCAACTTTGTGTCCGAGTGCTTTGTTTGAGACTCGGCGGAACTGTACCTCCCGTTCCAACCTTTGTCCGAGTCTTGTTTGTACCCCAAAGAACCCGTACCTCTGTTCAATTTCCCGTGGATTAAAGATATTAGTATTATCCACTTGAAAACCTTCTGCATGACCAATCTTGTGCGGGATGATGGCGCTTTTAGTAAGAGTGCCTTCAATGTCAAATCCATCTTGATATTCAATGGATTCCTCGAACTAGCACTTGGTTCACCGAAGTCGGTGGTCTTTTCCACATCCAAATCGCATTCGTACATCTTCGGGTTGTGCGGTAGGCTCTACAACATGAAATGTACTTGGTTCATCGGCCCACCCTACCGGTACTCAAATTTATTCCTTCATTTATCAAGGCTTCTAGATCATCCATGGTGAGATCTTGTAGATCCTCATCCATTTCTCCAATCTGCGGCCCTCGGCGAGATCTTCCAAGATTAGTGGACAAGGCACGGATGGTACATGTGTTAGTGCGGCCACTTGATTCTCCCGGGTCCGGAGGAAAATCTCCTCTACTATCCGATGATGAAGAGGAATCAT
Source organism: Gentiana straminea (assembly GCA_036785695.1). Classification (NCBI taxonomy): domain Eukaryota; kingdom Viridiplantae; phylum Streptophyta; class Magnoliopsida; order Gentianales; family Gentianaceae; genus Gentiana; species Gentiana straminea. The sequence goes on along the minus strand of JAVUPR010000417.1, from coordinate 423,178 downwards.
CGGGACCATCTCTTGGATCTCTAAATTTGATACCCTCCTCCTTCGTTGCTCATCAAACAAATCCATCGGTCTTGATTGCGGCAAGGTTGTATCAATCGATCCACCAAGTTCTCCACTCCCGGTTGTCAAAAACCCATTCTTCAAAATCTGTCATTGGTTGAGCGGTGGTTTTTGTCTTTTGTAGAACCCAAACTTCCACTTTGGAAGTAATCGGCAATTTGCCGAAGTTTGGGATCCACATACTCTCCAGCTTTTCTTGCTCTTTTTCACATGCCTCTCAAATGGCATAAAAGATCTTCTCGGGAGCGACTCCGTAGCTTGTTGACCTCCAAAGGTTCCAACAAGCGATTCAAGGTATCTTCTACGGATGTTTGAAAGTCGGCGGAGTTCTTTGTGATGGTGCATTTGTACCTACTACTTCCATCCGTATCACACTTGGTTCCCCCGACTTACATGCTCATCGAGCGGGGTTAGCGACGAGATCGCTCTTCCCCCGAACTATTGCCACATTTGCGGGGTCTTCAACCAAGTCTCCAATCACCTCTTCAACCACCACAAAGGGTTCGGGTTCGGTGGTTTGCTTGTGGTTCTTCGGTGGATGCTACGGCGGGCTCGGGGTCGAGATCGTCGTACATCCTCTGCAGCATTGCTCAAAAACAACCCGTTCGAAGATCGGTGGACTTGATAACTTCTTCATTGGAGGAATCACCGATAACAACTCGGTGGAATGATAGTTAGAGGCTCGGCTTCAACAGCCTCTTCTTCCTCCTCTACCGATGCTTCTTCTTGGGCCCTCTCGTGCCTCCAAATCTTTCAACTCTTTCCCTTGCCATATTTCTTCTTTTTGGCAACTTCCTTCATCCTCTTGGATAGGGGTTCATCATCATCATTTTTTCTAGTCAATTTTCTTTTTCTACTTGCTTCCTTCTTTGTTCTCTAAGAATTTCACCAACAGCTTTTCTTGAAGCCACGGCGGGGTCGGTAACCTCCACTTGACCCTCGGCGGACTCGGCGATCCGTGTCTTTGTTTCCTTTCTTGTTCTTTTTGATTTCAAGACTTCTGTAGTCTTTCTATCATCAGCACTCTTCTTCCTCTTCCCAGCAGTTTTCTTTGGTGCAGCAGGTTTGATGGAAATCTTCTTAGTTTGTTGAACCTGCTCACCACCAGTATCACCATCATCTCCATCATCATTATCATCACAGCGGCTTCTTCACAATCTCTTCATCATCATCAAGTCCAGGGATTGCATAATCAATCTCCTTTTTGTATCTGGACTGATTTATATCAATTGGTTCAATGTCGGGAACCTCCAAGTGATTCAAATAGGGTTTGAATCATCAAACCTAAGGGTAAGGCCTTTGATTTCCTTTTCCCTAGTTTGTCCTCCTTTGCAACTTTCTTCATATAGTGAATAAAGTATCCAAACCGATCAAACTTCATGCTCCCCAGATGATAATCATCGCTCTATCTTGGGTCCCGATAGAGTATCCATACTTGCCGCTAGCCCAAGTATGTTCTTTGCAATGAGCTTGCTCGACGGACTATATTCATTCCCAATGTGTCCGCAATTGATGCCGAACAGATTTGGTGGTTTGATTTGTCTTGATTTGGTCTACAAAAGTCAACTTGTCCAATCCCATTGCTTCGGGATTCACCGGACCATTTTCCACTTCTTCAAATCCAAACACTTCCCTCGACAGACCTGGGGAGATAACAAGCTCCTCGGCATTCACAAGTTGTATTGAATGCTTCGGTTCCTTCTTCCACCACCATGTTCTTCCGTAAATCAACAACATTGGTGTATGAAATTGTGTCTAATCGATATTGAGCTTGTTCTCCAAGCCTCGCAAACCTCCTTATTCTTCGACCTATATTAATGGCCAACTCTGTTTGGTTTGCATCAACAACATAGCCTCTTACACTTTGGCTTGATTCGATTTGAACTTCAACTCTTTCCGCCATTGAAATAAGAAAAAGATGAAGAAGAGTTCCTCTCAAATCTGTGTTCACACGAAGTAGAATTTGCGAGAGATAAAGCGAAGATGCAAGTGGTGAATCTCGCTATGTAACGATCGATTATATAGACATTGGGTAGTTGAAACTGTCATAGCACGTACATTGAGGTAACCACGATTAATCCGAATAAATTCCGTCTTGACACGTGGCCCATTACTCCACCATAACGTTTGTAACCGTTGGATGGTTTAACTGTGGTAATAATGGATAAAATAAATATCCCGCCAATATGCTTTTTGACTTTAATTATTTTGACCGAGTAACGTTCCCTCCAAAGCAAGGTATCCTCAAATAGGGGTGGGCTCGGCGATCTGGCGATAATGTGCTTCGAAGACTTGCGACAAGGTGACTTTGCCGATCCTTGTTTTCTCCTTGTTTTGTTCAATTGATAATACAAGATGAAGTTTAATACCAATGACCGATCCGTCAAGTGAGCTCACCCAACATGACAAAGACCAATCCCCTTGGCAACCTCATTTGCTCAATTGTTCAAACATAAGTACATGGAATTGTTGATACCAATGACTAATCTGCGCTAAGTGAGCTCACCCAACATAGCAAAGACTAATCCCCTTGGTGAATTCCGAGACAACGCCGAATATCGAGTCAATCTTTATAATTCCAAGTTCGGTCCTTAATTTGGCAAATCTTTCACTATCAAGTGGCTTAGTGAAAATATCAGCAAGTTGATCTTCAGTAGGGATGTATAGAACCACCACATCTTTCTTTTCAACATGATCTCTTATAAAATGATGTCTCACATCAATGTGCTTGGTTCTTGAATGCAAAACAGGATTTTCTGTGATTGCAATTGCACTTGTGTTGTCACACATGATTGGAATTTCCTTTTCTTCAATTCCATAATCCCTTAATTGTTGTCTTAGCCATAATACTTGTGCACGGCGAGCCTTCCGAAGAATGTATTCGGCTTCGAATGGAAGTTGAAATAGAATTCTGTTTCTTGCTAAACCAGGAGACCGAGTCTATTTCCCATTAACTCGACGGGTTCTGAGGTGCTTTTTCTATCAATCTTGCATCCAGCATAATCAGAATCTGAGTAGGATATTACCTTGAAGCTTCCTTCCTTGGAATACCATATCCCTACTCCCAAAGTCTCTTTAAGATACTTGAGAATTCTCTTAACTGCACCTAAATGACTTTCTTTAGGTTTGGATTGAAATCTTGCACAAACACCTACAGCAAAGGATATATCGAATGTCCGTCAAGCGATGAGATACAACAGACTGCCTATCATCCTTCTGTATAAAGTCTGATCAACATCTTTGCCTTCTTTATCTTCATCCAATCTGATGTTTGTACTCATAGGAGTTGAGCTCTTAGAGCTGTTTTCCATACCAAATTTCTTCAGCAGTTCTTTGGTATACTTGGTTTGATGAATGAAGATTCCATCCTTTATTTGTTTGACTTGCAATCCCAAAAAGTAGTTCATTTCTCCCATCATACTCATTTGGAATTTACTTTTCATTAGATTTGCAAACTTTTCACAAAGTAAATCATTTTCAGAGCCAAAAATTATGTCATCAACATAAATTTGTACCAAACGGGTGTTGTCCCCTTCACCGATTACGAAAGAGTCTTGTCAATGGTTCCTTTTGTAAAACCATTGTCCACCAAGAATTGAGATAGAGTCTCATACCATGCTCTTGGTGCTCGTTTCAATCCATAAAGTGCTTTGTTGAGTCTATACACTTTATCTTCTTGATCTTTAACTTCAAATCCAGGAGGTTGCTGAACATACACTTCCTCCTCTAGGATACCATTCAAAAATGCACTCTTGACATCCATTTGATATACTTTGAAGTTCTTATATGCAGCATGTGCCAAGAATAATCTGATAGCTTCCAATCTTGCAACAGGTGCATAAGTTTCATCAAAATCTATTCCTTCTGCTTGAGAATAGCCTTTTGCAACTAGTCTGGCCTTATTTCTTACAATGGTACCAGATTCATCAAGTTTATTTCGTATACCCACTTAGTACCAATGATATTTGCATGAGCTGGCCTTTCAACTAGTGTCCAAACTTGATTTCTTTCAAATTCATTTAATTCTTCTTGCATAGCAATTATCCAATCTGGATCTGAAATTGCTTCTTCAACAACTTTAGGTTCCATTTGAGATAGAAAACAAGTAAACATAGCTTCCAGTTGTCTTCTAGTCCTCACACCTTGCTGTACATTGCCAATAACTTGTTCGACGGGGTGATTCCTTAACCATTGTGGATTTTGGTTATTTTGGTTTTCGGGAATATCATCTTCGGTAGGGTCTGCTTGTAGTTTCTTCTACGGGGGGTCGACGGATCCTTGAATTGCTTCAGTTGTTGCATCAGTAACATTGTCAGCAGGGTGTTCAGCAGGGGCAGTATCAGAAACTTTTAGGTCATTGAATCTTTCCAAAACTTCAACACAATCTGGATCAGTGATTTGTTGATTTTCAGCAGGTTCACACTCTTTATCTTCCATACCAGTAAACTTAGGTTCATCAAACACAACATTGATTGTTTCTTCATGTTTCAGTGTTCTTTTGTTCAGTACCCTGAATGCTCTGCTGACTGAAGAATATCCTAAGAAAATTCCTTCATCTGATTTTGGTTGGAATGTTTTCAAGTGAACTTTATGATTTAGAATAAAACATTTGCTTCCAAATGGGTGGAAATAGGATATATTAGGTATCCTTCCATTCCAAATCTCATAAGGTGTCTTCAGCAGCTTCTTGTTTACTTGATGTTCTATTTTGTGTATAGCATGTCAGTATTTATTCTCTTCAAATTTCAATATCTTTCGGGTAGCAAAGCTTCACGGATCATTGTTCTTCCCGCTTCCTTTAATGTCCTGTTTCTTCTTTCGGCAACCCCATTTTTTGAGGTGTACCAAAGCCGACGACAAGTTGATGAAGTACACCATTCGTTCACGATATTCTCTTATAACTTTGTTGAGAAATTCGGTACCACGATCCGATCTAATCTTTATGATCGTTAGACTTTTCTCATTTTGTAATCTTTTCAAAAGATTAGGTAAGCTTTGGAGAGTCTCACTTTTCTTGTTCATGAATATCACCCAAGTGTATCTAGAAAAATCATCCACAACCACTAAGGTGTATTTCTTCCTGTCACACTTGTTGGAGTTATTGGTCCAAAAAGATCCATGTGCATAAGCTCCAACACTCGTTAGTTGATTGTTTAGTCTTTGACTTGAAACTTGACTTTATCTCGTTTACCTTGCCGACATGCATCACGTATAGCATCCTTCTTGAATGTGATCTCGGGTAAACCAACTACTAACTTCTTCTTCACTAACTCGATTAATATCATCAAAATTTAGATGATTTAACTTCTTGTGCCATAACCAATTGAGTTCGATTTGGTATGCACAATCGGTGTTTCTCGGCTCATAGTAGACCAATCCACAACATACATGTTCTGTTGCCTTCTACCAAACAAGTACAACTTGATCACCTCTTTCACTAATGACAATACAATTGTTTTTGTCAAAAGTGACCTTGTATCCCATATCACGAGAATTGTCCGGTTTCTCGGCAAGTTGTAATCCAGTCCTTCCACATATGCAACATTCTTGATTGTAAGTCCATTTCGATAAGTGTGCCATATCCTCTTGTATAGCCAGTGTATTTTTGTTGCCAAAATTCACCCTTGGACCATCTTTTGCCACAAAATTTGTAAGACAGTGCTTATTCTTTGTCATGTGTCCGGAACATCCACCGTCAAAGTACCGGACACCCTACAAAACAAAGTTAATGCATTTTAGGTACCCAAACCTGTTTGGGTCCATAGTGGTCGATGGCAAGCATGACCCTTGGTATGTTTCCATAAGGTCTTCTCCTAAATGTGTCATACTTTGGTTCATACTTTGGTTCATACATGTATTCCACACATCCATAAGTTCTAACGAGTAGGTTGTGTAGGAACCACATATGTTTTCCGGCCTTTTGGTACATAATGCTTGTTTGAAATGATTCTTGTTGTTAGAAACATTTGCATAGCCATAGATGTCTTTGTCTGTTAGGAGCGACCACGTAATATAGAGTCTCGCCGAGGTCTTATGTAAGTCCTCTGCGATTCCATTGTCTAGGTTTTACCCTAGCAAGTATGGTTATCTTGATCGTTTCTAGCATTAGATGCGGTGAATATTCCAATCATTATCGAGCGGGGAACGATCTACCTTTCCCCCGAGATAAGTATTCCTTGAATGATCAACATTTTTGGATTTGGGATTCTTATTCTTGGAATATTTCGTTTCTTTCCTTCGTGGTCCAAATAGACTTGGTAGCAGTGCCGCTATCGCAGGCTTAGAAGGTACGAAATGGTCCCTATTTTTGGATTTATTCTTTTTACTAGGAGCTGTTGACTTCTGAGACTTCTGATTTTGCTTCTTTGAGGCATTCTCATTTGGTTTTACTGCTTCAGCAGCCTTACTGGGAGATGGATCTAGTGCAGGCACAAACTTAGGACCAATTCTAGTACTAGGTTCAGTAACCTTACTGGATCCAATCTTGTTAGATTGCTGATTTCCAAATCCAAGCCCAGTTCTATCTCCATAAGGCTTTCCTGATTTGTATGCAGTATTGGAACAAGATGGTTCGAAATGGATTCGTAGGTCGCTTGGATGTGCGACAGACTTATGCCGATTCTCGTCCAACATCTTTTTCCTTACCTTTGAAAACCCTTAATTCACTTTCAATCTTCCAACTTCTAACTCAAGAGCCTCTTTTTCGGCCTTCACAATCTCATAACCAGATTGTATTATCCTCGATTGATTAAGGATGGCATCCAAAGTCTCATTGTTGTCGAATTTCTAGGATTTGAACCACGGGTTGATTCACAATCACTTCCAAATAGGAGTGTTTATAGATACGGTGTTGTATACCTCCTCGCTTTCATCCATGTTGGCCATCAAAGCATAATCCTCCATATCGAGAACCAGTCTTTGTGTCATCGACTCATTTCCTTTTTCGGATCCCACTTCATATCCCGATTCATCTTCGCAACCATAGCCTTCTTGCCATGTCTCCTTTGTTGACTTTTGGTCTTCGCAGGTCGGACAATCGGTCTAAAATGTCCAGGCTTCTTACAGTTGAAGCAAAGATAATCAGGTTCCTTGCCTTGTTTCAATTCAGGACAATCAGGTCTGAAGTGTCCTGGTTTCTTGCAATGAAAGCATAGATAGTCATTATCTTTCTTTGGTTCTTCTTTCCTTCTCTCAGTAGGCCTCTTTGTGAAATTTCTTGTAGGGGCCTTTCCAGTCTTCATCATTCTGATCTTCTTGCTCAGTAGGGCAATTTGCTCTTGCATTTCATCTAGCATATCATCCTGTCCTCCCGATGTTTCTTCATGATGTGAAGCGACCAATGCGATGGTCTTTGGCTCTTCCTTTTCGCCGAGGCACTAACTTCTTGCTAAATTCATAGGCCTTAAGATCGTAGAGAACAATTTGAAGGTGTCTTCCTCATGCAAACTTTCTCATTTCTTCAATTGCGGTCACCTTCATTTTCCAAACATCTCTTGCGGTGTAAAGCTTCCAAGATTTTGGTGTTTACTTCCTCTTTTGAATAACTTACACTCGCCGAGTAAGTTCATCTAAGATTGCATTGAATCGGACTCCATTTGCTCAATGGTTTCATTAGGTAGCATTTTGAACTTTTGAAACCTTTTTCGGCCACACCGATTTTGTTCTTCTTTATTGCATCGCGTTGCCTTCACGGATTAAGTGAATCTTATCCCAAAGTTCCTTTGCGGTCTTGCAATCTTTGACTTTCATGTACATATTGCTATCCAAGGTTACGTAGATGATATCAATAGCAATGTTGTTGAGGTTTGCTCTTTTCCTGTCTTCTCGCATTCCATTCTCTCTTTGGTTTAGGAATGTACTCGCCCGTCACCCACTCGTTATTCTTGCCTTTGTAATCTCCAAAGTGGTCCTTCAGTTAGTACATCCATCATCTCATCATGAGTAGCAGCAAGATATGCCTGCATTCGACGTTTATACTCATCAAATCTATCAAGAGAACACATCAACATGGTTCTAGCATACTGTGTGTTATCCATGATGCAAGTTTTGAAAATCAGTAACTTGAAAGAAAGTTTTTAAAGAATTTTCACAAGCACAACAAGTAGGATTCCTTCAGAACGTGAAGCAATCGCTCCGATACCAATTGTTGGTCCCTTGAAAAGGCTTTAGTTAAGTTTAGAGGGGGGGTGAATAAACTTAACAATTAAAACTTTGGAGTTAACAAATTTCGCAACTTCGGCGGCCGCTCGATACTTCGCAGTCCGTACGCGAGACCTCGCAGCTAACTGTCGATAAACGGTAGTCTACGACGGTTCGATTGCTGAATTTGTGCGGCGGAATAATATCAAAATTAAGCCTTGTCACTTGTTGTTAAATATGTTACTAAGTATTAGATACTCGCAGTGTATGTGTGTGATTTCGGTTGCTAGATTCACGGGTTGATATGAATAAAGACTAAGTGCGAAAATAAATGCGGTAAGTAAGTAGAGAGATTTTTATAGTGGTTCCGAGGTGATGTAATCCCCCGTACGTCCACTCTTCTCCCGTGATGTTGGAGGAAATTCACTAGTAATCTTTGAGTTATCCGTTACAAAGAATCCTAGGTTGCTTGTCCTTCACCAATAACTATGGCTTCACAACCGAAAACTAAGAACGGTAGGATTGCTTTGCTCCCGAGTCTTCCACCGGTCCTTGAAGGGTAGAATTGCCTCTTCACCGGCTCCACCACAAACCAACGAGTCTTTCACACCTAACGGATGCTTCACTTTGTCTTCGTAGATTCTTTATAAAATAAAGAATGAATCAAATGAATGATTCAGTTGCAGCAGCTTGATTAGGATGATATAATCAGCAGCTTGCAGTCTTCAAGTGTGTATGCTTGATGCAGTTTGAACACAGAATGCACTTGAAGAAAATAACTAGATCAGCAGCTTTAAGCTCAGTAAGTTCAGCAGGGTGTTTTTCAGCTCAGTGTTATCACTTAAAATTTATCCCAAAATTCATCATCTTCTTCTTGAGTTGAAAGTCCTCTATTTATAGGTAGGAATGCATGTGACTTGAATTTGAAATTCAAATGTGACCGTTCCTTGTATTTGTCCCATCTGCACTGCATTCTGTCACTATTCATAGGATCGACACCTGTCGGATTACTTTTTGACAAGCGATCTGTCCACCCCTTTGACTTGTATCCAATGGATAAAAATATGGATCATCCCAACGTCTTTTTAATCTCAGCCTTTGATTTGCTTGATAAGTCAGAGGTAGTTGGCTGTTCTTATCCATGTAACTTCCCAATAATCTTGAATTGATCGAGGTATATATCAGCAGGTTCATCAGTCTGCTGTAAAACCAATCAGTCTGCTGAACATCATATTTTTGTCTGTAAAATATAATGCAGCTGAATCTTTTTATCCAACTTTTGTTTGTGAAGTTAGATTACATCATTTAAAGTATAACCAAGTTCCAAGCATCATCTAACTTGTGGAACTTAGACCTTCTACACAAGATATATGTAATCAGTTTAGGTCATCACGGACTTGCCTAAATTCGATTCCATATCCTTGACATTAAATACTAAGTTTGATCCCTTAGCCTTCATTAATCGAGTTTGAACCCTCGGCCTTCGCTTCGGTCTTCGCCAGTTCTAGACCGCCCACCGACCTATCTACCCTATCGACCTAGATCGGTCCGTCGATAAACAATCGGCACCTTTTACGATGCTTGTTTGATCAAACCTATTTATGAATCAAACTCTAATAAACCTATACATTTTATCTAGACATCTTTTTGCCTTTGCACTATAACGCTAGTATGGCACTCATCATCAAAACTAAGAAATAAGTCCAACAAGATTATTCCACCCTCTCTTCATTAAGTCTTCGATGAACTCTTTAGGCACAGTTTTGAGGTCTAGCCCCCTCTCATAACACATGTTCTTCCCGCCGATATAATCATGATAGTTAGAGTAGGCAACCGGTGAGTTGAAACGCAGCTCGAAAGGGATAATATCCTCGGGAGGGGGAGCTAGAGGAGGGCCTTGCTCGGGAGCACTCGTGGAGGGGCACTCGAGAGAGGTGGTGGAGCACTAGTCCTAGCGGTTTTGGCTTGCAAATGTGCCAAGGGCACATCGCTCTCAAGGTCCGTGGCCTCCCCACTATCACTACTCGTATTCCTCCCCTCGGTATCCGGCTCAAAATCTTCGTCGGATGTTTCATCCCTCAACCGTCCCGCCGGCCTAATTGCTCGAGGGTTTCTACTCTCAACCGCACCACCGATCCGAATACCACTCGTAGGTACCCTAGGATAAACTAGGGTTTTCTCGTTTTTTGGGGGCTTGCCTAGTCATTGGTTGCTTGCCCTTACCTCTACCCTCGGTTTCCTTTCGTTTAGTTTCCCTCATTCTATGAACATCAACCGAACAACACCAAACAATCAAGTTACAATCAAAACCGACCCGGTTATCGTCCAACCGGGATTTTAAACAAACCAACCATTCACAACAAAACACCCCACACAAGCCACACCATTCACCATCGATCAACACAACAAACAAAACAAACAAAAACAGGATATTGAATCAATAAACAATAAATAACGAGAAAGGGCGTTAAACCAAAAATAGGCCAAAAACTAACCCTAACCGAAATTTAAACGTAAAGCCGAAATATACCTGTTCTATGCTTAAGAGAGATGATAGGAATGATTTGGAGTGAAGAACGAGCCTCGAAACGTCGAAAATGAGCAAATTCGACTTCGGTGAAAAATCGCCAAAAATGTCGATCAAATCGAGGATAAAGGTGATTTGTTGTTGGAATGGCTTGTTGAAATCAAAAGAAGAGATTGAGAGGTGTTGAATGGGCTTTAAATCGCCAAAAACGGGTGAGAAATGAAGAATTTCGAGTGAAAGGGGGTTGAAACGCGGCCGCCGGACGTTTAGGGTTGAGAAAATCCGATTTTTGAAACGCCGGTTTGGAGGCGGTATTTAAAGAAGATGAGTCCAAACGCGCGTTTGGAATGAGTGGAACGCGCGTTTCGCATGTCCAAACGCGCGTTTGACGAGTGAAACGTGCGTTTGGGAAGGGAATTCACGATCGAGAGTTGAGGCTCCAAACGCGCGTTTGAAATGGTTCTAAACGCGCGTTTGGGAGGAAAAAGCCGCAAACGCGCGTTTGAAAGGGGTAAACGGGCGTTTGGACCGTAAACTAGGAAAACTCAAGATTTCTACCCCACACTTGATTCTAACCACCCCGAGACCTCTAGAAACACCAAACTAACTCAACAAACTACGAAATGGTGGGTTGCCTCCCCCAAGCGCCTTTGTTTTACGTCGTTGGCTCGACAAGATGGATTAAACGGTGCCAACTTTTTCAAAGTTATACCGTTGGCACAAGGCGAGAAAGGGTAGAAAGATAGAAAGATGGATTTAGAATTATACGAGTCAAGGTTTAAAGTCCATGACAAGACTTACAAGATTCATCACAAGGTACGGGATCTTCAAGATGCACTATTTCTAGTGCTTCATCGTAGGGCAACCGCTCATACCTTTTCAACCGCAAGCCATTAGTGGTGAACGTGCCAAACTTTGGATGAGTGATTTCGATAGCACCGGACGGATAGACTTTTGACACAACATAGGGACCGGACCACCTAGACTTCAACTTCCCTTGGAAGAGATGCAAACGAGTATTGTAGAATAAGACTTCGTCACCCTCATTGAAAACACGAGGTTTAATCAACTTATCATGGAGTAACTTAGTCTTTTCTTTATACTTTGTGGAAAGGTCATAAGCACACAGCGGAACTCATCTAATTCATTTAATTGGGCCATACGCTTCTCACCAATTAAGGTATCATCGAGGTTAAGCATTTTGATGGCCCAATAAGCCTTGTGTTCGATCTCTACGGGAAGATGACAAGATTTACCATAGACTATCATGTAAGGTGACATGCCCGGAGGTGTCTTAAAGGCTGTCCTATGGGCCCACAAGGCATCATCTAACTTCAAAGACCAACTCTTGACATTCGTGTCTACCGTCCTCTCTAAGATACGCTTAATACCCCTATTCGTGACTTCGACTTGACCACTCGTTTGGGGATGGTAAGCGGTACCTAACTTGTGTTTCACTCCATACTTCTCTAAAAGTTTATCAAACGGCTTGTTAGCAAAATGGCTTCCGTTATCACTGATTATAGCACGAGGCACCCCAAACCTACAAAAGATGTTCTTTCTAAGAAAACGGATAACAACATTCCTATCATTGGTGGGTGAGGCTAAGGCTTCGACCCATTTGGACACATAATCACACGCGACTAGAATGTACTTGTTACCACACGAAGAGGGATAGGGGCCCATGAAATCAATGCCCCACACGTCAAAAATCTCACACACTATGATCGGCTTCGAGGCATCTCACTCCTTCTAGATATACGACCGGATCTTTGACAAGCATCGCAAGATTTCACATAAGCATGTGCGTCTCGAAATAGAGTGGGCCAATATAGCCCACTTTGCAATACTTTCAAAGCGGTTCTTTGCCCCGAGAAGTGGCCTCCGGCCTCTTTGTCGTGACAAAACGAAAGAGCACTCAAAATCTCACTTTCGGGATGCACCTCCTCGAATACCATCCGAACACAACCTATAAAGACAAGGATCTTCCCACACATACTTACCCACCTCACTAAGGAATTTACGCCTTTGGTTCGAGTCAAGGTCGGGGTCTACGAAACCGCACTCGTGGTAGTTGACAAAAGGAGCAAACCAAGGACTACCTTCCTTACCGACTTTTAGAAAGTTGCCTCTCTTAGCCGGAAGAAGGGTGTCAAGTGCATACGAGTTGCTCGTGAGGGAAAGAGTCATTTATCTCGGTTTGTGCTTTAACCAACTCCTCACTAAGCTCCATACGACTTAAGTGGTCGGCTACGACATTCTCACAACCTTTCCTATCACGGATCTCTAAATCAAACTCTTGCAAGAGCAAGATCCACCTCAAGAGGCGGGGCTTGGCATCTTGCTTGGCAAAGAGATAACGCAAAGCGGCATGATCCGTGTGGACAACTACCCGAGAACCTACGAGATGAGACCGAAACTTATCAAACGCAAAGACGACCGCTAAAAGCTCTTTTTCGGTGGTGGTGTAGTTCGTTGGGCCGAATTCAAGGTGTGACTTGCATAAGCAATAGGCTTGAAGATTTTGTCGATTTTTTGACCGAGTACCGCACCAACCGCGGTGTCACTCGCATCACACATGAGCTCAAATTCTTGATCCCATTTCGGGGCAACTAAGATGGGAGCGGATACTAGCGCTTGCTTGATCATCGAAAATGCTTCAACACAAGCTTTGTCAAAATCAAACGGGACGTCTTTTCCAAGGAGAAGAGTAAGAGGACGGGCTATTTTCGAGAAATCCTTGATGAACCTACGATAAAACCCCACGTGGCCTAGAAAACCCCTAAGAGTCTTTAGGTTGGTGGGCATAGGAAGCTTAGCTATCGCTTCAACCTTAGCCTTATCTACCTCTATACCTTTACTAGATATCTTATGCCCTAAGACTATCCCCTCTCGTAACCATCAAATGACACTTCTCCCAATTAAGCACCAAGTTTGTCTCCTCACATCTACCCAACACCTTTTCAAGATTATCTAGACATTGTTCAAAGGAATCACCAAACACGCTAAAATCATCCATAAAGACTTCTAAAAACTTTTCTATCATATCCGCAAATATGGCGACCATGCACCGTTGGAATGTCGCGGGTGCATTACACAACCCAAAAGGCATCCTACGGAAGGCAAAGGTACCATAGGGACAAGTGTAGGTAGTCTTTTCTTGGTCCTCTAAAGCCACATGTATTTGGTAATACCCACTAAACCCATCAAGGAAACAATAAAAGGCATGGCCACTCAATCTCTCCAACATTTGATCAATAAAAGGGAGGGGGAAATGATCTTTACGGGTTTGGTCATTTAGCTTACGATAATCAATGCAAATTCTATGACCACTTACCAAACGTTTAGGCACCTCCTCTCCTTTGTCATTGATCTCCACGGTCATACCTCCCTTCTTCGGCACCACTTGGGTGGGACTCACCCACTTGCTATCCGAGATGGCGTAGATAATCCCTAGCTTCAACATTGTGACCACATCCTTCCTCACAACCTCTTGGAGGTGGGGATTGAGTCTTCTTTGGGGTTGCCTTACCGGCTTTGCTCCATCTTCCGAATAATCTTGTGTTGGCAAATGGTGGGACTAATACCCTTAAGATCGCACATCTTCCACCCGAAAGCACGCTTATGCTTCTTAAGCATCTTCACTAACTCATCTTCCTGCAAAGCCGTTAGTGTAGAAGAAATAATCAAAGGAAGTAAATCATCATTTTCAAGAAAAACATACTTCAAATGAGGTGGAAGCGGCTTCATTTTCAAATCTTTCGGAGGATCCTCAATTGATGGATTTTCTAGCTCTCCTTCAAGCCCAAGATCAATCTTCTCAGTCCACCTCTCACCCACGAAAGCCGTCTCTTCGAGCTCTTTTGCTTCCTCTTCCAATTCTTCTTCCTCATCATGTTCCGTACTTACTCTTTCCATGCCTTCATCGGATTTATCTTTATATTCCCGCATGTCAACATGTTCCGAAACGCAAGGATATATAGCATCAATAGAAAAACAGTCCTCGGTGCTCTCCTTAGGATGTTTCATGGCTTTATAGACATTGACCGCGACTTTTTCATCTCCAACTCTCAATATTATCTCACCGCTCGCAACATCTATCAAAGTCCTCCCGGTATTTAAAAAGGGACGTCCTAACAACAAAGGTGTTTTGGAATCCATCTCCATGTCTAGTACAACAAAATCTACCGGGAAGGCAAACTTATCCACTTTCACTATGACATCCTCTATCACTCCCATAGGCTCCCGAATAGACCTATCCGCCATTTGAAGGGTCATCCCGGTTGGCTCCAACTCTCCTAGGTCAAGACTCTCATATATAGCACGGGGCATTAGGCTTACACTAGCCCCCAAATCACATAGAACACTAGGAAAATGAGTTGAACCAATAGTAACCGGAATAGTGAAACTACCCTTGTCTCTAACTTTCGGGGGAATCTTAGATTTTCCATTAAAAATAGCGGAACACTCTTCATTTAAACACACAACTTCTTGCATCTTACCCTTTTTAGTTAGTAACTCTTTCAAAAACTTACAATACGAGGGCATGTTTGCAAGTGCTTCAAGGAAAGGAATGTTCAAGTCAATTTTTCGCAAAATCTCAATGAATCGAGTTTGTGCCTTATTCAAGCAACTTTGTCTATGATTCTTAGGGGGATACGGGAGAGTACTCAAATCAAAATCTTTAGAAGGAGGAGAGATCATACCTTTCTTACCTTTGGAACGTGGGGAAGACGGCTCTTTCATTGGCTCTTTCCCTTCTCTTCTAGTTGGTTCCTCATCTTTCACATCGATGACCACATAATCTCCCCTAGCTTGAGCTTCTTTCCTTTCTACTTCCTTCTTCTTGACATACTCCCCATGATCTTCATCATCTTCAATCCCATCTATATCACCATCCATAGCTCCCGCTTCGGTCTCAATGGAAGTTTTTCTAGCCTTGTCCTCCCACAAGACTTTCTTCTCTCCATTAGTTCTCAACACTTTACCACTTCGAGTTAAGATGGCGTTCACACTTCTCGGATTTTTTTCGGTGTTACTCGGTAAACCGCCCTTCAACTGAACATGTTCCACCACTTGACCAAATTGTGTCTCAAGATTTTTTATGGCGGACCCATGTTTGTAGTTCATCTCAACCATGTCCTTCTTTATCTCCGCAAAGTTTTTGTTCATTTGTTCCAAGATGACATCGGTTGAACTCTTTTGAGGTATAGGAGCTAAAGGAGGAGGGTTTTGATGATTGGTAGAACCCTGTTGATTATACCCTCCTTGTTGCCTTTGGTGTGGTGGTTGATAGACATGCCCTTGTGAAGATTGGCTTTGATTTTGGCCTTGTCTATAACCTTGGTTTAGTCCTTGGTTTTGATTCCGGTTCCAACCTTGATTGTTGTTATTCCTCCAAGAACCATCACCTTGATTTCCATAGTTCCCTCCTTGACCTTGTCCCACATAGTTCACATCTTGGGATTCTTCATACGGTTGCCCACCTTGTTGTTCCCCCATATATTGGCCTTGATAGGGGCTTTGCGACCGATTTTGATATTGGGACCCCGTATTCCATTGCTCCATAGAACAAATGCTCATCATCCGCTTAGCCAACTCATTCATGCTATCTTGAGATGGGGTACTAGCTTGCCCTTGAGTCGAGGATTGAGGATAAGCCATATTTTGAGCTTTGGTCGTCATCCTACAATCCTTTGCCGAGTGTGATCCACTACAAATTTGGCAAAGCTTAGCGCTCTCATTCTCCTTTTTCAATCTCCCTAACTGTTGTTCCATCGCTTGTACTTGAGCATGATATTGATCATTTGCTTCAACTTCTTTCACTTCAACCAAACCGGGCTTCTTGCTTCTTGTCCCCTTTCTACTTGACGATATATATTGCCTCGAGGTCTCGGAAATCTTCTCAATTTGGTTCATAGCTACTTCGGGTACCATACTCATAATATCTCCATTACACGAAGCATGTAACGTACTTTGATGAACTTGATCCAAACCCCGGAAGAAAGCATGAACTACCTCGTACGATCTCAATCCGTGCCCCGGGCACTCCCTCAACAAAGCCTTAAACCGATCCCATGACTCATGAAGCTCTTCTCCTTCATATGCATTGAACGACATTATAGCTTCTTTCATATCCATGGTCTTCGACGGGGGTAATATTTGAGTAGAAAAGTCTTTACCACTTCCTCCCATGTGTGTAAAGAGTCATTAGGCAACGAATCATACCACCTCTTAGCTTGCTCTTTCAAGGCGAACGAAAAGCATAAGTTTGAGTGCCTCATCACTCACTCCATTGATCTTCGTCGAGTTCACTATTTGGAGAAAGTGATCAATGAATAAATGAGGATTTTCTAAAGCGGTGCCCTTGAATATAGCATTATCTCCCAACAAATGTATGATGTTTCTATTCAATTCCAAGTTGTTGGCGGCTACCAGTGGCATTCGGATTGGACTATGCCCCATGTTTGCCGTAGGAGCTAGCACAAAATCTCTACAAGTCAAACCACCTTGGTTTTGCTCTTGTTGACCGTTAAACCAATTTGGCATCGCGTTTGCACCTTGATTGTGAGCTTGGTTCGATTTTGTTGAAACCGATTCAACATCCATGCATTGAACTCGTTGCATAAGAGCGGGATCCATTTGATTCCCTTGGGCCTCATGTTGAACATTCGAGGAATAGGCCCATTCGCATTCACAACGTTGTGTCCTTGTCCATTCCCATCTCCTTGTGCATTGTTGTTGACAAGAGGCGGGTTTGGAACTCGGGATTCCATTATTATTCACCAAATTTCCTTCCAAACCTTGTCCACCTTGTTGTGCCATGTCGGATCCTTCTCCCAACTCACCCAAACTATCCTCTTCTATGACCGGAATCAACTCCTCTACTTGACGACCTCTCCTTCGTTGGATCGTTTCTACGCCTTGCGTAAGCTTCAATCCCGTCTATGTAAGGTTCGAGTGGTGTTTGAGACCTCCGGGTCATGCACTACAAAAAGCAAACAACAAGAAAACAAGAAAATAAAACCTAGGCCCAAGCCTTCGGTTCACTTACAAGATATCACAAATAGCACACAACTCCCCGGCAACGGCGCCATTTTGATGAGCGTTATTTTCACCAAACAAATTCATAAAATACTCAAGACAACGGTGATTAAACAAGCTCTCTAACCGGCGGTGGACCGGGTCGATTGCGAGTAAAGCTACGGGAGTCCGAGGTCGAACCCAAAGGAATCGTGCTTGCAAGTACCAAAGTGAACGTAATGCTTAGTCTAAGTGATCAAAGTTCTTAAGGTTTTGTTTACTACAACGGCACTAAATGAATCTAACTAACGAGTCTAAAGATAAAAAGAGAGAAAGAAGATTAAACTACTCGGTTTTAAAGATAATTAAAGAGACATAGCCGAACCATGATCAAAATAGCTAATATCACCCAAAGGAAAGACAAAACCGGGAGTGTGCAATAACGACGAACTCTTGCATTCAATTTCACGGGTACGTGCTCCTAATCCCGGTGCTAAGGTCCGAACAACTCTTCCCCAACACCTTATGTCAAGTCAACTAACCTATCCTAAGAGAGATTCCTCCACAAGACAATCATGCACAAGAGCCGTGTAAACGTTGAAAACGAGTAGCCTCGCACTACAATGCGATCCTAGAACCCTTTTCCCACACCCCTTTCTCTCGAACAACTCTCAAGAGTGATGTGTGTGATTTTTGACCTAGGTGATCAATCTAGCCCAAATCCGTTATAACGAGTTCTAAGACGTGAAATACGCAAGGAACAACAATAAAAAGCACTACCCACTCCCAATTTCATCACCCAAAGGGTGATTTCACTAAATTTCACATGATTTGGCTATGAAGATGTTTAGCTACACATTATATTAATCAAAACATGCATAAAACAAGTAAATAAGAGCCATAACAAGTAAAAGAGAAGAGAGATATACCATAAAATCGCGAAATTCGAGATTAGATCCAAAAAGTACAAAATAGAGAAGTAATTAAAAGGTGGTCTCTTAGTGTTTGGAATGAAAATCTAAGCTAAGAAATGGAAAGATTATGCTAAGATATTGTTGATTTACACTAAGAGAGAGTATTCTAAGCTATTACAAAATTCGAGCAAAAGATGGGTAGAGTGTTGCTAAGAAAAGCTTGATATCTAAGAAAATGTCTAAGGGGGTATTTATAGGTGAAGGGAAAATCTGCTTAAAAAATGGTCCAAACGCGCGTTTAGAGGGTTGGAACGGGCGTTTGGCATCTTCAAACGCGCGTTTCGCTTGGCCGAAACGTGCGTTACACATAATTTCGGGCGGGGCTTGATCGTTCTTCATCCGGAACGCGCGTTTAGGAAGGTTCAAACGCGCGTTTAGGATCTTGGAACGCGCGGTTGGCTCGGTTTCCAAACGTGCGTTTAGAGGGCTTCAACTCGAACCAAATCGAACTTCGGAACGCGCGTTTAGGGATTCAAACGCGCGTTGTGTGTGGAACGTGCGTTTGGAGGGTTCAAACGCGCGTTTGAACCCCCGTTTCCCCAGCTTCACTTTTCTCCTTTTTGACCCTCGTCTTGCCTCGGTTATGCTTTTTCACCACAAATTGTCATCTTCCGTGTCCTCGAGACACCAATACCCTTCAATGTCATAAACAACCACAAACATCCAAACAATTCCGGAGGGTAAAAGTGCTCGGGAATGGGGTTAATAATAACAAAAAGGGGTATGAATTCATCAAAGTGACGGATTCGTTCCCCGTGCCATAAGCTCACGATATCACCCCGAAAATGGTCTAATTTACCCAAAATTGTGCTGAAAGTGTGATAAGCGGGGGTAATTAATGCACCGGAGTCACGTAAAGTTGACTCCCATCACTTTGCATTGTCAATTATTATTTTCTTATGCACGATGTTTATATCTCTAGCTTGCTTCAAATGGACCATGGTATTTGGAGTATTCAGATGGTGTGAGTGGCCTTCTATAAAAGTAGCAACCATGTATTTCACTGTTTTCTCTTCCTCTACACCATCTTCTATTATTTTGAAAACTATTTTAGCCTGACAACCAACCCTAGTTATTGGAACCCTTCTTAGTTTCCCTGTCGGCTTACTTATCCCCGCCTTATTACATACGCAACGCTTGTATATAATATTTCTGTTAGGTCCTTTACCATGTTTTTCTATATCCAACCTGATGTTAAACCCGGCGACTTCACTATACTTCCTATAAAAACGTATTCCACTGTTTAGGTCATCAAACAACATCCCTACAACCGGCTTTAAATTCTCTAGAACATAGGGTATTTGGTTGATAGGGTCTCTAGTGACGACAGGAGTAGCTTCATAAAAACATTAAAATTTAATATCAGATGCACATTAAAAGTGACTAGATGCACTAAAATACTAATAAGATGCAATTGAATGTAAAAACAGAGCATAAATAACTATAACCTATAGTAGCATCTTGTTCGACTATCTCTTCTGCTAAAGGTGACTCATAGTTGATTCCTTCCACACTATCTGCATTATTTGAATGATAAATTAAACACACCCGTTCATTTATTTTACATGATATTCTATCAAAAATATGGAAGAAGAAGTAAAATTATAAGAAAATTCACCTACTGTACTTATGTCAGGTACAACGTCAGCTACTGCCATACTTGTCAAACTAGAAGTGTTGATTTCTTCACTTAATTCTGTAGTTTCTGTAACAGAGTGAAAAGGTTATGATAACGAAATTTAAAATCACCAACTAGATGCACTAAATCAACAACCACATGTACTAAATCACCAACTAGTATTGTATGTTTTAACAAACAATTTGCCAAAACAATTTGAGTGAAAAATTACCTGCTTGATAAGGTGTGTACAAAACAATTTGAGTATTCTCCATCGCCGGATTTCCATCATCATATTCCGATTCCGAATCCATTGCTATGCTACGCAAAAAAACAATAATCAAAACTAGTTATTGTTCGCCGTCGCCGGATTCCCAAGTAGCGCAGTCGTATAACCAAGTAGCGCCGTCGACGGATTTGAAGAAGGAAGGCTGTGGCAGAATCGAAGGAGGAAGGCTGAATAGAAGGAGGAAGGGTAGGAAGGGTAATTCGAAGCTTATGTTTCTGATTTGTTTGGGTTATTAATTTAAGTGGTATGTAGGTATGTACGGATAGTATGGTATGTAGGGAAACCCAACCCTATATATATATATATATACATATATATATATATATATATATATATATATATATATATATATATATATATATACACAATCGATCAATTGGTGTTCAAAGTGTCTGTTAGACACCTCACATGTCTCTAATTTATTCAACTATAATTTTGTCTTCACATGAAGTGTTGAATGTGTGGCAGAGTTTTATATACCTCAGCTTGATATAAAAAAAATTGGATTGTACTCAAATCCGTATCTTTGTGATATACTTGCTAAAGTCAATAGGATAAAGATAAGAGTGTATATTCAATTTCATACGGTTAATTATTGCTCTTTTTTTTTTTTTTAGGTAAAATTATTGCTGAAAACATAAAAACAATATGTTAGTATATATAATTTAATTAATCAATTTCACATACAAATGTGTTTATAAAAAAAATTCCTTACTATTTATAACTAAATTTTATTAGGGGTTGGACGGCGGCTAGGGTGGCGGCACGCCTGTGTATATGCCTCAACTTCATTGATCACCAAGGTTAGTAATACGTAGGCTAGGGTAAATAATTTTTGCATCATACTAGTGTTGTATTGGTTCTACAATAATTATCTTTCACTCGCGTGGAAATTAGTTATTATATAGGCATCCAAGACATCACCATTGTTGGGGGTTCTACAATTTATAATTATATGTCTCACTCGTCTGGATATTAGTTATTCTGCAATCAAGGCATCGGAAATCATGCATTCCTCGAATGATGTTCAAGAAACAACGGTTAAATGGACTTTACCATATATAATTAACATCAAATAAGGATGTGTATAAACATTTTCTCAGTGAAAAGTCAACCTCTAAGGCTACGCTACGGGGATGCGTGCTGGTCTTCTCTTTAATTCAATAATCTTGTCTTACTACTTATGGAATTGGCTACAATGATGAGGATTGAGCCGGTTACCCCAATGAATGCAAGTCCGCGATGGGCATCTCTCTATCTATGTTAGGGAATTAATATCTTGATTACCTCGCACACATAACCACGCAACGTTTTCGATCATCCACCGAGGTGGAATATCGCGATAACGCATCAACAACCACGAAATTCCATTGGGTATCTTTTATATACGAAATACACTGAGCATGCATTCTAGAGTTATGATGTGATGTGATAATATCTCAACAACATATCTCTCTTTTTTTTTTGGGTATAATCTATTCAACAAAACCTCTATCATGTCATCCAACAAAATGCTACTAATATAATCCGGAGTCATGTAACAAACTAAAATTAGAATCAGAATTACGTCATTCCAATGCAAGACGATCCACAACACGATTCCATTCTCTTAAAGTATGTTGGATGATGCAATTCCAATCATTCTTCAAAAACTCTCTCAGCCTTCAATGAGGCTAGGATCCAACACGGAGTCCAAGTCTCCATCCCGGTATATGCTAGGCATTGCCGACAAGGACTCGACTCAATGATGACATTGTTAAAACTAGCTAGCCTCCCAAGCCAATCTGAGGGCTTTTCTGATCGCTCTAAACACACACACACACACACACACACATATATATATATATATATATATATATATATATATATATATATATATATAACAAATTGTGCTAAACTGGGCAAATTTCAAATTACTCTGTTCTACATCACATAGAAATTGCGTAACAAGACTATGGATAGCATTTTCTTTCGTATTAGTAACAATTCTAATTTTTTCTTTTTCTTTTTGGACAAATGTCCTTCTCTATATGAAAAGAGAGGAAAAGCTCAGGAAAAAAGCCACGTCGACGCCTTTTCCAATTAAATTCCGTTTGGGCTTTTGTTTCAGTCCAGCAAAAAAATAAAGTCCAACAGATATTTTAGCCCAGTTAAAAATAGTCCACCAAAAAAAACCCTGCCAAAAAAAACTTCTACACAATTAAGTTTTCTTGGCAATCGTTGGTAGATTAGTTTTGTTAGGGTTGGGAGAAGAAGCGGCGTCTTCACAGTCTTCATTTTCAACCAAAAGATCTGTCGTCTTCCGTCGTCCTTGCCGAAATCATCCCCCTTACCTGAGGAAAATTTTCTATTTAAACCACACACCGAGAAATCTCTAACCCTAGAAGGATGAAGATGAAGAGAGCAGCAAAAGGCAAAAATAAAAGAAATCAATTACAGAACTCACAGATCGAAGAAGATACCTAATGGAAAGCTCTTCAATGGACGAGTTTGCGAATCCGACGACGTGCATAATGTCTAAAAGAGTAGATGATAAAGCTGTCAGAACTAATAGATTGGTGATGGCTGCGGCTTCGACTCCTATGACGACCGATGTCGGTGTTAATACCGGAGTTAATATCAGAATCTGAATGAGAATCTTCATAATCATAACGCCGGCTTCAGCTTCAACTCCGGCGGCTTGAGGGCGATGAGCGAGGAGCCATGGGAGCTCAGGGTTTGAGCTACGGGGAGAGAAAAAGAGGGATAGCTTTGAATTTTTTTTTTTTTTTTGGTATACAGAGGTTCTTTTGTTCTGAATCTGTTTCTTAGCAATTTTTTATTTTACGCAGGTATTTTTTGCTGAAATTTCGTGGTGGTTCTTATTTCATTTCGTGGTGGTTCTTATTTCATATGTAAGTCTTTTCCCTTCTTCCTTATTTAGCTCTGGTTCTTATTTCATATGTAAGTCTTTTCCCTTCTTCCTTATTTAGCTCTTCGAATGAGCCGAAGACCTCAACTAAAGTAATGAATTTCGCTATTTCGGTTGCTTAAAGTTTATACTTTTGTCTCTTTTTTAATGATAGATGACGCAGAAAGTTTGCTTTAATTTCAATTGTAAAGCTGTGCTTGAAAGAGTGAACAAAGGTTGGCGCCGCCGTACCGGCGAGTTTGCTGAGCTCTGTGATCGTTGCTCGTAAGTGATTTTTCTTGCTCTCTCTCTCTTTTTCAGCTTATTTAAATTGATTTTTGTTTAGTTTTAGCTCATTTTCTCTGAACAGGATTAGCTAAATTGCTGGGTTTTTTTTTGGTTGTTTTTGTTTGGGTTCTGTAGTTAAGATTCGAATTTTGTGTCTGTCAAGATCAAGTGTCTTTTATAAGCTTTTGTATGGACATTCTGTTTTTTGATTTTGAAGTAATTTTATGCTGCCCCTGTTCCCCTTTCTTGATTTTGAACTGTGGTTGAATTTTGCACCCGGATACATTCGGTCTTTCAATTGCTACAATAACTGCCGTTCAAAGTCACTGAAAATGGGGGATAATTCAACCTGAGAAAGCTGGAGACGGTTTCTTATGGAACACATTCAATTGTAGCAATTGAAAGCTGCAGTGTCCCCCCTCCCCCTCCCCCCTCCATAGAAAGCTGCAGTCTTTCCTCTTCAGGTCTCTTATGGAACACATTCAATTGCTATTTCCTACCGGGTAGCATATTCAGTTAGCTTATTCATTGCTCAGTGTCCCCCCTCCCCCCTCCCCCTCGTTTTAGGGATTCAATTTCTTAAATGTTCATTTATGCAAATAGCTACTTATGCGTGTTCTGATGATTATCTTTCTGCTGGTTAGTTTTTTATATATCTGAAGATTTGATGGTGAACTTTTTTCCAAGGAAAGAAGTGTAGGCCTTTTTCTGCTGTTAGACCTGGTGAAGATTAAACATGAATGGTATGCTTTAAAATGATTTTTTTGTTTTTGTATATACATGCTTTATCTCATATTCAAACAAGTATCTCATTGTTGATGCTGTGATCAACAGGTGTCCGATTTCCTTATCCAGAAAGTTCAAAGTTTGGACCATTTAGCTATTTGATAATATGTAGTATATTCGGGATCTGATTTCCAATGCATTGGAGAACAGAACATGCTTATAATTTTTTTTACAACTCAATTCATAGCTTGAGCATGATGTTCTTAATTGGGCAGCAAATATCTTATAGTGTTATATGATCGTAGCTTGAGTTCAATTTCTTGACCAAGTGTTTTTCATAGTTACGCGAATGAAAATGCAGGAAAGGTGTACCGTGATGTAGTGGGTAGTGCATACTATGTTGCTCCCGAAGTCTTGCGTCGTAGCTATGGAAAAGAAATAGATACATGGAGTGCTGGTGTTATTCTGTATATTTTACTCAGTGGTGTACGGTGTACCTCTATTTTGGGCTGGTAATTAATGACAAAAACTGTTTGATTCATCAATATCAAATAGCGCCAAAGACTTAGTTCGTAAGATGTTGACAATGGATCCAAAACACATGATTACCTCTGCACAAGTTTTAGGTATACTTTTTGTTAAATCAGATTAGAGACGGTCTTTTTATGGATGTGCTATTTAACATAGGTTAAAGGATCAAAATAAGAATACAATGTGATTAATATGCTCAAATGATCCTTTTAAGATGTAGGCCTTTAACAATTTTTTGTTTTTTCTACTAACATTATAGAGCATCCATGGATCCGAGAAGTTGGAGTAGCATCAGATAAACCAGCATCAGATAAACCAATAGACAGTGCTGTGCTATCTAGAATGAAGCAGTTTAGGGCAATGAATAAGCTAAAACAGCTTGCCTTGAAGGTGACTTGTAACACAGTGTCGAATGTAACGTGCCTGTTGATTTCACTTTGAACTTACAACATACAAAGTTCAAAGTTCTGAGTTCAAACATACAAAGTTCAAGCTTTGTATCTGATTTTGTATGTTGTAGGTTCAAAGTTCAAAGTTCAAAGTTTGCTTCTACTTATTCTGTTGTAATGCTACCTAAATTCCTTCCTTTGCAAACCAATATGTATCGATTTCACGATTCGAGGTTTTTTATTCAAACTTTTTCAATCATCTTCCACTAAATTGCTTAATTCTTGCTTCTATATAATGTTCTGAATTGTTTAATTTTCCAGGGCATCTGGTTGCCGTGCCTTGCACGGCCGGAACTCACTAGTATTACATATACAAAACTTTCCACCGTAATTTTTTGGGGGCCTAGTGTTCTTGAAAAGGACTTGGATTTGTTCTTGTCGGGATGCGCTGTTCAATTTTTTTTTAATATTATAACCGTTGTAATAGGTTAAATATAAGAAACGCCATGCATTACATATATTCATTAATTCCTACTCTCTTTCACATAGTGTGATGTATATAGTGAAAAATAATAGAAATTTATAATTATACATGATATTTTATACGACGATTATACCATAAAATCTTTCACATCATGATTGCTGAGCTTCCGGTACGATGGGTCTTGCTGAAAACAAGATTAATGAAAGAAAAATTAAATACTTTGAAGCTAATAATGCAATATAAATAAATAATGAAAGTAGGTTAAAAGTGTTTAATTACTTGAGAAATTGCTTTAACCAAATAGCTGATCTCTTGGGATATCTTTTAAGCCCATTTTTGTAATCCACAAAATTCAGACCAAACCTTAATGTTTTGCCTGAATTCCATTCAAATGTGTCTAATAAACTCCATGCAAAATAACCTTTTACTTTTACACCATTTCTGCATGCACGTCAAATAAATTAAATTGCAATTATAATTATTAACAAAAGTATAATATAATTGTATTATATTCATTAAAAAGTAAATGGACTCACTCAATGGCTGTCTTTAGAGCCAATAAATGGGAGCTGTAGTATTGTATCCTTTGTGGATCATTTGTGCCTTCATTTGCTGTTTGCATATTGGAATCAGCAACTCCTATAAAATGTTAATTAATTATTATACATATTAATCCATGCATAATCAAATATTGGAAATACATAATGTTAACTATATATTTATATTTATATGTTAAGGAGGCCTAAGGTGTGCTGAAATTAAAGTTCTTTTGAAAAAGTTGAGTTGATTAATACAAATCTTTTGTTTTTACCATTTTCAGTAATATAAATGACTGGATTTTTATATTTGTTCCTTGTATAGATAAGAAGTTCCTCCAGGCCTTTTGGATATGAATAAAATCCTCTTGCCCCTGTCTGCAAATAAAAAAAAAAGATTTTTATAATTATAAGTTCGGAATTATTTACATTAAATTCAAGGTAGAAAGTAAATAATTTATAATTAAAACTCTGCATAAGAACTTCATGAGGAGGTGGGACTTAATGTTATATCGCTAATTAATTTAGTTTGGAGTTTGCATTTTGTTCTCTTATAGGTAAGGCTTTTAAGCTGTTGTTATTATTTAAGATAAACTCGATTGTTTCAATGTATGAGCTATTGTTATTTGGGTATTAGGAAAGTTTTTTTTAATTTTTATAGATTTTTGTCCAGAAGGACAAAATTATCAAAAAATCGAGATAGAAAAGATTAATCGTAATTTAATCGGACAAAAAAGTAACATTATGAAGTTACAAATATGAAGTAACAAATGTGGAATAAAGTAAATATGAAGTAACAATTGTGAAACACAAAGTAACATTAACACGTGAAGTAACAATTTTAAAGTAACTATTATGATTTTTATCCTTTATAATCATGAAAATATTACTTTTGTCCATCCAGACCAATTTATTAATTTTTTGGTCCCTGTGGCCCATTCTCCCTAATTTTTATTCTTCAATATAGTGACATTGTAATCTTTTGCATGTTGGGTGGATTTAAATCCGTTTAAGAGACCACGTAAATTTACTGTATTGGTTTTTATTTTTTTATATTTTTTTTCTTATGTTATGACCGTTAAAAACTACTTCTCCGTCCTGTAATATAAGTGAAATTTTAAAATACAACCGTTATAGGAAGGTTATATCAAGTGGCATATATTAGGCCTCTCATTTTTACTCTCTTTATCGTGTGTGAGAGGTTAGAAATGAGAGGCTCTAATGTATGCCACTTGATATAACTTCCTACAACTGTTGCACCATAAAATCTCTCGTAATTTAGGGTTTTTTTTTTGGCTTTTTTGCGGTGTCACAAAATATAAGTCTTCTGACAAAATAATATAATATTAAATGTCTCGTTTTCATTTTCACACTAAACAATGTAATATTATTAGTCAGTCTCTGAAAATAATACAATATTTTGTATTGGAATATTAATAAGTAAGTCATTTATTATGTTTTCCTAATCTGTGTGAAATGACCAAAAGACCTTATATTATGAGATGGAGGGAGTATATCTTGAAGTTTTTCATGTAAGAAAGTAAATTAAGAAGCCTTACCGGAGCTCCGATGGGTTTCCCATTCCTTATAGCTGTGACAAAAACAATATATATATCTCAATAATCAACAATATAACAATAATACATAAGTAACTTAAGCAACACTTTTTTATTTTTTGGTATATTTTTCTGTACACTTACATGTGAGATTTACTCCTAAGTCTGTTGAATAGCTGATGTTAATGTTGTTGTTAGATGACATGATTGGAGAAGCAAAATTGGCTGTGTAATAATTCACTCCAAGGAAATCAATGGAGCCCTTTATGGCATTTGATTGGTTGCAAGTGAATCTCGGTAACCGGTTTTTTAAGGTGACACGCAAATTTTTTGGGTAATCTCCGTAAGTGAGTGGTTCCAGAAACCTGTGTAGCAAATCAAATCAATTGTATGAGCTTAAGTTAGGGTGGTAAGTGAATTGGATTATTGATTAAAGAGTATCAACTCGATTTGACTTGATTGCATCTTCGGTAACCCATATAAATGATACTTTCATTTCACGAATATTGCGTATTAATTACATATTTGTAACTCATTGTTTATGATGTGACAAATTCATTAATAAATGTTTTTTTTACATTAAATAGTGTTCATCAAAAAAAGTATTGACACAATGTTATGACAATATAGTTTTCAAGAGGGTTGTTACAATATTAATATGATTTGCATAATAAATAGCTTTAATTGAATAAATGTGTTAATTACCATCCATAGAAGAAGTGCAAGGCACGTTGGGCAGCTTCAATATCAGCCTTCTCATTTGAATATGGTACAAACCAATTGGTTGCTAGCACTATTCCTATTTTCCCTTTTTGAGATGGCTTTACAAAAACACAAGAAAAAATAATAATAATAATAAAAATTTGCATGATTTTAATTGATTCAGAACTATCATAAAATTAGTGATGATTCTAAGCGAAAATTCTTGTAGTTCACAAGTTTGATTGAGATAATCTACCGGTCAGGGGCAGCTTCAGGATTTTTAATACGATGATAAAAAATTCATTATTTTTTCTTTCTATTTCCAACATAGATTTGTATATTCAATTTTATAAATCTAATTAATTAGGGTTCAAAACATAAAATAATGTGTCAACTTAATTACCTTGTATTTTAGTGAATACACTTGAACTGCGGCGGCATGGCTAAGTAAAATATGATGGCCAACCAGGTAGGGTTCGGTTGCTGAGTTTCCGACAGGACAACCTTTGTTCAACCAAGAAGAGCACCTCCCGGGTGCCGTTGTTCCTACAATAGTAGTGGAATCATAACCACCCGTGGCAAATGTCCATGGCTCGTTGAATGTTGTCCAGTGCTTTACCCTGTCACCAAATTCTCTGAAACACAATTCTGCAAAATTCCGATAATCGTTTCTGCAAGAAAAAGTCAAATCTTTATTATGCTCTGTTCTGTTCGTCTCAAAATGTATGACGTTTTAACGTTTTCTTTTTTTGGTCCCATAATATAAATCATATTAGAATACCCGTAATTCGTTTATTAATAAAAATGAAATGTCATGTTGCAATAATTTTTTATCACATATTTATTTGCTTAAAACCCCCTATATCTGGGACTAATTGGTCTGACTATTCCGGAATTCAATCTGGACAGTGTGCGAATGCTGCAGTGTCTGACTCTTACTCTGGAGTAAATGTCAATACATGCATGCTACAGTGCGTGACTTTTACGCAGGAATTAAGCCTCCGATATCAAGGACTAATTGGTTTGACTATTCCAGAATTCATCCTGGATAGTGTGTGCATTCTGCAGTGTCTGACTCTTATCACTAATATTTTTAATCGGTTTTATCGAATAGAGTAATGTTACCGACACACAGAGCCGTCCCTGGGGCCAGGCCAACAAGGCCGCGGGCTAGGGCCCCCACTAAAACTGATAATTTTAGGGCCCCCGTTTCATGTAATATAAGTGTATTTTAGGTCTATTTTTATGTTTTAATCAAGCTAAAAACCGGTAAAAAGACCTAAATTTATAGCCGAATTTAATGAAAGGAAATCCAATCAAACTCCGTTGCATTATTTATAATACTCATCAACATAGTAAACCTCAAAACTAGTTGTAATATATTATTTTTTTCATAGGGTCAAGGGCCCTAATTTTTTTTGGCCTAAGGCCTGTGATTTCACAGGGACGGCCCTGCCGACACAATCACTCTGACACAACTAGTGGCCGACCTACATACAGCTAAGGGAGACACTTGCATCCCCTCAATACGAAAAAAAATCTACTAATATATGTAGTATGCATCTTGTTTGACCCCGTTTTAATTTTTTATTTGTCTTTTTAAATTTTTTATTGCCTCCTATTACTCAAAATCCTGCGTTCGCTACTAGATACAACGAATATCATAATCGGATATGGCAGTGAGACATTAATGATGTGACGTTCATTTAAAGAAGTGATTTCATTTACACATCATATTAGAGTAGCAATTCACTCATGTAACATCATCAATAAATTAATAGCTGTGACATTAAATACTAGATGTACAATATTCTTGGAGGTGGGGCCAAGGAAGAGGAATTAGAGGGAGTTGATGTCATTTTAGGAAGGTGACACTGCATATTGACTTTGTACTTTTTTTTTTTTTTTTTGAGTAATGATAGATGTAATGATAGATGTACTTTTTTTTTTGGTTTTGCCCTTTCAACGGGTGACATTACTTTATCTCTAATCCTTAATTTTGAGGAGTCTACATCACAATCAATTGAGACTCATCAAAATCAAAGGGGAGATATTGGGTTGTGTCACCCGTTGTATTAAATTTGTTGTGTCTCTATCATTGCTCCATCTTTTTTATTTTGTATTTGACTCTGTATTTTTGTATTTGACCATGTATTTGTATTTTTTTGGGAAAGTATGTAAGTTTTTCCTCTCTTTTGCGATAGTAAGAAAATAAGAGAAATAAAAAGAAAAAGAGAGGAGGTCGTCTCCACCTTCTCCCCGTTTCTATCCAGAAAACCTCAATTTCCAGTTTTCCTTATTTTCAATTCCATTTCTGTAAATTCTTCATGGTATCGGAGCGTTAATTCAACGTTTCTGCTATTTTGAAGGTGTTTCAATGGTAAATTTGGAGGCTATTCTCATCTTGAGCCCTTTCTATATCCATCTGAATGAAACTTCGGCGCAAGCCCTAGATTGTCCCAATCTGGAAAGAAATGACTACCATGCATGGAGCAGATCTATGCGAATGGCGGTTATCAAGAAGAATAAAGCAGGTTTCATCGATAGAACGATTCCGAGGCAGGATGAATAAGATAGGAACTTCGATGCTTGGAATCAGTGTAATACCATGGTGGCCTCGTGGATTCTCAGCTCCGTACACAGCACCATTGCTCGCAGCATCCTCTGCATTAACACCGCTCAAGAGGGTTGGGAGGATTTGAAGGATCGGTTTTCTAATCTTGATTCTTACCTCTGTCAGATCTGTTGGAAGAATTGAACAACGTGAGGCACAGAAATTCAACTGTGACAGAGTATTTCACCAAAATGAAGGTGATATGGGACGATATCCACCAATTGAGGCCGATTTCTGAGTGTTCGTGTGCACCGGGATGCAACTGTAAGGCGATTATCAAGGTTTTTGTTGATTACTTTGAGACTGGGCACGTCATAAGATTAGTGAAAGAATTAAATGAGGAGTGCTCACAAGTAAGCAACCAGTCATGATTATGACGCCCATGCCTCAAATCAAAGTTGCATTTGGCATGGCAATCAAGTTAGAAAGACAACTGGTCTATGCAAAAGCAAATAGTAATGCACCTAGGGCATTTGAAAATAGGATGCAAGAGAAATCATTTGGAAATAAGAATGACAACAGAGAAATGAAGGGTTCTGCAAGTGCACGGTCACAGGGAAATAAGAAACACGGTTTTCCCCACATTTCAAGTCAAAAAAGGGTGAATCTTATGGAAGGAACAAGTGGTACAAAAGACAGCGGTCAAGTGAGTGGAAAGGACTCAGTGGCACATCAGATTACACCTGCAAGATTCACAAATGAGCAATATCAAGAGATTCTCAAGTTGATCCAGAATAGTCAGGTGGCAGTCACTACACCAAAGTCACTCATGGTGAACCGGATGACATCATTGACAGTTGCTTTTAGCCCTCTTGATGAGGCTGCAGGTATATCTAATGTCTCCACAATTTGTTGGGTAATAGATTAAGGGGCAACATGCATGAATATAAGTTAGTTAAAAGGGTTAAAGTAGGATTACCAAATGGTAATGAGGTTGTGGTCAGTCGTAACTAAATGATGGATTAATTTTGGAAAATATGCTGTGCAGGCCAACATTTACCTTTAATTTGATATCAGTAAGATGCCTGACTAAGAATAACAGTGTGTCTGTGAAATTTGATAATGGTTCTTGTGTCATCAAAGACATGAAGAGTGGACAGAGAATTGGTGCAGCAATCCATACAAGTCTGGTAATAAGTCTTGTAATTCTACAACAGAAGTAATCCATGTTGACATGTTGTGGCATTTTGGGTTAAGGCACTTGTCTAGAGGTATCTTAGAGAAACTTCCTATTACAGGGGTTGATAATTACACACATTGTAATAAAGTTGTTTGTCACATGTTTCCTTTGGCCAAGCGAAAAATGAGGTCTTTTCCTTTGAGAGAATCCAGCTCTCATTGCTTGTTTGAGTTAGTCCATATGGACATTTAGGGTCCATACAAGGCATCTACCATATATGGTCATAGGTACTTTCTCAATGTAATTGATGATTTTTCTAGATTTACCTTGACCTTTCTTTTAAAATCAAAGGTAGAGGTGCAAACTTTAATTCAGAATTTTTGTGAATATGTTATTGTCCTTTTTCAACGTAAAGATCAAATAATTAGGTCTGATAATGGGAAAGAATTTGATTTAAAGGAGTTTTATGCACAAAAAGGGATAGTACACCAAACTAGTTGTGTAGGGACACCACAACAAAATGGAGTGATTGAGAGAAAACACCAACACCTCCTTAATGTTGCAAGTGCCTTAATATTTCAAGCTAATCTCTCTATATCCTTTTGGGGATACTGTCTTGCACATGCTACATATCTCATCAACAATATCTCTTCACCAGTCTTAAAGGATGAGACACATTTCTATAGGCTATACCATAAGAAGAGTGATTACACTCAGTTTAAGATGTTTGGGTGTCTAGTGTATGGATGTACTTTACAAGAACACATATCCAAGTTTGATCCAAGAATTAGGTTAAATGTATACATTGGAAACTCCAAGACTACTAAGGGCTATATTCTCTTGGATTTCAGTACTAGAGAGGTGTTTGTGTTTAGAGAATGTGATCTTCCTTGAATCTTATTTCCCCTTTTATGCCTCCTTTAGAATAGTCCCCACACAAATATCTGAAACGATTTCTTTACATGTTCCTTTCTCCTATTCTGAGCCCCAAATTTGCAGAAACTTTTCCTCTACAAACATAAGACATTGTAACAGATACATTGCCTGCTACGACAGATCTTGATCCCCTTCAGTAGACTCATCTCCCATATTCAACACATCTCCCTCACCTGCTACACCACAATCATCAGATACCTATGCTTCCTCTATTCAAGAGCCAGTACCCGTTCCTGGTGTCCCTATAGTCAGGAGATCTCTTAGAGCCAAGCAGGTTCCCTCTTATTCACATGATTGCCTTTGTGCACAAGTCAGTCAAAAGTTAACTCATCCCCTTTCCGACACTAAGCACATCACTTCTTCCACCCTTGTTTCGGTAACCGGCTACTTACAATCAAGTTGTTCACTCTCCATAGTGGAGAGAAGCCATGAGCAAGGAGATCACATCTCTAGAACAAACTCATACATGGGATTTTGTTGACCTTCTTGCTGGAAAAAATCCATTGGTTGCAAATGGGTCTATAAAGTCAAGTACAAACTTGATAGTACCATAGAAAGAAACAAAGCTAGGTTAGTAGGTAATTAATACCCAAACCCATGGGATTGACTATGAGGAAACCTTTTCTCCAGTTGCCAAAATAACTACAATCAGGTTACTTATAGCCATTGTTGCCATTAAGGGGTGGCATCTCAAGCAATTAGATACTAACGATGCCTTCCTCCAAGGAGATCTAGAAGATGAGGTCTATATGAAATTGCATCCAGGTTATGAAGCGACCAAAGCACTAAGCAAGTTTGCGGGGCCGTTTTAAATTTGTCAAGCGGCTTGCCTCACAAATTGGGGGGGGGGGGGGGGGTGTTAACTATGTATTTTTATTATTATTTTGTATTTGACTCTGTATTTTTGTATTTGACCATGAATTTGTATTTTTTGGGAAAGTATATAAGCTCTCCCCTTTATTTTGTAATAGTGTGTGGTGGACAATCACTATACATTTCTTATCAATTCATTTGAATGAATACACTTTAATCATTGGCTACACTTAAGGTAGTGATTATGTAGTGCATATATCGTTTTCCGGTCCTTTTACTCCTTTTTTTTTTTTTTTTTTTTTTTTTTTATTTTTCAAGAAATTTTTTC
Organism: Gentiana straminea; assembly: GCA_036785695.1. Classification (NCBI taxonomy): domain Eukaryota; kingdom Viridiplantae; phylum Streptophyta; class Magnoliopsida; order Gentianales; family Gentianaceae; genus Gentiana; species Gentiana straminea. The sequence continues at coordinate 388,635 of JAVUPR010000417.1, read as the reverse complement.
GGAAAGAATATGAGACTTATATTTGGGCGGGGATAGAATCGAATTATGGTTATCACCTATATATGCAATAACATGTACCACTAAGCCGTATTCATTTTAAAATTGAGATCCCAACCATTGAGTCTCATTCATTACGGACGATATAATGTGATATCACATATTATAATCGAACATATATATTATAACATATATTACAAAATCGAAGACACATTAAATGATAGTTTAAATCTCATATATAATTATTTTTAGTAAACTATTATTCTACAAGAGATATTCTTTAATGGTATCTATTTTATATTTATATACTTACACGATAAGGGGACTGAGAAAGCCACCATATTCATCTTCTAAAGCTTGTGGTGAATCAAAATGAAAGATTGTTACAAATGGTTCTATTCCTGTTAGAGATTTACAAAAATTAAACCTTGTATTAATAAATGTTGTGTTCTGAATTGGCAGGCACCTTAATGTATATATATATATATATATATATATATATATATATATATATATATATATATATATATATATATATATATATGGATAGAGAGAGAGAGAGATTAAACCTTTTGATAGTAGATAGTTGATAAGATTATTGTAGAAGGTGATGCCTTCTTTGTTCACTCCCCCGTTTAGTCTTCCATCTGAAACGTGAAAAGGTCATTTGTATCATAGATAATTACGCTTCCCTTAATTTTATTTTGGGTTTATTGTTAAAATATACGATTTGAATATAGAAATATACATGGAAGATAGTGGAATTTTTTTTCGGGTAAAAAGTAAATGTCCTTATTTCACTGTGATTTAAATTCTCTCATATTCAATTACCAAAACGAATATATCTTTTGATCTGACTATCGAAATATGGTAATTCTTTAATCATATTTTTCTTTTTTCGTCCTCTTTATTTAGACGCCTCATTTGATATTTTTTTCAACGCTATTTTCGAGGTTATTCTTGTTAAAAACACATAAACAGTTGAATAGTGAAATATTTGATTTGAGGTCAGTTCCACTGCAGCAAACAGTGGATTTGAGTTATGATTTTCTCCTTATCACCTAATTTATATTTTCACTGTCCTGATTCTTATTTTTTTTCCTTTTTTTTTGGTCCTTTTAAACCACTCACCCATTTTTTTTTCCTCAAAACTAAAATCTATCTTTCATATCGACATTTTTTGTCCTCTAACTATACTTTTTTGTTACACTTTTAGGACAGTTAACAGAAGCATAATCTCCGACATTAAACCATATTGTATGTGTCACATGTCACATTACAATTGAATGAAAAATAATAAAAAATTTCTACGCTTTTGGTCTGTTATACTTTTTTATTGTTTTAGAAATAGTATCGTCTATTTCATATTGATATTTTTGGTACCTTAACTATATAATTTTTGTTACACTTTCCGGACACTTAACGGATTCCACATTGGGTCAACCCTATAAGCATCCTAAAAGTATATATAACATAAATATATAGTTAAGGGACAAAAAATGTAATGACATACAGGAGTTAGTTTTAAAATGTAAAGAAAATTAAATAGAGGAACAAAAGTGTAATCTTCTCCTTTAATTATATATAAAAAAAAGTGATAAATCTAACTTACATGGTAAAATTCTTGTCCAAGAAATAGAAAATCTGAAACCATTTAGGCCAATGTGTTTCATCATGATTACATCTTCCTGCATGAATATTGATCCCATTAGTTTCATTAATCTTTATCTGTAGCAATAATATAATTAAGATTAAGGCTAACTGTATAATTATAAGAAAAAACTCTGTGAAATTTAATTAAATTAGTACCTTGTAACGGTGATAGAAATCATTTGCTATGTCTCCATTACTTTGATCTGTTATTTTATCTGTACCAAAATACATATTAGAACCTTAATGGTGACATGTAAATTTAATGGTGAAAACTGCAGGAAAACTAGCTAGCTTTAATATTGTAAAAGTCTAACACTGAAAATATATATATCTATTAGAAAGGGAATGTTAAATGAGCTTCATTTGGTAATTTGTATACAGATTGCATGACTGCTCGAGTACGGAATACGGATACGCGAATACTGATACATACACAATTATAGGACATGTGAATTTGGGATTTTTCAAAAATACATGCTACAAGTGCGAAGGACATATAATAAATATTAAAAATATAGTGATAAAAGTATACAACAAAACAATTAAAATATCAAAAATCATATATTAAAACACAATATGAAACAAGTTTTAGTGGATTTCTTAATATATTTTGGGTTGAAGAGGATGAGTATACGTACGTTGATGAGATACTCTTAAATTGTGCTACACATTTCTAGAAAAAGAAAATAAGTATCATGATTGTATGAAAACTCTAGAAATACATTTTTGAAATAGAAGCTTCTAGATATGTAAGACTCTAAAATAAATATCTAAGTAATTGGCTAGAGTAGCAGCTACTAGATGCATGTAGGGATTACTCAAAATCAAGAAATGTCTAGAAAATCCTATTATACACTTGAACTATCCAATGGGGGCTATAAATAGCACCACCACCATGTACTTAAGCAACCAAGCAATCAATACAACAAAATTCATTTCTACAATCTCTCCAACTTATCAATCATTTTTCATCTCATACTCATCAATCCTAGCCTTTTCATTCAACCATCTACAAAAATTCTAACAAGTGGTATCAGAGCTCGGTTAATTCGCTACAACTACAACTGGGCGAAATCTACATCATGGTAGATTACACACTCCGCTCATCCATTCCGGTTCCAATTTTCCGGGGTGAAAATTTCGACTATTGGTTCATTAAAATGAGAACCTACTTTTGTGATCAAGATTTATGGGATATCGTAAGTAAGGGATTTAGCATCCCCGACGACATCTCAAATTTATCTACCGCACAAAAGAATAAACTCAAGGAGAATCAACAGAAAGATGCTCAAGCATTATTAGCCCTTCAGTTAAGTTTGACTGAAGAATTGTTTCCAAGAATCATGAGTGCCAAGACGGCTAAAGAAGCGATGGATAAGTTGCAGGAGGAGTTTCAAGGCAATGAAAAGGTACGAGTCTCAAACCTCCATTCATTGAGGAGAAATTTCGAGAATTTAAAAATGAAAGAGTTAGAGAATGCTAAAGACTACTACACAAGAGTAGATTCATTAGCAAATCAATTGCGGGCGAATGGAGATGACATCCCAGAGAAGAAAATTGTGGAAAAAATATTAATTACATGTACAGAAAAATATGATCCAATCATTACAGCTATTGAGGAGTCAAAAGATTTGGAAAAATTGTCTGCTTCAAAATTGATGGGGTCTTTAGAAGCTCATGAACATAGAATGGAAAGGCCACTTACACGGATAAGTGTCATACTATGTGACGGTTGTGTAATTATCTTTAAGACCGGAGTCTTCATGGCATCACGGTGTGGATTGTCATGCTTTGACACTATTGAGGTTTCCCCTAGCCACGGGCGATCATGCGGTAGTGATTGGGTATGATATTGAAGCATGCGGAGTATACATGATTGGTCGTCTGGGAATCGCGTATCCTATGATTGGGATCGAATATCCGAAATGGCCTTCTTATAAGGAATGTCTTACTCTCGTGAATCTTTGCAAAGTGGGAGTAAACGAGTTACTTCGAGAGAGCATGATATCCAGATTATAAGATACGGTCGTTAATGTTTGACACTCGACATACGACCGTATGAATATTATTACGTGATAGGATTGTAAGTTACACGGTAATCGTTTCACATGAAAGGTAGTAGTCATTGCATTTGACTCTTCCGATGATTGGGGGCCACGGTGTGTTGCTATACGCTATCCCGTGATCGTTAGGCATGAAGGGCATTTTCGTAATTTGCACTTTGTGTCTACGGCCAACATATTCGGAAGCCTATCGGGTCACACACATATGAACATCTAGCCGGATTAAAATGTGGTTATAGATGATAACCAAATAAGGAAAGTTTATCTCGTACTATAAAGGTTATAGTGGTAAATTAATATGGTGGTATTTATTTATTGTGAATAAATATAATACAAGATATTAATTATATTGATTAATTAAAGAATATTCCGGATGCCAATTTATTGGCATATGGGGCGCAACTTATTAGTGTATAAGATACACTTGGATTGTGCAATTTAATTAATAATATGATTACCGTATATATATAATATATATATAAATATATATAGTCACATGCGTGACTTGCACTTGGATTGTGCTTGGGCACATTTGTTTTCAAGATATATATATATATATATATATATATATATATATATATATAATATATATATATATATATATATATATATATATATATATATATATATATATATATATATATATATATATATATATATATAGATTTGTTTGTGTAATATATATGTGTATATACACATTTGTAAATTTTTATGGTAATATAATAAAGATAGTCAATATTAGATATTGACAATATCTTGAAATATTCAATATAAGATATTGACAATATCCTACATTTATTTAATATAAGATATTATAATAAATGAGATAAATCAATCTATTATATTTTCCTTATTTTATTGGGAAAATGTTTTCTTCTCCTCCACACCTAGATATGGCGCCACATACACTATAAATATAGTGTGGGTGTCAAGCTCTTTTGTACATCATAATTCCAAGAGCTAATTGCTCTTGTGTAAAATAGAGAGCGTCTTATAGAGAGTTGGAGAGAGGGGAAAAGGGCCGGTCTAGCAACCGGAGTTTTCCAATAGCAATCCATGATGGGATTCCGGCGGGTCGTTCTTGTGGACTAGCGGTAGAGGCCGAACACTTGGGCGGCTCTATGCAGAACTACTCTCCTTAGACGGTCAAAGCGTCGATCTTTTAGATCAACCAAGGTAACCTCCGTCTACTAGCTTATTTGTTTAATGCTTAAACGAAGTCGATCCTGCAGGTTAAAGGAAATAAATTTTTTGAATTCCGTCGCGTTCCCGCGTAGATTTCCTAACAACAAGTTTGGGTCACACCTTTCTTTGTAGATTGTTTTCATGGTTGTTAATGTTTTTGTAGCACAGGTGATCTTTATACACAAGCATGGATGGAGATACTATGACACATTTGTCACTTTTGCGCCTTATTACGGGTTCTCCATTTCACTAAAATGCAAGCTAAGCTCTTTTACTTTCACTCGTTTTACATTGAGGACAATGTCAACTCTTAAGTGGGGGTGATAGACTTAGTTTTGCATTTTGTGTGTGCTATGAGTGTGATTTAATTGTTATGCGTGATTGTCATGTGTGATTGGTGTTTTGTGCCTTAGCAATTGGTATTTTCGAACAAATTTTGGCGGATTTTCAAAAATTTCGTGACTTGTGTATTGATTAGATACAATGATGAATCATTTTGAGAAGCGTAACTAAAAGATAACCATTAACATGCATAGGCACGAGTTTGGGATTTAGCTGGAATAGGACTTTTCACGTATATGTAGTTCCAACTCATGAACCCCGACTTTTAGTGAAAGATTATGGTAGCTATAGAGAAGGTCCGGCTAGCTAGAACTTAAGGGTTACTTAGAGATAGGCATAGGATGAATGTCATGGCGCTTATTTGACCCGCTAGAGCCAAATAGCCAACCCGGAACGTTTATAGTCTCCCCGCCTTAGCCTTTCTTAGGATAGTGAGACCCCCATCAAAACATTATCCTTTCGGTACTTAGCCCATTTACCTAGCCCCGAAACCCTATTTTTGTTGTCTACATTCCCTTGGTCTCCATCGCGAATGAGCTTAACTTTTATACTTTGGACATAGGAGATGTATGACTCGTGATTTTGGTGTCGGCTTGGTGAGTGAGTCTATTGAGGGAGGGTGACTACTTTTGGGTTGTGATATTTCGGCTATCATTTTATGTAGCCCCTGTATTACGTATTAAGTAGAGTGTGTTTTATTTATTGTGTTGTGCTATGTTAAAAAAGAAAAGAAAAAAAAAACGTGAAAAGAAAAAGGCAACCTTAATTACATAAGAAAAAGCCAAGGTTAAGAAAAAAATGTATGAAAAAAATAAAAAAGTGTGTTGAAAAAAAAATGTTTGAAAAGAAAGTGTTGAAAGAAAAAAAAAAAAAAAGCAATAAGAGAGTCAAAGAAGTGTTATTAGTGATATTTTTGTGCAAAATGTAAAAAGTGTAATTGTTTGGTTTGAGAGAGTTGATTGAGAGGTTCGTGTTTTTGAGTCTCTTATGGTATTCGTTTCAAGTGACAGACTTTTTGTGAACTACCTTAGAGATTCATTTCGGTGACGACTGTTTTTGCACCATTCTTTTGGTTTGCTCTTGGCATTTGGGTGAGAGTGATACTGTGTGTCCAATATTACGGTTAAGCTCTCTTGCGCTTTCTCTTCTTGATATCCTTTTTATCCCTCCGTTAACCCCCGTCCCGGCCAACGTTACAAGCATTCAAGTCCTACCCGACTGTGCCCGACTTTAGGTAGCCCCGACTTTAAGCCTAAGCCTAACGTCTCATACATCCATAAACCAAACCGGGAGTTATGGTAAATGGGAAAAAACTATCCACACACGCACACCATTACCGTAGCAAGGTAGAAACTTGTGCCTTCGTATGTTTATGGTCATCTCTTTTTCTTAGTTTGATGAAATTTATTTTATGTGTTCAATGCTTAAGTGATGACTCTTTTCGAAATCGCCATTTTGCTCGAGGACGACCAAAAACTAAGTGGGGTGGTTGATGAGAGTCAACCCTCTTATGCATTTCACACATTTCTTACACTACTTTATAGCATTTCGGGTTGTAATTCTATCGTTTAAATGCTATCTCATGCTATTTTCATCACTCCCGGTTCCACATCGCACATATTACAAAATCTAATTTTTATCGTAAAATGTGGGCCTTTTTATAGCACACACGGGGTATGCGGTGGAAATTACGTTTGTATTTGGTGTTGAGTTTTTTCCAGGTCCTAGATGATAAGAAAGACGCGCACCATCAAAGCGTCTAGGTTTGGTGATGATTGGATTTGAGCTATGTGCGATTTTTGAAAAAAATGGACAAGAGCATGCTTGCCTCAACCAAGAGCATGCCTGAGTCACCATTTGGGAAGAAGAAGGGAGCAGACAGCACAAGCCCACGCTTGCCTCCCTCAAGCACACGCTTGAGGCCCCAACAAATAATCCAACTTTCTGTTCAGGACAAGAGCACGCTTGCTCATGACGTACAAGCGCACTCCTGAGGTGCAGTCTGACTGGCTAAGAGCATGCTTGCTTCAGACAAGCGCATGCTTGAGCTCCCAGTAAAATGCGACAAACAGACAGATTCATGCTTGCCTAAGCCAAGCACACTCCTGCGGCACACGAAATTCTGCACTATAAAATCAAATTATCAGCCAAGAGAGAGGACACCTCACATTTTCTAGAATAGAATTAGATTAAAAAAACCCCCAAAACTCTTCTCTTCACTTTCTTCATTCTCTTAGCTTAAAAGGTAGAATCTTAGGTCTTTAAACTCCAAATTAATGTGTAATTGAGCTTGGGCTTTACTCTACAATGGTGAATTCATCATCTCTTTGGTGAATCTCCATGGGCTTGGAGCTAATTTCAAGTTTTCTTACTTAATTAAGGTATAATTCCGAATTTAGTATTAATTTTCTATTTCATGAATGTGATTAGCTTAATTTCATATTTGCTTTGTGTTTTTGTTGAAATCATGAGTAGCTAAACACCCTTGTGGCTTGGGTGATGTGAATTTGTACTAGATTTCTTGTAATTGATTGGGATTCAAGTTGGGTTGCCTTGTATGTCTTAATTTGTTCAAGTTATGGTGATTACTCTTAATGGGTGTGATTAATTCATGACTAATTACATCATCTTAGTACTAATTCAAGGCGTAATTGTAAGAATTGGTATGGACACTAGTCACCATGAACACATAGTAAAATCATTTAGAGATAGAATTGGTTTCTAGTGTGTGTGTTACATAATCTTTGATGGGGAAATTCATAGTCCTTTTAATGCATAGCCATTCATCCCAGTCTAGTCCTAGCCGATATGTTTGGTGTTTGGTTGTAGTGCGTTAATGCGAGAGATCGATTGACGTGAATATATTGAATTGCACCGTGAATGTGTTGAGAACTCGTGAGTATACGTAGAGCTTGATTCCAAATAGTTACGAGTGTTTATATCTAGTTCATTGGAACATCACCCGAGCCACCTCGTTTCATATCATTTCCCCATTATCCGAGTCATTATAGTTGTAGTTAATTGCACTTTTAGTTTGCTTTTCATTTTTCTTTGTAGTTGGTTTAGATTCCAATTTTTGAGTTATGAATACACCTAGACTAGATGTTTGGGTCGCTTAGGTACTCAATTGAGATTTCTCCCCGTGGATACGACCTTGACTCACCTAGCTAGACTACAAGCGACCCGTCACCCGCCGGTTAGATTGGAAACCTAGTGAGGCCGATCAAGCGTTTCTTAGATTACCTTTTCCATCTCACACTCATCAATCCTAGCATTTTCATTCAACCTTCTACAAAAATTCTAACACATATGAACCACACGACCAAATAAAAGTATACGTACGTTGTAGTTCGAAATAACTTATTTACGACGGTCGTAAAATAAAATTATTCATGAAATAGAAAGAGAGACATGGACAAAAATGGATAGACAATATATACATGTAATGAAGAAAAACCTGGGTATTTATGAGTGAATGTATCCCAAATGCTTGGTCCCCTACCATGCTCATTAGCTGCTCCTTCATACTACAATTTTTTGGCAATATATTGAACAAAATAATCAACCAAAATTCGCAAATACAAATAAAAAATAAAATTAACTGCTTGCCTGATATGCAGAAGAAGCTGTTCCAAAAACAAAATTCTGAGGGAAATTATTATGTGTAAGAAAAATCTTTGGATTAACATTTGTGTGCTTAGAAAATGAAAGGCCAAAAAAGAACAAGAAAAATGTAAGCATTAAGATGTACAAGAAAAGAAGCCCTGCAACTCTTGTCATGTTTTTCTTTTTATTTTTTTTTATTTTTTTATTTTTTTTGGAGGCTGGTTAATAATTGCATTGGTGTGTTTATATATAGAATTGGAAGCATCTTCTTCTTAATAGAACAAGTTCTAAATTTATTCCAAAAAAAAATAAATTAAATATAGTGATTGACTTTCAAATTTTCAATTCAAAGAACACGTTTCATTTAGTACTTGCGAAAAGTCATAAATCGGGAAAATGGGAGAATGACAGAAATATTTTATCAATTGAGTAGAAAGACAGTCTTTTGAAATTTTTGCATAAATGACAAAACTTTTTATTCACTGTCGAAATTCACTTGTGTTCGAAATTCACTGCCGAAATTCACTATCAAAATTCACTAATTTTCAAAATTCATTGTCGAAATTCACTGATTTCGGGATTCACTGGGAAGATTCACTAATTTTCGGGATTCACTGTTTGTCTTTCTCGTTATAAAAATTATGCAGTTGTCCTTCTCCCTATAAAAAATATATATAGCTATCATGTTACTTAAAAATATTTCAGATTGTGTCATTATCCCTAATTTCCAATAAATTGAATCGAGTAATGATACGGCACAACGGCTGTTCTACAACGAGTGACACAACGGTGATCTGCACCTTTGATAATAATGTGTGTAAATTGATCAGATTTAAATCTAATGTGATCAATGGTGCAGATCACCATTGTGTCACTCGTTGTGCCACAACCATTGTGCATGTTTCATTACTCGAATTGAATTATTGAATACTACTAGTAACAAACTATCAGCCGTCTTACCAACGTGGTTTGGTCGGTGTGGAAGAGACTCTGGACTATTAAGTAAAATGTTTAAGTTTTAGGCCTTCTAGATACAACAAACCTTGTTTAAAGAGGTCGAGGTCTTCACCTTTGATACCTGACAATACCTCGAAATCGTCTGGGGTTACTTTGCAAAAGAAAAAAAAACCTATCAGCCACCTTAACTCAAGTTTATTTATTTTTCTTAAAGCCCTTGGTATCCGGGACCAACTGACCCGACTAATACGGAGTTAGACCAGGTCGTGTCTGCAAATTCAGACTCTTACTCAGAGGTAAAACATTACCAAAAACTCCTTCAACATGGCGTATCATAAGAGAATCTAACTAGTGACTTTTATAGGCATTCTCAAGTTATATATTTAGTCCATTTATCTTCAAGGGTTCAATTTTTTATTTTTATTTTTTGTTAATTTTTTAGTTCATTTCTTTTCAAACATCAAAATAGTTAATAATTGAACACCATAAATTATTTTTTTAAAAATCTCTTTCACATTATTTAACCAAGATGGGAATAACTCCATAGCAAATTGCAATGCAATGAACACCATAAATTATTTTTTTAAAAAACTCTTTCACATTATTTAACCAAGATGGGAATAACTCCATAGCAAATTGCAATGCAATGAACAATTCATATCTACCATTATTTATGGGTTGTGTCATTGTAATATTGACCAGTTCATTAATTGTATGAAATTATATAAGATAACAACATGACATGTGCAACTCCTCTGCTGTCATGTTCTAAGATATAATTAAATCTTATTTAGCCGTCCCATTACATTGTCATTAAGACTAGTAACATGTCAAGGTAATTACTACATCCGTCTTTCGTTTCCCGAAAAAAAAAAAAAAAAAGACTAGTAACAAGTCAAGGTAATTACTACATCCGTCTCTAAAAAAAAATGTACAATTTTTTTTTAGAAAAAAGTGACAAAAGAAAAGACATAATTTAATACTTTATTTCCATTGTACAATACATTTACCCTAACGTTTATTTATTTAAGATATTCATTTTATATCACAATACAAACATTTATTAGGAGAAAGAAGTGTGTATAAACATTTATTATTCAAAAAAAAAAAGAAAGTGTGTGTATATTGTAATATTTTGATTTTCTGGAAAAGGCAGACGTGTCATTTTGCGAAAACGAAATATTGGATTCGGTTCCTTTTATTCGGAGTTTAATAATTTGGATATTTATGTATATATATTTTCGAGATATATATATATAATATATATATATAATAAAATATATATATTTAATATATATATATATTAGGGAAAAAATCGGTTTAATAAGGGTGATTCGGGAAAATAGATAATTTTGGAATTTTCCTATTTAAGGAGAAATTAGCCTAATCAGTCCCTTAAACTTTTAATCAGATTTTCCACCTCCAAAACTCATCTCCTGCGTGTGTGTGTGCAAGAATTAGGGTTGAGGGATTGTTGTCATCGGTTCTAAGTCAATCCTTGACGGTTTTCAGATCAGAGTCGAGCACCGGAATCGTTGTGAAGAGAGCAACGTTGTGACATCAAAAAGTTGAAGCTTTGATAAGGTATGATTAAGCCCTAATTCAGTTCATCTTCGAGTTTGATGGATTCAAACTCATAAATTCATAGTTTTTGTCGTTTAGAAGCGTGTGATCGAATCTAATCTAAGTTTGGATTTATCACATGTTTTCCTGTAGAAAATGATCAGTTTTGCTGCTGTTTTTCTGTGGTTTGAAGTCGGAGTTAGCTGCTTAAATGGTAAGAAGCTCTTCCTACGATTTCAATTATCGTTAATGAAGTTTCGATCGTGTTTTATGATGCGTAGATGCAAGAAAATTGTGTTTTTCGTTGATCAAAGGATCATAGACGTTTAGATATGTTTTCTACGTTTTTCGAGTTGAAATCGATGTCAATTAGGTTAGAAACGGATCGAAATCACGTTTTTAAGATTTAGCATTTTGGGGAAAACCCGGGCGGACGGGCGTTTGCATTAAGCAAACGGGCGTTCGCGACCCGAGTAGCTCGGGGATGGGCGTACGCACAAGGCGTACGGGCGTTTGAGGTCGAATTTTGATTCGGATGTAGTTGTTTTGGCGGACGGGCGTTTGGGGTTTAGTGGACGGGCGTCCAATGCCAAACGGGCGTCCATAGGATGTCAAACGGGCGTTTGACCTGTTTTACCTTGTTTTTACCATTTTAGCTTTTCAGCTTGGTTTTTGGCTTCATAATCGTGTTTTCATTGTTTTAAACCCTAAATCCAGATATGTTAACATTAATTAAACATGAACAAGCTTCGATTGAACTTCTGATTCGTTCAGTTAAAACACCGAATGTACTCTTAAAGGGAGTTGAAGTTCGGATCCGTCGGAAGGGCATGAAAGGGCTTGTGCTTTGATGAACTAGAGCTCATCAATGTCTGTGTAATGGATAGGATGTGATGTCAAGATGTCTAAGTGAGGGAGTAGAGTCGATAAGGTGAGTTTTATTTTGAAAACACTTAAGTGGCTAGTTAATTCACATTAATAATTACATATGTGTTAGATAAAAGCTAAAACGTCATTTATTCTCGGTTAGACACTATTTCATATCGGCGATGTGATACGTTCATAAAAGGTGAACAACACTACTGGCCTTAAACGGCTGAAGGGTAGTGGAGGAAATTCATCGGACGTATACGCATACCGGGGAGACCCCGGAGCTAATCGGTGCTAATCACCGTTAGTTAGTAAGTATATCTTCAGGATGATGAACGCCATGCACAGTGTACCTTGAGTAGTGATGTAACTAAGATAAGATAAGTTAGAAACGTATAGTCATGACATGTCGATGGGCATGAAGTGAACCCTAAATTGAGTCGGTCTCACCAAGATAATCTTTTAATAATAACCTTAATTAAATTGTAACTTCTACTTCTTACTTTGTACAAGTGTACTTACCTCAAATGCATGTTTATTTAAGTGTTTGGGGGAGAGAAGACGAACAGGTAAACTCGGAGTACGAAGAGGACTTTGATGAAGACGTTTGAGGACGCCGGACTTGAAGACCTTGATTATTTATTTACATTTATTTCCTAGACATGATTTATCGTTGGAACCTTGTAATTTACTTTTAGTTTTGAGATTCATACTTTTGGATTCGTTTGGTTTTCCGATGTAATCAGTATTACATTTTATTCTATCTTTAGTATTTCTACTCTTGGTTGCTTGGAAAAAAAATTACCCGAGTCTTTTAGCTTCCGTTTGCTTTTATTTGATACGACGTAGTAGAGGTTTACGTGTAATATTATTTATTTAATATTATGCGTGCCGAACGTTTCTATTTTCGGATAAGGACTCGGTGTCCAGGAACGGGGCGTTACAGTTGGTATCAGAGAAAAAGCGTATTTTAGGCTTCCCTTCTTTTAAGATAAGTTTTCTTTAGATCTGTTAGTAACGTTCTAGTTTTCTTTGATCATCAGGATGGTGTTCACGAGAACTGGAGCAGGTGCTGAAGCATCAGGAGTTCGACGAGGGAGTCCTACACCAATTGTTAGAGGCGGTTTTGTGAGGCAGAATCCTTCACCACATCCGAGCCCCACCCCACCCCCTCATACTGCAACCCCTACACCACGATCTCAACAGAGTTTGTCACCACGACCTCATCAGGAGCAACGCCCATAATGGCATGTGGGAAGTTCGGTTCAGTTTTCATTGATAAGTGTGTTCCAGCGGGTTTAGTACCGCCACTAGTGAGCTACCCTCCACCGAGGTATAACTACATCTATGGAGAACCAGGAGAAGCACCTATACGAGTCACTGTAGTGGGAGACATTCCACCAGTATACGTACCCCCAGCAACTAGTATTTATCCACCTCAAGTGAGTGTTTACCCTCCACCGGTGAGCCACCCCTCACCACCAATTTTCCATCATCAGCAACATCAGACCTTTTACCCTCCTCCAGTGGGTCACACTCCTCGACCTACTGTACCACCTTCACCCCGTTTTGACCATCAACAAGGTCTTGGTTACCCACCATACGGTTTCCATCAACCCCAGTTTCAACAGCAGGAAATACCCTACGGATACCCTCCAGTTTATCCACAAGCCCCACCAGTTAGGCCGGTTTTCGAGCAAGCACCACCAATTGACTGGTATTCGAGGTTGAGAAGAAACAGAGTTCCAGACTTCCTTGGGAATGTCGAGCATTCAAATGTTGAAGAATGGTTAAGAGGCTTCGAAAAGGCTTGCAGGAATATACATGTTCATGAATCTGAGATGGCCCAGTTGGCGGTTAGTTTCCTTTTAGGTGCAGCTGAAGCTTGGGTTGACGCTATACAGAGTAGCAATGGGAAAGTGACAGACTGGGAGAGCTTTAAGGCCATGTTTTATAATGAGTATTTCCTAGAGACAGTGCAGTGCACACATGGCAAGTCAGTTTCTAAAGCTTAAGCAAGGTAATTACATGACAGTATCACAGTACACCAACAAGTTTAACGAGTTGGGAAGATTCTACCCTGAGTTAATGAAGGTAGAAGAGAGGAAGATGGACCTATACAAGGAAGGGTTATCGTATCATATACAGTCCGGCATGTTAGGTTTCATAGCCAAGCATATGGCCGAATTGTTGAATAAGGCCTTAGAGGTTGAGACATTGGGAATAAGAGAAATTTTGGAACAAGCCAAGGTAACAACCGGGGAGCGCCGCAACAGAATTTCAAGAAGACAACGGTCCCGGCAATGAGTAAACCTCCAACTGGCACTTTGCCCTAAGTGCAATAGGAATCACTCGGGTGAGTGCCGAGTTAATACAAATGAATATTATCTTTGTGGAGAAACGGGACATTTTGCTAAGAACTGTCCAACAAAGGTTCCTATGAGTAATCAGAGACAAGGAAATGGTAAAGGCGGCCCAAGTCGCCCAGTTCGAGTGTTTGCAGTGGATGCTGAGATGACCGAACCAGACGATAACGTTATATCAGGTACCTTTATTGTTTATTGTAATTTATTTGAGTACTTTTATAGCACGATTTAAATCATGTTGTATTTGTGTTTAAATAAATGAATTCACGTTCTAGGTACAATAATGTTAGATAACTTAGTGGTCACGGCATTGTTTGATACTGGAGCGTCTAACACTTTTGTGTCAACCAAGGTAGCTAAGAAGCTTAACTTACCAATGGAACCTTTAAGAAACACTTTGGAGATAACAACACCATTAGGGAAAGTGACTAAGGTAACCAAGTTGATGCCGCAAGTAGATGTTCGAGTTGGAACGTATCGTTGCAAGAGTGACTTTACGGTTTTGGACTTTTCATATTTTGATGTGATTCTTGGAATAGATTGGCTATCCGAGAATTTTGTCCACTTGGATTGTAGAGAAAAGAGAGTGACCTTTAAGATACCGGGAAATTCAGATAAGACTTATCAGGGAAATGTTTATAAGCCCAGTAAGAAGAGTCACCCTATAATTTCAGCGGTTAAGGCTATAATAGCTTGTCGGAAAGGTTGTGAAGGCTACTTGTTGTACGCAGTGGATGTGGAATAAGTGAAGCCTAAGTTAGAGGAAACCCCTGTAGTAAAAGAATACCTTGAAGTGTTTCCAGAAGAGTTACCGGGAAACATGCCGGACAGAGAGATTGAATTTGAGATTAAGTTGGTACCCGGAGCGGCACCAGTTGCTAAGGCACCCTATAGAATGGCACCAGCTGAATTGAAGAGTTGAAAGCTCAGCTTAAGGATATGCTTGAGGGGAACATAATTCAGCCTAGTACTTCGCCCCCGGGAGCCCCGTGTTGTTTGTTAAGAAGAAAGATGGTAGCATGAGGATGTGTATAGACTACAGAGCATTGAACAATCTTACCATCAAGAACAAGTACCCTTTGCCGAGGATTGATGATTTGTTTAACCAGTTGCAAGGCAAGAGAGTGTTTTACAAAATTGATCTTAGGTCAGGGTACCATCAGTTGAAGATCAAGGTAGCAGATATACTGAAGACGGCTTTTAGTACGAGGTATGGACATTATGAGTTCTTAGTAATGCTTTTTGGACTCACTAATGCCCCATCTGCATTTATGGATTTGATGCAGCGTGTTTTCATGCCATACTTGGATAAGTTTGTGATAGTATTCATAGATGACATCTTAGTATACTCTAAGGATGAGAAGGAACATGAAGAACACTTAAGGATAGTGTTGGATACTTTAAAGAAGAACCAGTTGTATGCTAAGTTCTCGAAGTGCGACTTTTGGTTGAAGCAAGTCAGTTTCTTGGGTCATGTCATTTCTGGAGATGGCATTAAGGTTGATCCCGCGAAGATTGAAGTAGTTGAGAAGTGGTCCAGACCGACTACCGTTTCAGAGGTAAGAAGTTTTCTCGGTTTGGCTGGCTATTATAGGAAATTTGTACAAGATTTCTCAAAGATAGCTACACCACTTACCCGGCTCACTCAAAAGAATGTAAAGTTCGAATGGACCAGTGAGTGTGAAGAGGCTTTTGAAACGCTGAAGAAGAAGTTGACTACAGCCCCAGTTTTGGCGGTTCCGGAGATCTTTGATAATTATGACGTTTACACGGATGCTTCGGGACAGGGTTTAGGTTGTGTGTTGATGCAAGGAGGAAAGGTAATTGCTTGTGCATCTAGACAGTTGAAGGTGCATGAGAAGAATTATCCAAGACATAACAAACCAATAGTCTTTTTTTTTTTTTTTTTTTGAAGGGCAATAGTTTTGCCTCCATTTTCATTTTTTTTTTTTTTTTTTTTTTAGCGCAAAGAAATATATAGATTTCACATGAACGAATTTATAGAACCAATTTATGTTTACGGTGTAATAAATCTGAATCTCTATATATTTTGATTCAGAATTATATATCTTATTTTAAAGTATGCATAGTGAAAAATTTAAAGATTAAATATGTACAGATTTTAGATCCAAAGTTTATGGATTTGAATGGTTTGAATTCTTATCATACATATATGATTTGTTTGAAAAGAACACTGCTACAAATACTCTTTTGAGCACGTCTCTTCTCGTTCCTCCTTCTCGACTCCACCCTTATCTGATGACATCCTTTTCTTTGCGTAAATACACTTTCTTTGTTTTAACTTTTTTTTTAAACGGTGGTTTTATGGTGGTCCAGGATCACCATGTCATACTTGTCCACCAATTAAAATCATTATAAGAAAGGTAAAAATGTAAATTAATGACATTTATATTTTACACGGTGGATCCTTGTGTGTTTTGTTGCTTTTCTATTGGTCATTAATCACCAAGTCATACTTGGTCCAGGAACATAATAAAATTTCTGTTTTTTAAATATATATATTTAACAAACTAACGATCTATTATAGTTTCCGGACACCATGTATAACACATTGATGATTATGTTTAGTTTGATTGCATAAAAAGCTATATAGAAACACCATTCAACTTTATCATATGTCTTTGCCATGTCTAACTCTTTGAAACCCCCCACCCCCTTCTTAGTGTGGAGAATGAGTGTTTTTGGAATGAGTTTATTATGTTGTTATATGGAGAGGAGGGCGGATATATATAGTCTTGTGTCTGGAATTGGTAGAGTTATGACGGATGGAGATAATTTCAGATATAAGAAATAAAAACATATGCAATCAAACGTAAATAATCAAAGGAGATAACGAAAAAACAAGAAGAACACGTATTTAACGTGGAAAACCCTCTCAAAGTGAGAGAGATAAAAACCACGGCGTAAAAGAGATCTTTATTATTATGCACCGAGTTACGTATTTCACACACACGGACAATGCAACAAAGAATCGTATTTATAGGCACAAATCCCTAAACCCTAGCCGTCAAGGAATCTTTGTCTGATACACCATAAATACCCCTACACGTGTCCTCCTTTAAATGACATTGTACAGTTGTCACATAACAGACGTGGGACCCTGCTGTATTCCAGTACTCAGCAGACTTCACTCTGTCGACGTGCTTCGCAGACTCCACCCTACCGATGCACGGGGTTGGATATACTTCTCGGTTTGTCCATCACACAACCGAGTCTTCGATTGGTTCCATCGGATGTAGAGTTTAAGTCACTTTACCGACAAATCTCCACCTTTGACTTCAACTCTCATCAGAGTCAAAAACAGATTGCATAACCAGATGTACTTGTACCAGATGCATTCGTCAATGCCCGGATGTACTTGTACCGGACTATCTCCACAAAGATCCACTCCACCGATCCGCCCTCGCAGAGTTTCCGAAACAAATTATAAGCTCGAATATTCGCAAGTCCAGGCAAAGCCGAAACTTACTCTGCTGAACTGGTTTAGTGAACATATCAGAATGATTCTCCTTTGTGCCAATCTTCTTCACCACAACCCTCTTTTCACTCCTCAAGAAATGATACCTAACATCAATATGCTTGGTTCTCTCATGATGAACCTGATCCTTTGCTAAACATATTGCACTTAGATTGTCACAATATATCTCAGCCTGATCATGATGCAACCCCAAATCACTGACTAGCCCCTTTCAACCAGATGCCCTTCTTAGCTGCTTCAGTAAGAGCCATGTATTCTGCTTCAGTAGTTGATAACGCTACTGTAGCTTGAAGAGTAACTTTCCAGCTGACCACTGCATTTCCCAATGTAAACACATAACTAGTCATTGATTTTCAACTGACAACATCACCTGTATAATCGCATCACAGTAGCCTGTGACCAAACCAGTATCACCTCCATAAATGAGACCAACATCGCTTGTACCTCTCGGGTACCCGAATATTCTTTTAACAAATTTTTCGGTGTTCTTTTCCATGTTGAGCCATGAACCCGCGACAACACCGTCTCGCCTAAGTCGATCGGGCCTAGTGCATACCATGGCATACATCGATCGCCAACCGCACTAGCATAGGGAACTTTTGACATATACTCCTTCTATTCAGCTGACTGTGAAGCATAAACAGACAAATGAACATTTGATGTCATAGGAGTATCTATTGGTTTTGCAGTAGACATACCAAACTTGGCCAATATCTTTTGCATATAACCCTGCTGAGACAAGAACAACTTCTTCTGACTCCTATCTCTCCAGATCTCTATCATCAAAATTTTCTTGGCTACACCCAAATCCTTCATTTCAAATTCAAGACCGAGAAGGTTCTTCGATTTTGAACATCGACTTCCTTGTTTGCGGCCTATCGGCATGTCATCCACATACGGGACAAGATAGATATATGATCCATCTTTCAGCAGACTATAGTATACACAACAGTCATAAAGACTTATGTTGTAACCCTGTTGAAGCATAAAATTGTCAAACCTTTTATACCACAGCCTTGGAGCTTGCTTCAAACGATACAATGATTACTTCAACTTGCAAACATAATTTTCTTTGCCAGGAACTTGAAAACCCTCAGGCTGTGTAATAAGAGAATCAACTTTACTGTACTTTGGTGTGCAGTTTAACCCCCGTTTATCTCTTTATTGCCATGTTTTGGGTAGTTCTAGACCTTTTTAAGAGTAATATCGAGAGTTATACGCAAGGGGAGTTAAACTGTCACATCGGTAGTAAACTCCGTCTTTTTAGCGATATTTATCTCTTTTCCGAGCGTTTTTGTCTTGTAGAATTACGCATGGGGTTTGTTCGTACATATTATTGCAGGACTTAGGTGACTCGAGGACCCAGAAGGCAATGTTTTGGATTGAGAAACATGGTCGTGTCACAAAGGTAGCATAAAAGTGAAGGAAAATCAAGTTTGGACTGAAATCAAAGCAAACTGATGTTTGCCCTACCCCAAACTGGCGTTTGAATCAAGCTCTACCCATACTGGCGTTTGGATGGTTCAAACGGGCGTTCATAAATTTGGCATCAAATAATGAAAGTTAGAGTTTTAGACGGACGAGTGTCCAGATCACCCCCAAACGTACGTTTGGATGGGTTCAGCCCGAACCAAGAAAGCTCATACAAGACAAACTGGCGTTTAGGCACCCCAGACGGGCGTTTGCCCTCAAGACATGATCCATCAACCGAGCATTCCAGGCAAGTAAACGCTGGTTCACTGAAGACGAAACCCTAATATCATCACGATTTCCAGGCCATACGAGCGTTCACTATGACTCAAACGCTCGTCCGGCACCGACATCAGCAGATTTTAACCTAGCACTATAAATACGCAGCTCATTCAGCCCCTTCATATAATATACCGACTTTAGACATATTTGGGGCGATTTTGGTGCGGTTTTAGTGTAGGTTGATCATCCTTTGATCCTTTGATCCCATAGATAACACCCTTTGATTCTACACACTTTTTATAGCTTAGATTTACGTTTCAAGATCAAAGATTTGGCTTTTTGGTGCAATTATTTCTTCATACTTTTATGGATCTGATTTTCAGGAATTTTATGGTAATGGCTTATCTTTTATTTATTGTCTTTATTTTAATTTCCGCTCTTTATTCCGTTATCAGTATAATCATGAGTAGCTAATCCCGTTGTGTAGCCGAATTATGTGAAAGCAAGTGAAAACCCTAAGGGGGAATGAGATTGGGAATTGTGTAGTGTGTAGTGTGTAATTTAATGTTTTAACGATTAATCCATGCCCTAAAACTGATTATAACATCTTTGAATTAGTTTGATCACCTAGTTCACTGTCACACACATCGAACTTATAGATGCATTTTGCGGTGAGATGTGGGAAAATGGGTTTTGGGATCGTTGCGTAGATTCGGCCTAGTTGTTAGGACCGTTTCCAATACAGAGGTTTGTCATCATTGTTCGAGCAACTCTAGAACTTAATCATGTTAGGATAATCGGTTTTCTAAAGGGAGAGTCGGTTAGCTGGTGGTTAGATCGAGTTGTTCAGTCTAATCACTAGAATTAGGAGTGGCACCCGTGGATGTCGTTAAACTACTTAGGATAGGTAGGTCGGTTAAGACACACACCCTGTCAAGTCCTTTCTTAGGGGTAAAAGTAGCTCATGGGATCATAGTTCGGCTATACCTTTTAATATCTAGAAGTAAAACCGTTAGTATAATCTTTATTTCTGCACTAGCATAATACCTTCCACCATATTTAGGCCTGAACTAAGTTCTACGTCAACTTTGGTACTTAGACATTACTCCATGTGGATTCGACCTTGTGACCACTATACTCCCGTTGACCCGATACTCTGTCGGTGAAAGTTAGCGGTTAAGTATTTTGCTATCACTGTGTCATATATATCTCATTATCCACCTCACCATATAGGAAAGTAGGCTTCACATCTAATTGCTCAAGTTCCAGATCCTGTTGTGCCACCAATGCTAGTAACACCCTGTTTGAAGTGTGTCTAACCACTGGTGAAAATATGTCATCAAAGTCAACCCCTTCCTTTTGACTGAATCCTCTTGCAACCAAACGTGCCTTATACTTGACCCCTTTTGCCTTAGTTATTCCTTCATTTTTCTTGAAAATCCATTTACAAGTCACAACACCCTTGTCAGTAAGTTGTTTGACCAATTCCCAAGTCAGATTCTTCAACAATGACTCCATTTCATCTCCCATGCAGTATGCCACTGGGATGCTTCTGTACATGTCACTACTTCCCTGTAAGTAGTAGGTTCAGCAACCTCTATCTCTTCTGCAACTTGGAGTGCATATCCAGCTAAATCATCATACCCATATCTCCTTGGAGGTATCCTAACATTAGATCTTCTAGGCTTGCTGGCAGCTAGACTCTGCTGATTAATATTTGTATGATGCCCTACTGAGGTCTCAGTAGGCTGGCTTGGATTAGATTCTGGTTCATTATCCAGATCAGTATAATGTTGATTTGGATCCACTGATTGTTGCATATCAATTGACTCTACCTGAAGCTCCACTTGTTTATCAACACTATCAGATTCATCACTGGTTTCAGATTTAATAGACCTCCCCACTGATGAGTTTAACATAGAATTTTCATCAAACACAACATCCCTGCTGAGGATTACTCTGGACTCTGCTGATGGCCAAATTATATATCCCTTCACTCCATCACCATACCCCACAAACACTCCCTTCTTGGCTCTAGGCTCCAACTTCCCTTCACTAACATGATAGTAAGTTGTACTTCCAAAAACCCTTAAAACTGAGTAGTCAGCAAGTATGCATGACCACATCTCAAATGGTGTCTTGAGATTGATCCATGTGTGAGGACTCCTATTCATTAAGTAGCAAGCTGTTTTTACAGCCTCTCTGCTCAAAATCTTCTTGATAAACCAGCTTGAGAAAGCATACATCTTGCCCTCTCCAGTAGAGTTTGATTCATCCATTCAGCTACACCATTCTGCTGAGGTGTATTCCTTATAGTATGATGTCTGGCAATACCCTCAGCTGCACATAATGAATCAAAATCCTTCCAGCAGAATTCCAGACCATTATCTGTACGAAGCTTCTTGATTTTCTTTCCTAACTGATTCTCCACTAGGGCCTTCCACTGCTTGAAGTTACTGAATGCATCACTTTTATTCTTCATCATCGCCACCCAAGTCATCCTTGAATAGTCATCTATGAATGACACAAAATATCTGTGACCACCCAATGACTCAACTTTTGATGGACCCCATCAGTCTGAATGGAAATAATCAAGTGATGCCTTTGTGTTGTGCAACCCTGCTGAGAACTTACTTCTATGCAACTTCCCAAACACACAATGTCACAAAAGTCCAGATTCCTGACCTTATATCCCCCAAGAAAACCTGCTGAAAAAAGAATCTGCATACCCTTTTCACCCATGTGACGTAGTCTCATATGCCACAAACTCGAGTCCGCTCGAGACCGGTGAACCGCTGAGGACGCAACAAAGAAGCGAGCGGTGCGTATACGAGTAGATCCTTGTAATATATACAAGGTTCCCCTCTTGATGCCTTTAAGGACTACAACTGAATCTTTGAAGACATTCAGCTGTCTACCTTCACCCTTGAAATTGAACCCTTTGCTGTCCAGTAGACTGAGAGATACCAAATTCTTGGTCATCTGTGGAACATGTCTTACATCTTTCAGTGTACAGAATTTACCATCCTTTGTCCTTAACTTTACTGAGCCAATTCCAACAACTTTGCAAACCTTGCTGTTGGCCATATAGATTTGACCACCATCCATCTGCTCATAAGTGAAAAACCACTCCATGTTTGGACAAATATGATAGGATGCTCCAGAATCAAGTATCTACACATCATTATGGTGTGTAGAATCCCCTGCAACTAGAACCAGATCCTCATCAGATTGCTCATTATCCAAGGCTATTATGCTAGAATTGCCTTCCTGTTGTTTCTTCTTCCTTGGACATTTGGACTTTCAATGTCACTGCTCCTTGTAATAATTATAGACATCAGTAGACTTAGGACCTTTGGACCCAAACTTCTTTTTCTTCTTCTGTCCATATCATTTTCCACTATTGTTGCTGGCTACTAGCCCAACAGCCTGACTGTCTGTCCCAGCAGCCTTGTGTCTCCGCTCCCTGGCATGTAAGGCAAACCTTACATCCTCTAAAGCTACTGTATCCTTCCCAACTATGAAATACTACACAAAGTTTTCATATGATGTCGGTAATGACACCAACAGATTAAGGGCTGCATCTTCATCTTCAATTTTAACATCAATATTCATTGAATAAAGTAATATTGTGTTCAGCTGGTCAAGATGGTCCCTCAGTGGACTCCCTTCATGCATCTTCAAACTAAACAACCTCTATTTCATCAACAACTTGTTGGTCGGTGACTTGGTCATATACGGGCTTTCAAGCTTCTTCCACAACTTGGTCGCGGTGTCTTCTCGGCAACCTCGGTGATAACATCATCAGATATACACAACATGATGGTTGAATGTGCTTTCTCTTTCAGACTAGCAAAATCAGTTGCACCTGTATTTAATTCATTAGATAAAGGACTTCACAAACCCTGTTGTTTCAACAGTGCACGCATCTTGATTTGCCACAGACCAAAACTGTTCATTCCTGTAAAATTATCGATTTTCACGTTAACTCGTCTAAATTGCATAAGAAGCATGTGTTTAATGAATATATTGAGTAAATGATATTTCAAAAGAGTTAATTGCAAAATAGGTTGATTTATGTGCTTTAATTATGTTTTTACGATTATTTGAGCGATATTACATTTTGTGGTGTTTGTATATGATGTAGATGCATCTTTCAAGGCTCAAATGATGATCAAAAGAGATAAGAGTCGAAATATATGATGATTAAAAGAGATAATGAAGGAATTGACAAGAGAAAAAGAGATAGAGATCAAGAAATCAAAATTCAGTCATATTGGACTGGCGTCCAGGTCCCGTCCAGTGGACGGGCGTTTGCTGAAACTGAACGAGCATCCAGGGATGGAAAGTTGATTCAGGAAGTTTGGACGCTGAGGTGGACGCTGGTTGGACGCTGAAGAATCGACAAAATATTCTAAGCCTTCAATGTAAAGTGTCCAAAATGTAAAGTGTCGATTCTTCAATATTTTGTCGATTCTTCAATGTAAAGTGTCCAAAATATTTTGTTGATTCAGCGTCCAAAATGTAAAGTGTCGATTCTTCAATGTAAAGTGTCGATTCTTCAATGTAAAGTGTCATACGCAGAACAACATTATGTACACTTTAGACCTACATAAAGCTTCATCAAACGAGTATTGTGAAGCCATCCAACGATTGTTGACTTCGTTTTCTTCGGTTATACTGTGAGCTTTTATTCAAAGGTTGTTTCTTATTCATGTTTATTACGTTTAATTGCTTTTATATCGGAAGATCTGCATGTGTGATTGTTTATTGTTGATGGAAATCTTAATAAACCCTAGATCATCATGAATAAGAGTAGTAATTTGAATCTATCATAACGGAAGTTAATAGGTTTAATTGCTAGATTATAAACATAAAGTTTACACCTTTGGTTAGGAGACGCGTTAATCTTGCATTGGAAGATAATAGATTAATATATGAACTTTCTAAGGAATTAGGGTTCATGTTTAGATAAGGTGAATCACAACCTAGATAAAAACCACAATATAATCGAGATAGGAAATCAATGCTTGTTGGATAGGTGGATCAATCCTCGTTTGTTCATTACACACTTGATTTAAATCCTTAAGACTTGAATTTGTTTAGTTAGTTTACTTTTATTTGCATCTTAGTTTAGTTTAGTATTGAATTGGTTCGCAGCCCGTATCCTTCCTAGCTTTGGATTATATCCTCTGTCTAGTTTTATTTTCTCGTTTTGTTCGATTTTTATTCACCATTTAGATTAGTTTCGTGACATAGTTTAGGTTAGACATTTGCCGTGCTAGATAAATCCGTGACATTAACCGACATCTTTTCTTGCTAAAGATCACAACTTTATCACATATCCTAGCACCTTGTTGAAGGTCTTGGTAAAGATGAAGTTGATCGTGCAGATTGTTTTCTCCAGAACCTCTCTCTAATACCACTTGTTATGACGGACGGAGATAACTTCAGATACAAGAAATAGAAACAGATGCAATCAAACGTAAATAATCAAAGTAGATAACAGAAAAACAAGAAGAACATAGATTTAACATGGAAACCCCTCTCAAAGTGAGAGAGATAAAAAAACCACGGGCAGAAAAGAGATCTTGATCATTATGCACTGAGTTACAGATTTCACACATACAGACAATGCAACAGCAACTGTGTTTATAGTCACAAATCCCTAAACCCTAGCCGTCAAGGAATCTTTGTCTGATACACCATAAATACCCCTACACGTGTCCTCCTTTAAATGACACTGTACAGCCGTCACATAACAGACGTGGGACCCTGCTGTATTCCAGTACTCGACGGACTTCACTCGTCGGCAAAAAGCTTCGAGACTCCATCCTACTGATGCACAGAATTGGATATACTTCTCAGTTGTCCATCACACAACTGAGTCTTCATATTGGTTCCACCAGATGTAGAGTTTAAGTCACTTTACTGACAGGTAGGAAGGTAAAGTTTGGAGCAACTTTATTTGAAACTTTGATAGAATTGAGAAGAAATGAGTGAATCTCACTTCATCTATTAGGCGGAGGGTGGGTGGTGGAAATAATATAAAATTTTGCAATGATGTTTGGGTAGGAGAAGAGACGTTCAAGTGGCGTGTCCTAAGACTTTACAATCTTGCCCAAGAAAAAAATTGTTTGGTAAAAGACCGTAAAAAACTATGTGGTGATATGTGGGAATGAGAGTGAGATTGGAGGGGAGGATTAGGGGGGAAGGGAATTAGGTGGACTTGTAGATTTTTATGTCTCCCTCCTAGATCTTTTCCTTAATGCATGCCAACATGATGCTCCTTCTTGGAGCCTCAATCCACGAGGTTCAATTCCTTTACAGTTGCTTTCCTAGAGAAAATATTGCTTGAAGTTGAAGGCTCATCTTTTGCAAATTATGCCCTCCATGCCGTTGGAATAATTTTGTACCGTCCAAGGTGAACATTCTTTATTAGAGGGCTACAAGATGGAGGCTTTCTACACTTTTAAACCTCTCATTTAGAAGCATAAGTCTCAATAGTCTACTTTGTCCATCATGCTCGTCGGATACGGTAGATGAAAATCCTTTTTTTTTCTATAATGCTCCTTTGCTCTTAACATTTGGGATAAATTTTCATCTTGGGGACGGGTTCAACACTCCCCACCTTTGGATTGATGATCATTTCACCACTACATTCCTCTGCATGTAAAAGAAAGAAAAAAAACATGTCCAAGATATGGGACGCCACAAGAAAAAATAACATGTTGGAGCCTAGGGAAAAAAAAATGAACACTCTTATCTTTAATTCGAAACCGTGTCAGTGGAGGATTTATTCGCTGAGATTCAAACACTTATCTTTCCTTGGATTAATGTTAGATGCAAAAAGTTGACACTGGATTAATATGAGTACCGTTTTGATTAGTTACTTCAAGCCACTTGAAACAGATTTGCCGATATAGTGCTTCATCAAGGTTATCTGATTGATTTACCTTTTGAAACCAAAAGAAGTGAGATAAGCACCATCAATCAGGTAATTCAGCCAGTGTATTGAAAAAGCTCTTTATACACTTTTTTCCCCTGGGAGAATCGACAGTTTTACAATGTGCATGATCGTATTGCATTTTATTTGCGTTGAAGATGTACCCGGCCGGGTACCATCCGAGACCGGGAAATGCCTTAGGGACGACATGTCGTCCCTAATGTGTCGTCTCTAAAGGTTCGTCTCAAAAAGTAGGAGGATTTTTTTTTTTGGGACGACATGTCGCCCCTAAAGATCCAACGCCGACGTGGCAAATTTTTTATTCAACGCCGACGTGGCGTGCATTTTTTGGGACGACATGTCGTCCCAAATGTAAAATTCTCGAAATTAATTTATATTATTTCACAAAAACAAATTAAATAATTTAATTTTTATTAGGGACGACATTGTCGTCCCTAAAAACTTTACAATAAATTTAATTTAATTTCCGAAAATGAACTATTAAAAAAAAAAAATTTAATTAGGGACGACAAATGTTGTCCCTAATGATCGGCTATAATTTTCTGGGAAATTAGGGACGACAAATGTCGTCCCTGGTTTTTTTTTTTTTTAGGCAGCATTTGTTTTTGCATGCCCTCGCATGCCGAAAAATCGAAACGCAACATTAACATGAATCAAAAATCATCCAAATGAACCAAAAATCATTCAAATGAACCAAAACTACTAGCTAGGGGATGAATAAACATAATAATAATATGAAAATCGTAAATTCCATCGTAACGTACGGTTAACCAACAAAATATTTAAAACAAAGTTATAAGTTATGTTTGTGATCCATCGTGTGTACCATCGCCCTGATCCTCATCACCATCCTCATCACCATCATCATCATCATCATCATCATCATCATCATCATCATCATCATCTATGCCAAACGTTGTATTATTTGTTTTGTTGTAGTGGGCGAAGAAGAAGTCTAGCATTGTCTTTTGTTTCATTTTGGCTTTTTTCAACTTTGCCAACTCCTTCTTCAGTCCATCTACTTCAACATCACGGTATGATGAAGTGGCACAGCTGGATGAGGATGGCATGGACGATCCTGATGCTCGTGAAATGGCCATCCGAGGCCCGCGTCCAATATAGTAGTCGTGCTGTCTCCCAACGCACTACTAAAAATCAAATCTTCTTCTTCTTGAGTCGCCTTTCTTCGGGGTCCCGGAGCGATGATGGAGCGATAATACTCCAACATTCTCTACATTTATACCACAAAAATAATAAAAGTATGTCAAAAGCTATATGTATATATATATATATATAGAAAAAAATATCACTTATATGTATAGCTTGTGTATGTATGTATATATATAGAAAAAAATATCGATCACTTACATGGTCATCTTTGGCTTGAGCATCAACCCATGTCCCATCTGCATGTCGACGCACTTCCGCCCATAGATCTATGGGATCACGCTCAATGACATTCTCGCCGATAACCGTATCATTCTTTCAAATAAGAATACATATTATTAGTTATTAAAATTAAAATATAAAAAATATAAAGATATAAATGTTATTAGTTATCAAAGTATTTTTTGTTTTCGTGTGTTTACGTTACTTACATCTTGTATGCCTTGATAACGGCGTTGGTCGATAGTCTTTCGCCCGTGTGTGCCTTTCTTGTTTCCACGAGCATTTTGGGTATTCACTTCTGATTTCTCCTGTTTAAAAGGAAGAACAAAAGTCATATACACAAGATAGATAATTTATATAGACCTATCGATTATTGATTTACCTGAAACTCAAATGAATAGAAATAATCTAAATACTTGTCCCAATCCTCATCCAATAGGACATCTCGATGTCGTGGGCAAGGCACTTCCTTGTCCCCATGATCTCGTTCCCATTCTTTTACATGCGTGCTTAACCTTCCTTTCCATCTTTTGTACAAAACGCCGGCGTTCTCAAGCACGGCGTGCCGATGTTCAGGTTCAATATTATCAAAATGTGCCTGAAAAACAATATATATATATATATGTTTACAACTTGAAAGTGTTAATTATAAAAATACGCACCCTCATCTCCTCGAAGAGTAAATTCTTCGATTGTTCATCAACATCCCGCCAAGTTGGAAAATAAGGTCTAATATGGCATCTTATTGCCTTTCCTAAAGCGGATGATAGTTTTCCGTGGTATTTTCCAACATCATTCCGCATTTTAGAAAATCGTGGATGCCATACTATTGGGAGTTTGTTTACCCCCTGTTTCTTTTTTTCTTTCTCAAGGGAAAGCCCCTTGGCAGTGCCGGCGTTGCCCTCTCTTCTTACGGCTTTCCAAGGCCTCCAATTCAGCATCATCAACGATGAATTGGTCAAGATACTCATCTGCAAATAAATGTGAATAGAATGAAAAAATGTACAACGGTAATTATAAAATTTGAATAGAATGAAAAAAAAAAATTACATACCGTTCTCACAATCAGCTGGTATCCTATTCGGATTTTGATGTGGTGGACGCGAACCACCGGCAGACCCAGCACAAGCCATGTAAATAACTTTTGAATAAAACAATCGGGGTTAGGACTAGTGTTTACATATCCAAATATAACAAACAGTGTTTCGTTGTGAATAAAAAATACAATAGACAACATTCATTAAAAAAATGAATAGTTTGATAGGTTTACATATTCAAATCTTAAACTAACAAGCAGTGTTTCGTTGCAAATAAGAAACTGCCGTATATCAATAATACATTCATCAGTTTTCAAACTTCTCGGTCTAAGACTCTCCGCCACTGAAAACAATAAAGACGTGTACAAGAATAATGTAAAACCAACGTTGTCACCATAAGCACTACATAAGATGTAAAAAAGAAAAATATAATAAATAAATAAATAAATTGCAAACAAACAACAGAAGATTTAGCTAGCATACTCATACAAATACAGCAAAGGTTATGTAACTAACGTGTCACCCCAAAGCAAAGCATCCTTAATCAATACAATACCTAAATATAGCTATTTAATTGTGCCCATGAATTAATTATGTGTATTGATATCGAAAGAGAATAAAGACAGGTTACAAAAGCCCCTCCAAATATATGAAAAAGAAAAGCTTACGTTAAACAGACATGTAATGTAAGAAGACATAGCAATGCACCCCCAATAAGAACAAGCAATTTGCTTGATCACAAGCCTGGCAAATTCTTCATCAACTCATTAATATTCCATTTGACAAATAAGCAACAGACAGGGACACGAGTTCAAAAGGAAAGTTCCTCGATAAGAGGAACCGAGTATTTCGCCAGTTTACAAGCGCCGATACACACTTCCATCGATGAAATCACAATTTGCCAAAAAGAAGCAACGGATTTGGACATTCAAAGAAAAGGGAAGGAAAAAAAATTACTCTATAAGTCAAAAAAAATAGAGGCAAAAGATAAGATGAACGTATTCACAAACCGATCGCATAAAATCATTACACACTCATACATGATCCCATCGTCATTTTAAGCTCCAGGTCAAAGCCCCAATTTTAGCACGGGATAAATGAACGAGGTTAGCAGAATTTATAGTTATTTCCATTTTCAAAGCAGAATTTATAGTATCTCGATCCTAATCATCACGCTCTTTTAAGTAATTTAAATGGCGGCTAGATTGTTGTTATGATTTTGTAGCTTAATTCACATAAATGCATTTGGTTTCCCATCCTTCAGGTAGTATGAATTTTGTTGTATTTTGCTTTTGACTTTTCTGGTATTTAATCAATAGTGTTGTTAATGTCAATCTGCAATGTTTTATCTCCCAAGGTCCTTTAAAAGATGAGTCAAAGCTAGCCTATTTGTGTCCAATACAGAAAAAATCATCTAAGACCACCGATGTAGAGTGATATTTCCATTTCCAAGCCAAAATGACAAGTGGAAATTGAGCAAATGCAATGCGATGAAAAAACCAGCCAACCAACTGGGGCATAAAATCAACAAACTATAACCCAAACTCCGGTTTCTAGCCTAAAATAACAATCAATTTCAATCCAAAATCAACGAACAATAACCCAAACTCCGGTTTCTAGCCTAAATAATCGAACATTTCAAGCAAAAATCACCAAACTATACCATACACTTAAAGAACGAAGCCAATGGCTATACATTGAAAAAAAAATCGAGTGGAGGTGCGTCTATACATTTCAAAATAAAAAAAGTTTACAAATTGAAAAGGCTTTGGAGTTACCTGGAATCGAGTGGAGGTGTGTTGAGCCGAGTGGAGCGGCGGTTGAAGCAGTGTGGAGGTGCGGCCGGCCGAGTGGAGGTGCGGCCGTGGTTGAGGCCGGTGGCGGAGTAGAGGTACGTCCGTGGTTGAAGCAAGTGTTGGTGGAGCCGAGGGGTGTTTAATTTAAGAGCCGGGAAGAAGAGAAGAGAGAGGAGGTGGAGAGGAGGATCGGAGGAGAGGAGGAGATCGAGGGGAGGAGCGGCCGCAATTGTTTAAAGTCGAATGAAGAAGAAGAGAAGAAGATACCTGATTTAATTTAGGTCGAAAGCTTTAAAGGGACGACATGTCTTTTTAGGGACGACAATGTCGTCCCATTAAATAATTAAATAATAATAATAAAATTTATAATAATTCTATATTGATAAATTTATAATAATTTTATATTGATCAATTTATATTGATCCATTCTTGAATTCAAGCCCGAGACTCGTTACTTAGTGAAATGTTGATTTCAAACTCGATAATGATTGACTAGTATTGAATTCAAGTCCGATGCTCGTTACTTAGGCAATTGTTGATTTCAAACTTGATATTGATTGATCGCATTGAATTCAAGCCCGATGCTCGTTACTTAGTGAAATGTTGATTTCAAACTCGAGATTGATTGATCATTATTGAATTCAAGCCCGAGACTCGTTACTTAGGAAATTATTGATTTCAAACTCAAGATTGATTGATCATTATTGAATTCAAACCCGATGCTCGTTACTTAGGCAATTGTTGATTTCAAACTCGAGATTGATTGATCGGTATTTAATTCAAGTCGATGCTCGTTACTTAGTCAAATGTTGATTTCAAACACGAGATTGATTGATCATTATTGAATTCAAGCTCGAGGCTCGTTACTTAGGCAATTGTTGATTTCAAACTCAAGATTGATTGATCGGTATTGAATTAACGAGTAGTGCTTTTCAAACCTTAGGCTCGTTAATTTTAAGTCAAATGTTGATTTCAAACTCGAGATTGATTAATGAGTAATGATTTTCAAACCCAAAGCTCGTTACTTTTAAGACAAATGTTGATTTCAACATCGAGATTGATTAACGATTAGCGATTTTCAAATCCGTGGCTCGTTACTTATAAGTCCATTGTTCATTTCAACCTCGAGATTGATTAACGAGTACTTGGTCTTCAATCCCGAGGATCGTTACTAGCTTATATGTCAAATGTTGATTTCAAACTCGAGATTGATTAATGATTACTGATTTTCAAAACCCTTAGGCTCGATACTTATAAGTCAAATGTTGATTTCAAACTCGAGATTGATTAATCAATATTGATTTTCAAACCCTTATGCTCGATAATAATAAGTCAAATGTTGATTTCAAACTCGATATTGATTAATAAGTAGTAAATTCAAACTCAATGCTCGTTACTTATAAGTCAAATGTTGATTTCAAACTCGATATTGATTAATAAGTTGTAAATTCAAACTCAATGCTCGTTACTTATAAGTCCATTGTTCATTTCAACCTCGAGATTGATTAACGAGTCGGTCTTCAATCCCGAGGATCGTTACTTATATGTCAAATGTTGATTTCAAACTCGAGATTGATTAATGATTACCGATTTTCAAAACCTTTAGGCTCGTTACTTATAAGTCAAACTCGAGACTCGTTACTTATAAGTCAAATGTTGATTTCAAACTCGAGATTCATTAACGAGTAATGATTTTCAAACCCGATGCTCGTTACTTTTAAGTCAAATGTTGAATTCAACATCGAGATTGATTAATAAGTAGTAAATTAAAACTCAATCTCGTTACTTATAAGTCAAATGTTGATTTCAAACTCGATATTGATTAACGAGTAGTGAATTTAAAATATTAAATATAATTTTTAGATACAAAAATATAATTATTAAATATTAAATAAAATTTTTAGGTTAAAAATTTGAATTTTAAATATTAAATATAATTTTTAATAAAAAATTAAATAAATAAAAATTCAAATTATTTCATGAAATTTTGGGTGGGAAAAAAAATTAAAAACATCCCGCCAAGTTGGAAAATAAGGTCTAATATGGCATCTTATTGCCTTTCCTAAAGCGGATGATAGTTTTCCGTGGTATTTTCCAACATCATTCCGCATTTTAGGAAATCGTGGATGCCATACTATTGGGAGTTTGTTTCTAAAAACCTAATTTGTTGTAGTGTAATTCCAAACTTTAATTGCTCGGATTTACTTTTCAAATTTGTGGATACTTGAAGCTTATAGATATATATTTCCAAAAAGTCAGAAAGCAATGAGATGAGAAAAATCCTGCGTCTTTTATATATGCTTCTCTCATGTTCATGTTACTGATGTTTTCGAGCCCGTGCAGGCACTTAGATAATGGTGAGTTTTAAATGAATTTATACTGTTTTGCTTTCGTACGTAAATGAATTTTTCTTCGTTACTACACTACTACAGCCAAGCAACGAGCTACTATAGTTGAATGGGTGAACAGCTTTCTTCCTCATCAGAGTTTGCCAATTCATGCTTCAGATGAGGAATTACGCACATTTTTGTTAGATGGAACGATATTGTGTCAAATACTAAACAAGTTAAAACCAGGTTCTGTGACAGAGGTAATTATTTTTATTTTTTTTCCCTCATTCTTGATAGAATATTGCTCTGTAGATCTTACAATATAAAACCAGGTTCTGGCTAGTTATATATTGCGTTCTTTGGCATCAATTTGATATCTTTAATTAATATTGTCTGAAATGCATGCTTAATTAGCCGCTTGACCCAACCTTGAGTTTGAGCTTAATTCGTTGGTAAACACGTACCCCACGTTTTCTTACTGTACGTTCAGGTTGATCTTAAATTTGTAGGCGAGAAATTCAGAGGCGTTGAGGGTTAATGTGGCTTTTGACAGATGCAGTTAATAATCTTTTTTTCTGAAACTATTCTTCCACTTCTCAAGTTTCATCTCAAATCTTTGGAATGCTCAAATAAGTAATTAATAAGTGTGGATATCAAGAGAGAGATCTATCCTACACTGTGCTTGTAGCTAGGGAGCTCAATTGTGGGTACTGTAGCTCTTTTTTTTTTTTTTTTTTTTTTTTTTTTTTTTTTTTTGGAACCAAAAAACCCACTATTTAGGAAGGGAGCGAATGTCAATAGGATTCAATTGTCAAAATCATTCCGTTTTTCGCGTTTTAGGTGTTTTTGAAAAAACTAAACCCTGGGAGAAAATTGCAAACCAAAATCGTTTGTTTTTGCGCGTTGGGTGGTATATTGACAAATATACCACAGAATGGATAGTACTCCTAAAAAAATCCCCTTTTTTTATGTGTTTAAGTACTTGTATATATATTGTTTTCTTCTGTACGTAGCCAACTGACCTCGCTCCATTCAGAGTATGTAATTTTTTCTTACATTGCCCAAGTTAAGGAATAACTAGATGAGGAATTAGAATATAGCATTAAATTTCTTGATCAAAACAAATAACTGTAAGAAAATTATGTCGTGGCTTTTATTGAGCCCGATTAATTTCCTTTCCCGTAATAGTGGTCTTATAGGAAATTCGTTTTCCCTAGGAAATATGCTATTTATTATTTATTGGTTATTTAAAAGGAGTTTTAATCCGATTAAAACTCGGCTTTGATGGACGGCCAAGATTAAAGCTAAACCCTAGTCATTCGGATTTCGGCCCTCTCTCCGCCTATAAAAGTAATGCTTTATTCAATCATAAAGCATACGAAAGAAAAACACATCACGGTTGTAGGCGAAGGAGAGAGATATCGGAATCCTCGTCAAGGCGGCTACAACAACGGAGCAGAAGTTGAATAACAATAGATGTAGGACCCGATCCTGATTATTTCTTCCGCTATTAAGATACTCTGAATCTATCGTTTAATTTACATGTGGTATCGGAGCTAACCTATAATCTTTGTTATTCGATTTATGAATAATTCTATGATAATTCTAAATATAGATGAGGGAGAAGGACTATTTCATCAATTGGTAGAAGGACAGTTTTTAAAACTTTTGCTTTTTATTCACTGTCGAAAATCCATGCCCGATTAAATCTATTATCAATAACATTCGATTGTTGAAATAATAATAACGTAGGTTATGTTTTGAACACGAATCGTAATGGTTGATTCGTTTTGAACTTTCCTTTGATTGATTTATGAGTGAAATATATTTCTCTCATGCGTACTATTGATCCATAAAATCTATACGTGCTGGATCCACATATAGATCACCTTCATATGTAATGTTTAATAATTAATTCATTAAATATTTTCTCGCCGCTGTATGTTCCATATATGTATGGATCTATACAGTCATTGCTAGTATGGTGGATGAAGCATGCAACGTAGACTGTAATTGTGTATCAGAAGCAGCGGCGGCGGCAATGATGAATAGTTAGGGTTGATGAATATATATATTTATTTATTTAATTTTTTTTTTTTACAAACTTACCCCTATGAATGCATATAAAAAATAAAAAAAAATTAAAAATTTCAAAGCAATTACTGCCGCCGCATTAATTGAGCTTATGTGTTGTTTTATTCTATTATTCAATTTTTTTTAAAAAAAAAAAAAAAAAAAAAATTTAATTAATTTTTAAATTAAAGACTGTCCCAAAAAAAAAATAAAAAAAAAAAAAAAATTATAAAGGACAAAAATCACAATTAAAGAGAAAGTTGTTTATTTTGTATGGCCTATGTAAGATTATTATGTTAAGTATGGAGCTGAGCTGGTGTATTTGACGATTAGGAATGTATTCAGATATAATAATAATAAAACTGACATTGGGCATTATGTTTTGGTTCAATATTTTATTATTTATTTTATTTGAGTATATGACAGCTTTAATTGGGCCATTTGATTTATTAATTATTGGGGATATGTGTCATTATGCATTGATGCATCATGTTATGTCATTAACCCATTAAAATAAGAGAACTAAATAATCTTATTGATGATTTGATTACTTTGTTTTACGAAGTCTTCATTAAAGTGATTAGTACACATTATTTGTTGTTGTTGTTGTGTATATTAAGTGAACGACCAGTAAATCATATCTTTTGTGCCATATAAGTAACAATTTATCTCACTTTTAATGGTGTCACTCAATGACACATGAAGAACAAGTCAAATGAAGTTAAGTGATTTATAACGTTCGCCTTTCCATAATCGTTAGCAATTTAGTTTGCTTTAGTTATAATTTGTCTACCATGATGACACATACTTTGTGATGGATTGGAAAGACTACTCTTTTGTATATTAGTTGTCACATATCGTGTGTTTAATCATTTATTGCTAATGATTAAGTTATGACATCTGAAGTAACAAAGTCGCATATTGATAAAGTGACTAAATATCATTAAAGTGCAAATTACATATTTTTGTTGATATTTGGTTCATATAAAAGTTTTGACATATCATAAAGTTTTGGCCTTTAAATTATTGAATTATTGTAAAGATTATAAATATGTCTTATAATTGTGTCAAATTTAGAGTATTGCCACAATGTTCCAAATTCTTGACATATAAAGACTATTCACATTATGTTTAGTGATTAGATCGTGACATATTTATTTTGTAAGTCTAGTAAGGCAATAGACATGTATACTTGAACCATTTTTAAGTATTACATTGCACATGTTTATGTCAACATAATGTTTAGTTGACCTATGTATGATTGTCAATACTTGAATGTCAATGGTGTCAAATGTTGGGTATAGCCACGCGGCCTTGACATTATGATGCATAATGTTTTATCACATTATGTGAAGTGATTGAAAATTTATTGATATTCAATTGAATTGACAAATGGTTCAAATTAAGAGATATGTCAAAATAAGGAATAAATTGGTTTTGACCCTAGTTAGTTGGTATTGCAACTTGTTGTATTATGTTGTTAGCTTTTAAGTGTAGCCACTTTTTTTTTATTAAACTTATCTTAATACCACTTTTTGCTGAAAACTCATCTTATCATCACAACATAAAGATATATGGAGTGTATATTACGAAGGTCAAGGATATCCACGAGATACATTGTTCGTCTTCTTTACAAAAATATCACTCAATTATGTGTGAGTATCACGACATTATGTGTAGAATTTATGGTGACTACCCACAGGAGCACCTTATTTTCTTGTCTATACTCCACTCTTATGTAAGTGTTGTTTAAACTAGCCTCATGAAATATTTTGTATCTCAATTTAGCCACAAGAAGTACTCGAGCTTCTTGAAATAATATATACATACATTTGTGGACCTTTGATGCTCCCACATTTGGAGGAGAAAAGTATTTATCACCCTTATGGATGATTATTCACGTTATTGTTATCTATACTTGTTGCATGACAAATCTCAATCCGTGGACACTTTACAAATGTTCATAACTAAGTCGAGAGGCAACAAGATAGAAAGTGAAAATCATAAAGTTGGATAGAGGTGGTGAATTTTATGGAAAGTATGACGAAACGAGACAACATCTTGGACCTTTTGCAAAATCTTCTCCAAAAGCTGGAATTATTGCTCAATACACAACGCCCGGATCTCCATGGCGGAATGGTGTAGTAGAAAGGCGAAATCATACGTATATGGAAATGGTTAGATCTATGATGAGTCATGTTGATGCCTATATCATTGTGGATGGATGCTTTATGCACAGATGTTTACATTTCAAATAGGATTCCCAGTAAGGCAGTTCCAAAGACACCTTTTGAACGGTGGAAAGGGTGGAAACCTAATTTGAAGCATCTTCATATATGGGGATGTCCTGCTGAGGCTAGAATTTACAATCCACAAGTAAAGAAATTGGATTTAGAAATGTTAGTGGTTACTTCAAGGTTATCCAGAAAAAATCCAAAGGATATAGGTTTTATTGTCCTAACCATATTACGAGAATTTTTGAAACCGGTAATGCTATATTCTATGAGAATGGTGAAATCGAGTGGGAGTGATAAAATTCGTGATGTGATCATAAAGGAAATAAGGGTACCCGTCCCTTTTAACCCTATTCCGAAAAGTATTGGGAATCTCTCCATTGTTGAACCGTTGAACAATGAAGAAAATCCAATAAATGATCAACAACTCCATGATGAGATCATCGCCAATGAAAATAGTAATGAAGCACCACAGAACCCATTAAGAAGATCTCAAATACAAAGGAGATCTGCTATTCCTACGATGATTATATGCTTTATCAAGTAGAATATGAACAAGGGACAAGTAAAGATCCGGTTTCGTTTTCACAAGCCATTAAGGAAGTTAATTCTAGTAAGTGGATTGATGCCATGAAAGAATAATTGAAATCTTTGGATGAAAGTCAAGTATGGGAAGTCGTTCAATTACCTTTAGGACACTAACCAGTTGGCTGTAAGTGGGTCTTCAAGACCAAGCACGACTGTCATTGAAATATTGAACGATATAAAGCCCGACTTGTTGCCAAATATTTCAATTAGAAAGAAGACGTTGATTATAATGAGACTTTTCCCCTGTGTCCAGGAAAGACTCCTTTAGAATTATCATGGCACTAGTAGCTCATTATGATCTCGAGTTACACAAGATGGATGTGAAAACAACCTTTCTGAATGGAGACTTGAAAGAAAAGTCTACATGCGTCAACCTAAAGATTTCATTATTGAAGGTCGGGAAGACATGGTCTGCAAGCTTAAGAAATCAATATATGGACTGAAACAAGCTTCGAGGTAACGGTACTTAAAGTTTCATGAAACCATTACTGTTTTCGGTTTCAATGAGAACACAATTGACCCTTGCATATACCTCAAGATCAGTGGGAGTAAGTTCATATTTTTGATTAGGTATGTTGATGATATATTATTGGCCAAAGCGGTGATCTTGGTTTATTACATGAAACCAAGGCCTATCTCTTCAAGAACTTTGAAATGAAAGACTAAGGGGGGCTTCATATGTGTTAGGGATAGAAATATTCCGTGACGGGGCACTTAATATTTAGGATTGTCTCAAAAGCCTATATTGATAAAGTTTTGGAAAGATTTGGCATGATGACATGTTCTTCCATTATTGTTCTAATATTATTCCGCGAGAATGAGTTGGAACGTAAAGAAAAAAAGGAAAAAAAAACATCCTTATGCTTATATTGTAGAGAAGTTTACGGTATGTACAAGTTTGTACAAGACATTACATTAGTCATGTTGTTGGCATGATTGGGTACATTTCAAAGCAATCCAAGAATGTCTCATTGGAAAGTTTGCTAAGAAAGTACTGAGATACTTAAAGGAACAAGAATTACATGCTCACATACTGAAAATCAGGACACCCACAGGTGACTGGTTATTCAGACTCGGATTTTGGAGGATAAACTAACACCAGACTTTGTACTCTTGGCTACGTGTATCTTCTAAACGGAGGTGCCGTATCACGGAAAAGCCAGAAGTCATAGTTGATTTATTCATCCACCATGAAAGCAGAGTACGTGGCATGTTATGAGGTTGCAATCTAGGGGACATGGATCCTCTAAGCATGACATGATATCTAAGGGACCAAAACACATGGACCTTAAATATCTATTACTGAAGCAAGATGTTAGAAGAAATTTGTTTGTCATTGAACACATATTGACAAATCTTATGGTTGCGGACATATTTACGAAAGGACTACCACCAACATAACAGAGAGACACGAAAGCATAGGTCTTGAGGATAGCTCCCAATTATCGTGTTCTGCAATTATTTTGTACTTATGTTTGACATTTGTTGAGCTCTTAATGTTAATCTTCTACATTCATTATTGTTTTCTCGTTTTCCATTGTGTACACACTTACGAATGGATATATTAAAACAGAAATTGTCTCTTGCAAAGACATAATGGGACCGTTTATGTAATCTCCGCTTATGGTCTAGTTAAGACGGTTGTCAATGTTGTGGTACATAGAAGGGAGCATGTTGCAGAATGATGTGTAACCGCTATGACTCCCATTGACAGCTAGATTAATGATGACACTTACACTAACCGACTAAAGGAATTGTTTAGCATATAACGCGCGCCTTATGATCCTTAAAAGGAAAACACTGATGAATATTCCTATCGACCAAGTGGGAGAATGTAAGAAAAATTATGTCGTGGCTTTTATTGAGCCCGATTAATTTCCTTCCCCGTAATAGTGGTCTTATAGGAAATTCGTTTTCCCTAGGAAATATGCTATTTATTATTTATTGGTTATTTAAAAGGAGTTTTAATCCGATTAAAACTCGGCTTTGATGGACGGCCGAGATTAAAGCTAAACCCTAGGTCATTCGGATTTCGGCCCTCTCTCCGCCTATAAAAGTAATGCTTTATTCCATCATAAAGCATACGAAAGAAACCACATAATGGTTGTAGGTAAGGAGAGAGATATCGGAATCCTCATCAAGGCGGCTACAACAACGGAGTAGAAGTCGAATAACAATGGATGTAGGAACGATCCTGATGATTTCTTCTGCTATTAAGGTACTCTGAATCTATCGTTAATTTACAGTTTTAATATAATATGGATTAATTATTTTTGAAGGAATTTCTTGAACCAATATGCAGAGTACTTGGGATATCTTTTCAAACCCTCTGTAAAATCAACATAATAGAGCCCAAAACGTAGAGTGAAGCCAGCATCCCATTCATAATCATCAAGAAAAGACCATGCAAAGTATCCCTTCACATTTGCTCCCTCCCTGCAGTCATACAACAACATTAATTGCCATTTTTAGCTATTGAATAATTACTCTTTTTGCATGAGAAAAACAAAAGAGTAATATTACTATCACGATCACTCTGATACAAAAATTGTTACAATGTGATTTGGTAGGGTTATGTCTTTGAGGTTGGGTCAGAGAGTTCAATACCTTTTATCGACTTCTGTTATATACCAAAAAAAAAAGGTATACAAACACTATTTACAAACAAAATCAGTGAGGCATAACTAGGGATGGCAATCTCGCCCAACCCGACCCCGCCGCCTACCCGTTACCCTACCCGTTCATGATTTTCAACTACCCATTCGGGTAATGGGTCGGGTATGGGTAAAATTTCTATACCCGTTCGGGTATCGGGTCGGGTATCGGGTATAGCATAAAACCCTACCCTACCCGTCCCCGACCCATTCCCCGACCCGTACCCTACCCTACCCGTTGTTTTTTCTTTGAGGTTAGTAGAAATTAGAAAAGAACTAAACCTAACGTTACTTGTTAGTAGAAAAGAACGATACAAAAACTAAAAAACATTAGTTCCT
The DNA here is from genome assembly GCA_036785695.1 of Gentiana straminea. NCBI lineage: Eukaryota > Viridiplantae > Streptophyta > Magnoliopsida > Gentianales > Gentianaceae > Gentiana > Gentiana straminea. Next base: position 347,435 of record JAVUPR010000417.1, on the reverse strand, counting down.
AATAGGACATTCATTTGCAAAATGTCTTAACTTGTACTTAAAATCAAATTCATTTTGTACTTAAAAAAATTATTTATACATGTTCATGTACCCGTACCCTACCCGTACCCTACCCGTTACCCGTTGGGGGTGGGTATGGGGGGATTTTATTTATACCCGTTCGGGTATGGGTCGGGTATGGGTAAAAAAATTTAGGAGTGGGTATGGGTCGGGTGGAGCTAAACCCGTCCCCTACCCGACCCATTGCCATCCCTAGGCATAACCCTCAATATGCATCATTCACAAAACTTTAGGGCGGGGCAGTTATATAGGTTGAACGGATATTGATACTTGGGTACGGATATGTGATGTCAGATGTGAGATTTTCTACAAATATAGGATACGAGTACGTGTGTAATTGGTTTCCTTCATTTTTTTTGGTAGTATTCCACCGTTCTGGTCTACTTTTCATTGATTATCAGACGATATTTACTGGTTTTAAACATTATTCTTCATTTTTCACATACCAGAGTTATAAATATGCAAATATGAATTTCGTATCCATCTTTTAAAAATTACAAATTCGTCTTTAAGTGTATATCTTAAAGTATCCAGCAAGTATCGATTTCCGATACGTATCAAATACGAAACACGTTACAAGACAAAAGTATATGTGCATAGGTTGTGGGCTGGGCCCTTCAAGTCGGAGCCCAATCTTTTTTTTATTAATAAAAATGATGTTACTTTTTTTTTTTTTTTTTTTGCAAATAAATAATGTTAGTTTGATGGTATTAGTTAGTAGTTGGCTTCATATATTGCTCAAGTATGGGTACATACACATGCAATAATTGAAGACTTACTTAATTGCTTTTCCAAGATACCATAAATGGCTTTTGTGATATTTTATCCTCACGATGTCTTTTATAGCTTCTTGTCTTGGCAATGTTTTGTTACTTTCCTCAGCATACCCTACAAAAAATTAGTGTTAAGAATGTAATAACACATTAATTATAAATCTTTCATATAATTTTTTTGCTATAAAAATTACCATTTTCTGTAATGTAAACTGGTGGATTTTTGTACTTGTCTTTAATGTACAACATAAGACTTCGAATTCCTTCTGGGCAAATGAAAAGCCAGTCTAATCCAGTCTACAATAGTAATTAAATATCAATAGTTAGAATACAGTAATTATTTATTAAACCCTCTATCCTAAATTATAATTCCTTTTAGAGGTTTACACAATTTAAGAAAGTGAAAAATTCCTCAAAAAAAATATGGAAAATTAGGGATAAGGATAGAATCTGGAATATTTTTAAATAACAGGACAACTACATATTTTTTATAGGGAGAAGGACAACTGCGTAATTTTTATAGCGAGAAGGACAAACAGTGAATCCCGAAAATCGGTGAATCTCCCCCGGTGAATCCCGAAATCGGTGAATTTCGACGGTGAATTTTGACGGTGAATCACGAAAATCGGTGAATCTCGACAATGAATTTTGAAAATTAATGAATTTCGACGGTGAATTTCGGCGGTGAATTTAAACGATGAATTTTGAACACAGTGAATTTCGACAGATGAATAAATAGTTTTGTCGCTTTATGCGAAAGTTTCAAAAACTCGTCCTTCTACTCAATTGATGAAATATTTCGTCCTTCTCCCTCATTCCCCCAAAAAAAAAAGTGAAAAAAATAAGGCGATAGTTGTAAAGTAATAAAAAAAATTGAATTGATATATAGTAAAATGAAGAGAAAGAGTATAAAAAACAACAATATTATAGGGTAAAACAATAAAATAAAACTTATATTTCGGGATGAAGAGAGTAAACTAAATAAAAATGTAGACGTGGGTAGTAGTATACCGGTGTGCCAATAGGGACTCCATTTTTGTAAGCTGGATCAGAAGAAAATAAAAATAGATTGATGAGTTTCAAAATAAATAAGTAAATAAATAACATAAAAATGGAGAAAATTATAAGCTCTTAGGAATTTAATTTGGATTTTAACTTACTTGTTGATTCAACATGACTATCAGTCATGTAGCTAAGATTAACTCTGTTATAAGATAACAAAGGTGCTGCATAATTGGAAGTATAATAATTTAATCCCAAGAAATCAATTGAACTTGTGAGTAATTTTGATTGAGCTTCTGTGAATTTTGGTAGTCTCTCTCCCACTAATTCTCTCATGCTTTCTGGATAATCTCCATATATAATTGGATGCAAAAACCTACACAACATATTTTAAATAAATGTTTGTAACTTATGAAAATGTTACATAATTAATTGTAAAAAAAATTGATAAATAATTTACCATCCAAGCATGAAATCAAGTGCTGTGTAGGGAGCTTTAAGACCTTGAGGGGTATCAAGTTTTGCTAAAAACCAATGGGTTGCATATGTGATTCCTATCTCTCCCTTTTGATATTTCTGCAAAATAAATTCATCTCAATTAATTCACCCGTGATTGTGATATCCGAATTGAAAAAGCTGAAAAAACATTATCAAAATATATTATTTGAGATTAGGATATTACTAAATTCGTTATAGCTTAAGTAACACGGTGTAACCCGAATTCTTATGGTCTCAGAGTCAAAACTATGAGAATTCATTTAATTTGACAAAATGAAGTACAGTGGTATATTTATCATTCCATTCCATTCTTTGGGTATTAGTATAATGTAACATACGAAAATTAAATATCATTTTAATGAAATGGAAAAAAAAAAATACAAATTTAATTAGCTCGGGAAATGAAGGGAATAACATGGAACGAAAGTTGACAAAATACAGCACCCTGCACCCTTACCATTCACACCCCACCCAACCACATCTCCATCCTTAACCCACCTTACGTACCTTTACATTACCATGCATCATACCCTACCTCATCCCTACATACACCTTATCCCTCACCTTACCCCACCATATGGCACCCCACCATATGACGGAGCCAGAAATATATCGATCTTTGGGTGGACTGTATGTGGACTAACTATGTATTGCTGCGTGAAACATTTTAAGATAACTGACTGTGTTGATATACGTTTTTTTGGTGTAACGAAAAATAACAACTGGGAGGGTTTAGCCCCCTACTTGGCTACGTCCTTGAACCTATCCCCCGTATTATGCACATCAACCTCACATCACCCTCATATGCCAACTAACCCGGCCCCAATCTCACTCTCACCCTGTCTTATTTCGCCCAGCACATTTACCCCATCCTTCCACCCCACACTCATCGTAGTCTTACCTACCATACCATACTAAAGAGAGCATATTGATTACATGTCTTTGTGCATTTTCTTTTGTCTAAGTTGCAATGTAACTTTACTTGCCTAAGGACAAGTTTTAGAGTTTACTTTTTGTTTTACATATTAGGCGACATATACAACTATAAAGTAAGCTTACTTTTAAAAATCTAAACCTATTTTTTTACGAGAGGAATCACACGAGGGGATCTAGCTAGAACCCTAACCTGAAACTTGTCCTTGTAACTTTTAGCAGCAGCTGCATGAGCAAGAAGCAAATGGTGTGCAACAATGTATCCCTCAGTCGCAGAGTTGCCGGCGGTGCAATTTCCGGCGTAACTCGAACACCGACCCGGTGCGTAGGTTCCTCTAACGTAACCCGACATTGTAAATGATATTGGCTCATTCATAGTAATCCAATGTTTCACTCTATCTCCAAATAACTTGAAACATAAATCTGCATATTCTTGAAAGTCTCTTCTGCAAAACGGCAATGGGTATTACACATATATATGGTAGTAATCAAATAATATCCTTTTTTTTTAGTTAAAAATCAACTTACACAATGTTGGGGTGTAACCATCCTCCATATTCGTCCTCAAGGGTTTGGGGTGAATCCCAATGGAAAATTGTGACAAATGGTTTTAACCCTACATTTTAAATGAATCAATTAATGATTACTTAATCAATAGATTGAACAAAAACAATAGTACTAAATGCAGATCAAATACTACTATTACTATACTCTTTCCGTTTTTTTTAACTGCCACATTTGATATAATTTTTTAGATGAACCTGATCACTTTTTAGCTTAAAGTTAATCATATTTTGAATGAATCTGGACAACAAATGTGATAATTAAAAAAAGAAAGGGAGTATAATTTAGGTAAGTTCAATAAATAAATATTGCTTGTAATTACCTTGTGCAATGGCTTCATTTATGACAGAGTTGTAGAATGCTACACCTTCTTTACTCACTCCATTAATTATCTTTCCACCTACAACAGTAAGGGCAAGTTATTAGCTCTTCATGAGATTAATATATACATATATACATACATACATAAGAATATATATATATATATATATATATATATATATATATATATATATATATATATATATATATATAACATCCAGGCTGGTTTTTGAATAATACCTGGCAAAATTCTAGTCCACGAGAGAGAAAACCTATAGGCATCCATTCCCATGTCTTTGAGCAATTTAATATCATCCTGAAATGCATTTTAATATTAGAAATCAAAACTTATAGTATTTGCATCAAATACTCTTAACGAGGTTTTTTTATTTTATATTTTTAAATAATATACTTTTTATTTTACAAAATTTTCGCCTAAGATAAAATACATCAGAATGTCTATTTTACTGAATCTGGATGAATGTGGTAAGTATAAAGGAAACATCACATATCTGGATAAATGCGTAGTTATAAAGAAAATTTAAAGAATAAGTATTTTACCGTAAAAAGTATTGCTTCAGTGTTTTTTTTCCTTCATATATTTGAATATTAAAATTTCTAAAAGACAAATTTAAATTTTCTTACAAATGATCATTGTTTCACTCGATGTGACACCAGTGACGGACCCATAAATTTTTTTCAGTGGAGGCCAAATTTAAAAAAAAATCAGTGGGGCCAAAATCAAAAAGAATTTGAAAAAAGATGCAAGTGCGAAGTTTCAAACCCGTGACATTAGGATATCTATGAAAGCTCCTAACCAGTTGAACAAAATGGATTATTACATTATTAATTGTCTGAAATAATATATATATACACAATTTCAATCTTATTAGAGGGGTATATTAGTAATTTCGTCTGGAAATTTGAATGGGGTCCATGCACCCCACCCCTACCATGCTGGGTCCACCCCTGTGTGACACAACGTTGTGCCGATATCATTATTAAAATATCTAAAAGACAATAGTATTATTCTTTTCTGACCTTGAACTTGTGGTAGTAATCAATTGCTACGTCTCCCGTAGAACGGTCCCATATTTTCTCTGCAATTATTGAGTTTATTTCACACTTCATGGTTTGGAAATAAAAGAGAGACAACAATGCGCTATTTAAAAATTAAAGGGAAACTTGAAAAAATATGTCCGAAAAGAAAAACATTGAAAAAATATGCCTGTAAAGTAAATATTTGAAAAATATGCCTGTTTCCGACGCACGTATGCGCACGAGGGCCGCACGAGCACGCGCGCGCGCATGAATCTTACGCATGACGAACCGCATACGCGCGCGTGAGTCGAGGCATATTTTTTCCAAACATTTACTTTTCGGGTATATTTTTACAAGTTCCCCCTTAAATAAAAGCATTTATGACATACTATTTAAATGTAACATGTTTACGTCATTTAGTTTATAAAAAAGATACTTAATTCATGATCAACGAACGAGTGTAAATGTTTTCGGTTTAATGAATTTGTTGGGTTTTTAGTTTTTTAATTAAAATGTGTGTTCGGATCATTCTACATGTATTTTATGTAAACGAAGGTGAGTAAACGTATTATTTTCCTGTCATGTAGGGAAAATTTTAATGCAGAAAACAACAAAAACGTTACATATTACAGAGATGCATGCATGGAATCCGATGATGAATTTTTAAACCATAATTCCCTATTTGTAATTTTCTTGAGGTTTTAAATTTTTGGAAGCCTAGGGTGATATTTATTTTCATATGTGTTGGACTTGGATCCCTCACATCGAATTCGTCATACATAGGTTTTAAGGATGCATAATTACGCTTCGACTACGTCTTTTGATATAAATAGAGGGTCATGATACGTCACTATACGAATATTTTCACTGATTCATAAATAAAATGTCTCAGTTATTAATATTTGCCATTTTTAATCTATAATTTATGACCTGGATGTTGATGAGTAAAAGTATCCCAAATGCTAGGTCCCCTTCCTCCTTCTTTTGCTCCTCCTTCAATCTATCATGTTCAAGAAAGAACGCAACAAAGCATAAGAAGAGGTGTCAATATGAAAAAATCAGAGATTTACCCTTTTACCCCTTCGTCCCTTAACACGGCATGTGTTGTGATGATCTATCATAGCAGAGGATTTAGGGTGCGCTAAGCCCACTCTGGGAAAAATCTTATGCGAAAATATCCTACATAATTTAGCATAATCCACGAAGATATATATATTTTCATCTAGCCCACCCGATCATTCAAATAAGGTCCATTAGCCCTTTGAATATAAAACGTTGGCCCCACCATTGATCATGACTTTAGATTCGATATCATGTTGAAAATATAAGATTAACCTCAAAACCTTATAAGTTATAAGCCGAGATATCTTAAATAGTGTATGACACATTGTTAAGAGATCATTGTGTTAATCTAAGTTATAAGTTGAGATTAGAGTTATTTGTGATATATGGTGTAAGAAAAAACATTGATAACTCTTCAATGTGATACAAATTACAAAATATTAACACGGGCAAAGTGTAGGGTGATTTTTCTATAGTGACTCCATATGGAGTGATTGGACTTCTGAAGTGATCTGGACCACGCAGTTTAAATCCAGTTTGAAAATAGACGATGTCGATTGAATCACCTCATCTTTCTCCACGAGTGGAGTCACTAGGAAATATCATCCCAAAGCGTATGGTTAGCTCTGATACTATATATATATATATATATATATATATATATATATATATATATATATATATATATATATATATATATATATATATATATACACGCAACGACATATCCAATAAGTAGCTTCAACCTCAAAACCTAGACTATGTGCCAGGTAAGGGAAGCTCATATGGTAATTACAATGGAAAAAAGAAACCCGATAATTGTCCAATATGAAACAGGACGATGAAAAATACGTAACTCAAAATTTAAATTAATTAGGCGGGTTATAAAAAACAAAATATGAACACAACAACGTTTCCGACAATTAGCTTCAACCTCAAAACCTAGACAATGTGCCAGGTAATTAAGGGAAGCTCGTTTGTTAATACAATGATAAAAGAAAAACGATATTCATCCGATGTGAAACAATACGATGAAAAATACGTAATTGAAAAAGTAATTAATGAGCCGGGTTAATCATGGGATTAAAAACCTGATAAGCAGCTGTTGCAGCACCAAATACAAAATCATTAGGAAAATAACTTCTGTTAAATGGTGTTGGATATCTAATTAATGGCACTGGTGCTGCAAAAGTACTGTGGCTAAAAAGACCAAAAAGCACAAGAAATGCAAGGGAAAGAAGGGAATTTAAAGCCATATATATTGTATAATGAATTACTCTATATGGCCTTGCCCTTTTAGCATACATCACCCATTGTTTATATAGACTTCAGTGTACAACACTTAGCAATATTTTATTGTTTATTTATTATTTTATATTTAGCAACATTAGTAGGAATGGTGTGAAACATGTGTTATTCAACAATATTGACATACACCATTAATGTGAAACATGTGTTATTCCTCTAATTTCATAGCTAGATACCTCATCCCCTAACTTTGTGAAAATTTATCTTTAGTAAGGACATATCAAGGAGATTAATTTAGTAAGGGCACCGATTAAAACTGAAGAGGATTGGACAATATAGGCGGATGCACGTTACCCTAATTAATTAATTGGGGTCTATGAATCCCGTTAAAAATAAGAAACCTTACATTTTATTTATAGAAAAATATTTTGGATCTAGTGAAAAAAAAAAAAAGTATAGTATATACTTTGAAAAAGATTTACGGACCCCACTGAATAAAATTCCTGATCTGTCATTGCCATTGGAGGCACTAATGTCATCAGATATAAAATCTGAACATTCAGTGGGGACACGTGCCCCCTCCCTCATGCACTTAGATTTTTGTTATATAACCCTAACCACGAGGGTCTTTACTCCTCTATCCTACGAAATGATTGGAAATGTTATTTATGTAACCTAATTGCTCGGAGTCATGAGTTCGTTATTATACCAAAGAACTAAAAGAAGTATCCCATTTACGGGATTCAAACCTCCGCACTCCATATTAAGATTCAGTTGCTCTTTTAAGGCACTCAAATTTTTATCACTAGGCTATGTCCTGGGACTCCTCATCAACTTAGATATGCAATGTCACTAAGAGTATGAGCTTTTAACAGATATAATTTAATATGGTATCATAATACCAGATAATGTGTTTGAATCTTTCAACCAACATTGTCTTTATATTTACATTATGTAAATACTGAGTCTCTTTGAAAACTTTGTTGTGTTCTTTAGGTTTCCTTGTGTGCCCTATATTGGTCCAAAACTATTTTTTATAAGCCCACACTTGGGGCCTTTTTAATGTGAAATATGTTTAATGTGTAAATTACGTATCGAGATAATTACAATTTTAGTCTCTCATAGTTTTTATTTTTCAAAACAACATCTATCTTTCATTATTACAATATATATAAACACCATATGTATGCATTTTGCTACGATAAAGACCTTATGTTTTATTGTTGCGATAAACATTCTTACATAAAATATGTGTTTTGTTACAATTATAGCTAGCACAACTAATTGGATATATATCGTAACAAAACACATACATATCGGTGTTGATTGTAACAATGAAACATTATGTTGTTTATCGTAATAAAAACACATACATAAGATGTTTATCGTGATAATGAAAGATAAAGACAATTTTGAGAAATTAAAGAAACACGAAAGACTAAAAGTGTAATTAACCCTTACAAATTTGTCTAACGGATTAATTTTTGGGGTATACAGTAATTCCTAAAAAGACTTTCTCTTTTGGGGTACAAATTTAATTAAAATTTGAATATGAAACTCAACGGATTAACTTGGTCAATAATCACTGGATATACAGTAATTTATAAGTGGGCCTAAAAATATAACTTTCTCTTTATTCGGGGTATCTCTGTAGCCCTGTGATGAAGACAAAACATAAGTAAAAAATAATTAAAATTTGATGAAACAAATCAAGAACATTGAGAGTTTCAATTTGGTCAATAATCACCAACTAATAAACTTAGTAGATAATGAGTGGAAATAGTATAAAGTGAAAATGGAATAAATAAAATGTTCATTGATTGGCCATGTATTTAAATTTGCCTTAATTATAATGTCCCAACTTGTTATTCTCTCAACTAATTTTCGCCATATATTTCTTCAAAAGAAAATTTTCGCCATAATGATTATATATTACCTATAACTACAATGTTTAGTAGGCAATAATTATTGTTCTAAGACAAATTAAAATTAGGGGGAGTGGACTTGAGAATGCCTAGGGAGGTCACCGGTTCGATTCTCCTCTGATGAGGCGCGCCATGTTGAAAGAGCTTTTGGCTAGACCTTATCCCTGAATAAGAGTCAGACTCTGCAGGCACGACCCGGGCCGAACTCCGGACTAGTCGGACCAGTAGGTTCCGGATACCGGGGGCTTTAAATAAAAAAAAAAATTAGGGGAGTGGGAATAAAAAAAGGCTAGAAAGTAGGAACAAGAACAATGGAAATAAAAATTGGGTGATAAAGATAAATCAATTATTCGCCTGTCCAAATTCACCGTTCGTTATAGTGGAATAGACCCACATCCACTATCCTACTGTTTTGATGTTTTTCTACGAAAGTGACCTTGAAAAATACATCAGAAAAATATCAAATTAGATGTCAGAATATAGAGGACGAAAAAAGAAAAATATGGTGAAATAATTACGATCTTTTGATGTTTAAATCAAAATATACGTCTATTTTTGTAAATGAGCATTAGAAAGAATGTCAAATTAGTGAAATTTAAATCGTTCTTTTTACACAAAATTTTTTCCACCGGAATAAATGCCTGTTTTCATATGTGCATTGTCCTTTTTACATTTTCTATTAAAATATTCAAACATTGAATGATCCTCACTTGTTTTTTTTTTTTTTTTTTTTTTTTTTACAAGTTGTTAGAATTAATATCGTCAAAACTAAGGTTAGACGCCAAGGGGCAAGCTACCCCAAAAAGTCAATACAGGTAAGCTAGAAGGTGCGTTAATACATTTCTCACGCACCGAATAAAAGCAAAATAAACAGAAATGAAACTTGATAAAACTTGGTAGGTCGCGCCAAACAACTTAGTGGTATAAGTTAATGCATTTCCTGATAAGAATTAGAGTTAATTAGATTCTCATATCTGCAATCAATACAATGAAAATCTACTTCCTTGTTCATCATTCATTCATTCATTTCATTTATTTATTTTTTAAATTGGCGAATAAAGAAGTAGATACTAATATATAGTATGCATATTGTTTGCCTTAGGGGCGGACCCACATAGGACAGAGAGCATGGCTCCTACACAAATTTCTATGTGAAATTACGAGTATACACATCGAATACTATTCAAAAACCCTATATATGTATATAAATTCGAACATGCTACAATAGTATTGTACCTTTAGCTCAATTTGTTACATTCATTACCATCGACAGTAAGGTCATAGTCTTTTTTTGTTTTCTCCTTTCTAGGTTATTTTTATTTTTATTTTTATAGCCTTTTCTTATCTTATACATAAAACTTTTATTACATGTCTATCAATTTATTTTATTTTTAATTATTGAACAAAATGTTCAATTCATTGATCATAACAGTCACAGATACAAACTAGGCATTTCCAGCCCATTCCAATACCTCAGCGGCTGCTAGGTATTCAAGGACGGACGGCATCCAAGTAAACTGGAGCACCGGTGCCAACACGTTGAGAATAGCGACCTTCTTCAGGAACCGGCCGGAAATTGCAACCCGGCTTTGACGGAGCGTGTGACGGCGATCGACCGCCTGCTTTCCTTCCTCCGTTACCCTTCTTTGACTTGCCACCAGCGTCCATGGATGATTGATAGCCTTTAATATAAAGAACGATGATAAATAAATGGTGAAATTGAAGAAATGGATTTGAATGCGATGCATGCCTATCAATTTATCATTCTAATCATAAATTTACATAATTAGTCTATTAGATGAACAACACACATTCATATGGGTCACGTGACGTGTGTGTCTTTTAAATATACTATAGTGGAGAGCAAGGTCGTATCCCACGAGGAATCAATCGAATACCAAAGTCATCTTCGGATTTAGTTTAGGTGAACTACGATGTTTCAAGTATTCAACTACACTAAAACGATATGTAAATGAAGGATAAGAAGAGATATAAAGAGAAACATAGCCAAACCATGATCCAATTGATTACCTTCGCCCTCTAATCGATTAGCTCGGGAATGGGATTAACCAACCTACCAACCTCTACTTATATCGACTCATTCATGGGTGCAAACTCCTAAGCTAGTGTACGACGCCATACAACAATCGAACACCCTTTGCCCGGTTCAACGAGTCCGCCTTTAAGAATTTAATTGACCGAAACAAGATTAACGCGCTAGAGTAGCCCGATTTCACAACCGATTGAACCTCACTCTCTAATCAATCTAAACAACTCGGTTGATTATAAAGAATGATCTTAAAACCCTTTTCCCACACCCCTTCACAACATACATTTATAAAAGTGGTGTGTTTGTTCATGAACTAGGTGTACAAGCTAATTCAAGCATTAAGAACAAGTTTTAAGACATGAATTAGTCAATATAACAACAATTAAGCACTACCCATTTCATCAATTAGAGGGTGATTTCTTCAATTTTCACATGATTTGACTATGAGATGTTTAGCTACTCATCACAAAACAAGAAATAACAATCAAAGAAAGGATTAAAGCCATAAAAAAAGAAGAGAGATGCTATTAATTACCAAAATCACAGAGAAGTTGTGATTACATCAAGCTCCATCAACACCCATGTCACTTGGTGGAGAAGGAGGTCCAAAATGCAAAAATCCAACAAAGAGAGCTTGAATCTAAGCTAAATTGTGTTTAATCTAAGAGAAAAGAGTGAAAGAAGAGCTAATCTAAGGGAGAGAGGGGGGGAATTTCGACCTAAAAGGGTAGAGGAGTGTCTAAGAGAGTGTGTGTGGAATTGGGTGAGAAAAACTCTGTTTTTCCTCTCAAAAAACGCAGTTATAGATTCTGCAGAAATCTCGGTAAGCACCAAGAATAGTCTGGTAACTACCGAGATTTCTGTACATTCTGCCCAACATATGGTGAGTTCTGGTGACCACCAAGATGACTTCGGTAAGTACCAGGAATGTAGAGTTGTGAATTTAAGTTTTTTTTCTTCAACTTTTCCATCCCCGAGCTTCGGTTTCATCTTTCTAAGCCTCATGCCTCAACTTCCGGGTATACGAGTCACTTATTTCCTGCATTTCACATACCAAACAACATATCGAGCGTAATTCCGCAAGAAACATATGGCTCGTAAAGGGCCAAAACATCGTGAAAAATGTGAGATTTTCCATCTATTTGATGGTTTACCTCATGGTGGACGTGTAATGCGATTTTGCCCTAAATAAGGTCTAAAACTACCCGGAATGAACCGAAAGTGCCGTAAAAGGGAGTTGAAACATGCACCGGAGCATAGTAAAGTTGACTCTCATCAACCACCCCCCACTTAGCGTTTGCTCGCCCTCGAGCAAAATGAGCGTTCTAAAAGAATCCAATGAGACAACGTTACACGCGTAGGTCAAGTCAATCACACATCAAAGACAACCGGGAAGTAAATGAGTAAATGCATACACTTAACCCTACCTTATCAAGCAAACGGGATGTGAGTGTGTGAATAGCTTCTCCTACATTACCACGGTATACCGGTTTGGATTATGGATGCTAAGTTAATACGACTACACCATAGGCTCATACTTCATAAGCATCTCCACTAATCGGGGCCAACCGAGGTTAAGTAAGGTCAAGTAGGACTTGCACGGTTGTAACGTTAGGCTAGGGACGGGGCTAACCGAAGGGAATTTCTGGGGAATAAACAACAAAGAGATAAAAACGAGCAAGCTTAATCACGGGGTGTGTAAACACAAAACGTAGCTAGCTTTCCCCTTCACTAGCTCAAAAATGAAACTCGAAACATGATCCAATATAATAGAATGCCATATCGCACTATGTCTCAAGTGTAACGAGGCAAAGGCATACAAGAATCATGTTTCTAAATTAAGGATTCATCCCAAACACCAACATCATATAACAAATCAACAACACAAGTCTTAAAACGCTTGGCTTTCTTTGACTCAACATTTATTTCACTTTTATTGCAAGCTTTCTTTGATTGATTTCATTTTCTTTTGACTTTTCTCTTCTTTTTTTTTTTCTTTTTTTTTTTTTGAATTTAGAAAATTTGCATTATATAATTTAAATAGTTTGAGTCAAAGGCCATCACGTACATACAATATAAAAATGAGCTCCTACCCTCCAAATCGTGAAATAGCTCGTATGAACCAACTCCTCTAACATACGTACTCTTCCACCACCCCACACTTGCTTTAGCAAGTGTGCTCGAAATGAAAAGATTAAGCTTGACTCGTAGGGTGTCCAAGGGAACGTAGACCACAAATAAGGCTTGGGGGTCGGGAAATTACGGGCTACAAACGAATGGCTAAGTGTCGGATGGGGGTCTAACCATCCTACCAAGGCTTAGAGGGGTTACTGTGGAATATGTCACGGGATGGCTATTTGGCTCTAGTTAGGTCAAAGAAACGCCATAATCGTCATCCCAAACTCTACCAAGGTCGGCCTTTCTATTTCGTCTCGAAGTTAATGGTATGAGTTCTAGGTAGCCGAATTGTGCCTAAGTCTACCATAATCGGTCACTAGTTACCATGGTTCATGAAATCGAAGCTTTACGTGCGTGAAAATCCCATTTCCAAGATAAGGTAGTAAGCCAAGTGACATGCATTTAAACATTTACTACACCGTTTATCCTATCAATATGAATGCTCAACATACGAATGCAACATCAAAACTTTGGAAAATTTTAAAAAAATGCTCAAATTTTGCTACATAAGTGACCAAACACTAAGCATACAACACAATGGCCGAAAAACAATGAAGCACGTATCAAAGCTAAGCCTACCACCCCCCACTTTAAATGCAACACTGTCCTCGGTGTGTGAATGATAAAGGAGAAAGAAGGCTTAGCTTAACCCGGCGAGAAAAGCACGAAAGAATGCATGTGACATAGCCACGAAAGTTCCACTCGAATACCTAAAGCCATGAGACAAAAACACCAAGAAAACGCATGCACGGGGAACGACCACCGTGCCAAAAGCAAGCAACAAATATCGAGATATAATAAAAAAACAGCGTAAAGTCACATACACGATCATATGAAACCAAAAGGGGAACCGACTCGGGGCGCATGGGATGAAAAGACAATCAAACAAGTAAAACAACATCCATGCAAAAAGATACAAGCCAACAACGGATCGAAGAAGAACCACTCAAAAACGGTACCAAGATCCCCCAAAGCATCACCCCGGACCACTCCTAGCACCAAAAACTAAAGCAAAAAAAAAAGAAACGGTGGGTTGCCTCCCACGAGCGCCTTTGTTTTACGTCATTGGCTTGACTTATTAAGAAACTAAAATAAAAGCAACGAAGCACGAGTGGAATGAAAGAAAAAAATTGCACATCTTTTGCTCGAAAGCCTCAAGATCATGGCAATTAAAAAAAACTTTCATCCACTTTTTTTATTTTTTAACAAAAATAAAAACATCTACCTAAAACATTCTAAGTTTAAAGTCCTTAGTTCGACTTTCTACCCGCAACAATGCTAAGGATAGTTATACCAAAGGAGAGCAAACCGTTGCGTCTCCCTACAAAAATCATAAGAATTGAGCACACCTTTAAAATAGAGCAAGAAAAACAAGGGGCTCAATCCCCACCACCATGATTGGTTCAAGAAATTTATCATGCAACACAATGATTTCAACTTCCCCGAATGAGAGCATATGCCAAGTAGCAAAGATTCAAACACCAAGCAATAACTTTTTGGGTCAACCACAACATCAACATATTCAATATGATCCACCACCACAACTTTTTCAATAAGGTTCAAAGAAGAAGGAATAATTGATTCACTAGTAGCATGATTCGTACCTTCTTCATAACACTCATGATGGGTGTTTACCTCAAGAGTCGACGGTGGAGCAAATGAAATTTCATCATTTTTAGCACTCCTTTCAGCCTTCCTCTTCTCAACCAATTGCTCTACCCGGTTCTCCAAGTTCTTTAATGCCGATTGAAGAGTAGTAGCATTCATTTTAATATCCTCAACTCCCGACCATGCTCTTGTAGAGTCCGGCCTTGCTCTTGCAAAGTCCGGCCTTGCTCTTGCAAAGTCTCATTTATTTGCTCCAAGAGGATGTCGGTTGAGCTCTTTTGTGGAGGAAGAGGTATTTGTGGAGGTTGAGCATATTGAAAATATGCACCGGGGTGTTGAAACCGAGAACTTGAAGGACTCTCCCACTCATTGTTGTATGGTGATGTGTATGGGTTGAACTCGAAAATACGGTTGGAATCCAAAACCCATAGCACCGAAATTAAAGCCTCCAAATGAGTAGGGAGAAGAGCCCTCATGGCCATACGGATCCATACACTGCAATTCAAGGGAAAAACAAGAACACAATCAAGGTATCTAGTCACCACCACTACCGCAATAGATGGTGTGACTTATCAACAAAAACCCAACATCAAAAAAAAAAATAAAATAAAACAAAAGAAATAAAACAACCTAAGCCTAAGTCTTCCAATGACTTAAGAGATATCGATTAATTCCCCGGCAACGGCGCCATAAAATCTTGATGACCAAAATAGTAACGACCAACCTTAACCGGCAGGGTACCGGGTCGGAAGTACTATAGTGGAGAGCAAGGTCGTATCCCACGAGGAATCAATCGAATACCAAAGTCATCTTCGGATTTAGTTTAGGTGAACTACGATGTTTCAAGTATTCAACTACACTAAAACGATATGTAAATGAAGGATAAGAAGAGATATAAAGAGAAACATAGCCAAACCATGATCCAATTGATTACCTTCGCCCCTCTAATCGATTAGCTCGGGAATGGGATTAACCAACCTACCAACCTCTACTTATATCGACTCATTCATGGGTGCAAACTCCTAAGCTAGTGTACGACGCCATACAACAATCGAACACCCTTTGCCCGGTTCAACAGTCCGCCTTTAAGAATTTAATTGACCGAAACAAGATTAACGCGCTAGAGTAGCCCGATTTCACAACCGATTGAACCTCACTCTCTAATCAATCTAAACAACTCAATTGATTATAAAGAATGATCTTAAAACCCCTTTTCCCACACCCCTTCGCAACATACATTTATAAAAGTGGTGTGTTTGTTCATGAACTAGGTGTACAAGCTAATTCAAGCATTAAGAACAAGTTTTAAGACATGAATTAGTCAATATAACAACAATTAAGCACTACCCATTCCCAATTTCATCAATTAGAGGGTGATTTCTTCAATTTTCACATGATTTGACTATGAGATGTTTAGCTACTCATCACAAAACAAGAAATAACAATCAAAGAAAGGATTAAAGCCATAAAAAAAGAAGAGAGATGCTATTAATTACCAAAATCACAGAGAAGTTGTGATTACATCAAGCTCCATCAACACCCATGTCACTTGGTGGAGAAGGAGATCCAAAATGCAAAAATCCAACAAAGAGAGCTTGAATCTAAGCTAAATTGTGTTTAATCTAAGAGAAAAGAGTGAAAGAAGAGCTAATCTAAGGGAGAGAGGGGGAAATTTCGACCTAAAAGGGTAGAGGAGTATCTAAGAGAGTGTGTGTGGAATTGGGTGAGAAAAACTCTCTTTTTCCTCTCAAAAAAAACGCGAGCTTATAGATTCGCGAAATCTCGGTAAGCACCAAGAATAGTCCGGTAACTACCGAGATTTCGTACATTCTCCGCCCAACATATGGTGAGTTCTCGGTGACCACCAAGATGACTTCGGTAAGTACCAGGAATGCAGAGTTGTGAATTTAAGTTTTTTTTTCTTCAACTTTTCCATCCCCGAGCTTCGGTTTCATCTTTCTAAGCCTCATGCCTCAACTTCCGGGTATACGAGTCACCTATTTCCTGCATTTCACATACCAAACAACATATCGAGCGTAATTCCGCAAGAAACATATGGCTCGTAAAGGGCCAAAACATCGTGAAAAATGTGAGATTTTCCATCTATTTGATGGTTTACCTCATGGTGGACGTGTAATGCGATTTTGCCCTAAATAAGGTCTAAAACTACCCGGAATGAACCGAAAGTGCCGTAAAAGGGAGTTGAAACATGCACCGGAGCATAGTAAAGTTGACTCTCATCAACATCTCCACTAATCGGGGCCAACCGAGGTTAAGTAAGGTCAAGTAGGACTTGCACGGTTGTAACGTTAGGCTAGGGACGGGGCTAACCGAAGGGAATTTCTGGGGAATAAACAACAAAGAGATAAAAACGAGCAAGCTTAATCACGGGGTGTGTAAACACAAAACGTAGCTAGCTTTCCCCTTCACTAGCTCAAAAATGAAACTCGAAACATGATCCAAGATGATAGAATGCCATATCGCACTATGTCTCAAGTGTAACGAGGCAAAGGCATACAAGAATCATGTTTCTAAATTAAGGATTCATCCCAAACACCAACATCATATAACAAATCAACAACACAAGTCTTAAAACGCTTAGCTTTCTTTGACTCAACCTTTATTTCACTTTTATTGCAAGCTTTCTTTGATTGATTTCATTTTCTTTTGACTTTTCTCTTTTTTTTTTTTTTTTTTTTTTTTAAACTTTTTGAATTTAGAAAGTCTGCATTATATACTTTAAATAGTTTGAGTCAAAGGCCATCACGTACATACAATATAAAAATGAGCTCCTCCCCTCCAAATCATGAAAATAGCTCGTAAAAACCAACTCCTCTATACAAACGTACTCCTCTGCCACCCCACACTTGCTTTAGCAAGTGTGCTCGAAGTGAAAAGATTAAGCTTAACTCGTAGGGTGTTCAAGGGAATGTAGACCACAAATAAGGCTTGGGGGTCGGGAAATTACGGGCTAAATAACGAATGGCTAAGTGTCGGATGGGGGTCTAACCATCCTACCAAGGCTTAGAGGGGTTACTGTGGAATATGTCACGGGATGGCTATTTGGCTCTGGTCAGATCAAAGAAACGCCATAACTGTCATCCCAAACTCTACCAAGGTCGTCCTTTCTATTTCGTCTAGAAGTTAATGGTATGAGTTCTAGGTAGCCGAATTGTGCCTAAGTCTACCATAATCGGTCACTAGTTAACAATCAAAGAAAGGATTAAAGCCATAAAAAAAGAAGAGAGATGCTATTAATTACCAAAATCACAGCGAAGTTGTGATTACATCAAGCTCCATCAACACCCATGTCACTTGGTGGAGAAGGAGATCCAAAATGCAAAAATCCAACAAAGAGAGCTTGAATCTAAGCTAAATTGTGTTTAATCTAAGAGAAAAGAGTGAAAGAAGAGCTAATCTAAGGGAGAGAGGGGGGAATTTCGACCTAAAAGGGTAGAGGAGTGTCTAAGAGAGTGTGTGTGGAATTGGGTGAGAAAAAACTCTCTTTTTCCTCTCAAAAAAAACGCAGTTATAGATTCTGCAGAAATCTCGGTAAGCACCAAGAATAGTCTGGTAACTACCGAGATTTCTGTACATTCTGCCCAACATATGGTGAGTTCTGGTGACCACCAAGATGACTTCGGTAAGTACCAGGAATGCAGAGTTGTGAATTTAAGTTTTTTTTCTTCAACTTTTCCATCCCCGAGCTTCGGTTTCATCTTTCTAAGCCTCATGCCTCAACTTCCGGGTATACGAGTCACCTATTTCCTGCATTTCACATACCAAACAACATATCGAGCGTAATTCCGCAAGAAACATATGGCTCGTAAAGGACCAAAACATCGTGAAAAATGTGAGATTTTCCATCTATTTGATGGTTTACCTCATGGTGGACGTGTAATGCGATTTTGCCCTAAATAAGGTCTAAAACTACCCGGAATGAACCGAAAGTGCCGTAAAAGGGAGTTGAAACATGCACCGGAGCATAGTAAAGTTGACTCTCATCACTAATCAGAATTATTTAGAACAAATATTTCACATGAAAATAACTGTATAGAAAGAAATATGAATGATTATGTAGTCAAACATACAAAATAGGAATATTTTAGAGGGAATTGCCTCAATAGTCTTTTTTTTTAACTTGTCTTGCTTATATAGTCTTTGACTATTTGGCTATATAAAAATTAAATTTAAAAAAAAGCCTAAAATTTTGTTTTGCCCCTTTCGCCCCTCTTGAATAATCCCCAAATCTCCCCCCTCCCTTTCAAAATTCGAATTTTCAATTCCCTACTATCTTTCATAATCTATTTCCATCTCCTTCTTCTCTTCCTCTTCCTCTTCCTCTTCCTCTTCTTCCATTCCAAACTCGTTTTCTTCTTCTTCCTTCTTCTTTCTTCTTCTTCCTCCTTTTTAAACTTGTTTTATTCATGCTCGAATGGCTTTCGATTTCATGTAACTCGTTTGAATGGGTCTTCCGGCAAGCTCGTTTGAATGGTGTTCGAATGGGTCTTCCGGCGAGCTCGTTTGAATGGGTGTTTGAATGGGTGTTCCGGCGAGATTCCGGTTGGGTGATTTGGGTTCGAATGTGTGTGATTTGAGTTCGAATGTGTGTGGTTTTGGTTTGAATCACTGGCGGATCCAGGAATTTATTCCAGTGGTGTCACCGGAATCTAAAACTACATCTTTTATCCAAAAAAAATTTCAGTGGGGTCACCAGAGTCTAAAACATCAATTTTTATCGGCAAAACAACACTTTTTAACAACAAAACTACATAATTTTAATACTAAAAAAAAAAATTTTTTTTTTAAAATTCAGTGGGGTCACGTGACCCCCCTGGGTCACGTGGATCCGCCCCTGGTTTGAATGGGTGTGATTTGGGTTCGAATGAGTGTGATTTGGGTTCGAATAAGTGATTTGGGTTTGAATGGGTGTGATTTGGGGTGTGAATGAGTGTGATTCGGGTGTGAATGGGTGTTCCGGCGGGATTCCAGCTTGTTTCCGGCGAATGATTTTGGGAGTTGAAGAAGATGGGTGAGGAGACTATCTAAGCAACATTTACAGGGGTATTTTGGGCAAATAAGAAGAAAAAATATGGAAAATACTATCTAAACAAATTTTGTTTTCCAAAAAATTATTTGAGCAACAATTTTGGTCCCAAAGACTAAATAGCCGCCGGCCCCAATATTTTATTGGGGCGCGCGGCTATATAGACTTATGGGTCAAAATAGTTGTTCAAATAAATTTTTGGAAAGCAAATGTTGTGTATATAGTCTTTCCCATCTTTTCCCCCTTAATTGCCCAAAATACCCTTGTAACGAGTTCGAACTCGAGCTCGAACGCGAGCTCGAACACGAACTCGAACTCCCCTCGCCGAACTCCCTCTTCTTCAACCCCCCCAAACTCCCTCACCGGAGCGCGGCCGGAATCCCGTCGGAACACCCCATTCGAACCCAAAATCACCACTAATCGAACCCCCCCAAACTCCCTCATTCAACCCATTCGAACACCTCTTCTTCAAATCACCCCCAAACACCTCTTCTTCAAATCACCCCAAGCTTTCTATCCCCAAACCCCAAATCATCCCAAAAACACCTCTCATCTTCAACCCCCCAAAAAAATCCCTCATTTCAACCCAAAATCACCCCATTCGAACCAAAATGACCCCATTCGAAGAGAAATGAAGAATTCGAAGAAGAAGAATTCGAAGAAGAAGAATTCGAAGAAGAAGAATTCGAAGAATTCGAAGAAGAAGAATTCGAAGAAGAAGAAAAGAAGGAAGAAGACGAAGAAGGAAGAACACGTTTGAAAGGACGAAGAAGAAGGAGGAAGAAGGAGGAAGAAGAAGGAGGAAGAAGAAGATGGAAGAAGGAGGAAGAAGAAGAAGAAGATGGAAGATGAATTGAAAATGATAGGAGGGAAATATAAATGATAAGGAAAAAATTCGAATTTTGAAAAGGGAGGGAAATTTAGGGATTTTTCAACAGGGGTAAAACGGGAAAAACAAAAATTTTGGTTTTCTTTTTTTTAATAACCCCCAAAGAGTGAAAGACTATATAGGCAAGACAAGTTTAAGAAAAGACTATCGGGGCAATTCCTCCTATTTTATTAGATTCATCCACAAGTTTGGCCCCAAAGGGGTTTTTGTTTATTTAGTGTATTCACCAAAGATTTTTGTTTATTTAGTACTTGTAGAAAAATGTTTGCTTAAATGGTATTTTCACATATATTTCCCTAAAATATAACATGCACTACCCAAACTACCCTTTTTTTTTAAAACGGGACAATTTTCACCTAAACCCTTAACCTTTCTATTTATTTGAAATAAATAAATAAGAAATATCCCAGCTATAAATAAGAAATATATCCAAATCGGGAATTGGCCTAAACTATTTTCCTCTTGTTCCGGCCAGCTTTTTTCCGTTTCCATTTCCGGCGACCTTCGTGTTTGTTTTTTTTTTTTTTTTTTCAATTTGTGCAACGACCTGCATTTTTAAAATATTTCTTCCTCTAATATTCGTTTACCCAGATATCAATGTTGTGGCCGTGAGAAATGCTATGGTCATAACAACAAGGTTATTGTGTATAATAAATGACACAATACATTTTTTCATTATTGATTGTGATTATGTCTTATTGATTAACATATATGTCCACAATACATTTTTTCATTATTGATTGTAATTATGTCTTATTGAGTAACATATATGTCTAGCATAATCAAAGTGCAAAATTGTGTTGTGTTATTCATATCGCTCTAATCGCTTGATTTTCCCTAATAAATAAAAGAAATAATCGTAAAAAAATATATATATTGAGAATATATATATATATATATATATATAACGTGGGGCAAAAAAAAAAACACGTGTCAGCAGCAGAAAGCGTAAATGTAGTCTCTCGTGATAAGAGCTTTGTTAGCTCTTAATAGAAGATAGATATCTATAACCGCATTAATTTGGCAGAATATGTACAACTCAATCTTGGCCTCTAAATCTTGTAAGAAAGGTGCTTCTATGGATGTACTCAAATCATGTTGCAGCATCATTATCCAGAACACCTAACTTATTTATTACACGTCAAATAATGATGTTATTTTTTTTTTTTTTGTCATACACTATTTAATCGATTCCAATTTTATTGGCGTAGTTGTTAAAAAAATATACTAATTACATTTCTTAAAAACTATTTATTGTGTTTTTTCTGCATCTATTCTTATTTAATAAGAGATAGGTGATTGAAAAGAAATATTGCATTAACTATATTAAATGAGTGTTATTATCATTTTGAAGTTACGGTTAAAGTATTAATTTCTATCTTTAATTTATGTGTTTTTTAACAACTACGATAAATAAATAGAAATGAAGCGAGTAGTTTTTATCGATTCAACCATGCATATCAATGATAATATTTATGTGTTCAACTGTATTAATTTGCGTATGATAGATACCAAATCAAGTTCTCTTTCACGAGACGGTATTTGGTCATATTGGGGTTCTCCCATTCTTTTTTTATTTCTTTAATGTTGTTGTGTCCAGTAGTGTGCTGATGTTGATCCGAATGTGTTCGGTGGTATTCCGGAAGTTGTCCAGTTGTAACTCTGTTGGTTTTCAATAAAATTCCTTTCGTTTGTAAAAAAAAAAAAACAACACTTCCTCCGTTTCTTATAACTCTCACTTTTGAGTATTTGTTTTGTTCACTTATACTATCATTTTATATTACCAATACATTATTTATTATTATTTTTCCACTCATACCCTCACATTAATTATAAGATTTAAAAAACAAAGTCTTACACCACAAATAATTAAAAATACATTTCCAATGCACAAAAAAAAAAACCAAAGATCTTTTGATACTCTAATAGTACTATTATCAATGTATATTTACATTTCCAATATAGTGTATTTAATTATTGCAAATATATTCAAAAGATTAAAGAAGGACAATTTAGTCATTTCATATTATATTCAGATATATTAATCACTTTCTTAGTCTGTGCGTTAACACAAAAAATGACTAATCTAAAAAAATGGAAAGAGTATTACAAAAATGCTACATTCGTCCCATAAAAAATGTCAACATTTGAAAAAAAAAAAAAAGTCCCATAAAAAGTGTCCATTTAGAAAACCAATACTCCATCCGTTTTTTTATCTATCACATTTCAGAATTTGCTCTGTTTTTATTTATCTGTCATTATACATTTCCAATGCATCATTTATTATTTTTTTCCTCATTTACCAATAAAGTATTTACATCTCCAATAAAAAATATATTTACAATACTAAAAACTCATCTACCAACAAAGTATTCACATCTCCAATAAAAAAACACATTTCAAATACTATATTTTAGATATATTAATTATTTTCTTAATCTGTGTGAATCTTCTCTCTGCGACAGATAAAAAAAACCGGAGGGAGTACATCTTAATGTTTTTTTTCCAAACATACCCATAGCCTAACATTTATTGTTGTAGCTTAATTTCATATTTCAATACAAGCATTAATTATAAGATAGGTGTATATATGTTTATTACTACTAAAACACAATACATTAATTGAGTTTCTTATCTACATTAATAGTAAAATATGAATATTTTTTATGGGGTGGAGGTAATATAAATAACATTTTTAGTTGATTTGACATTTCTTTTGTTAATGTAAAAAAATTACAGAAGGGCCCAAAAAAAAATTAATTGAGTTTTCTTATCTACATTAATAATAAAATATGAATATTTTTTATGGGACGGAGGTAATATAAATAACATTTTTAGTTGATTTGACATTTCTTTTGTTAATGTAAAAAAATTACAGAAGGGCCCAAAAAAAAAAAAATTGGCCAAGACCCTAATATGGAGAGGGACGCCACTGACATTAATATAGGATCTTGGTTTTCCCAGGGCATTTAAATTAATTTCATCCCTAAAAAATTATCATCTTTTCCCTACCATAGCTTTCTTCGGTAAAATTTTGCCAGACAGAGTTTATGATTGCAGTTGCACGCGCGCGGTATAGAGTGGTTGTGGTATGGAGGTGGATCTTGTGCTGTACATACACATTATATTAGACGATAGTTTTATATTTATTTTTGTATCTCCGTTTATAGCCCTTTGGGGCTCACTATATAAATACTTTGTAATGGTTCGCATTTTCCCAATGACAAATACATTGTTGTTCATCTAAATCTATCATGGTATCGGAGTAGGAGATCCCGAGTTCAAGCCCCGTTTTCAACATAATTAAAATTTAAAAAAAAAAAAAAGTGTTGGGTCTCACTCTCTTCTTATAGCCCACACTTCCCAAAAAAAAAAAAAAAAAAAAAAAGTCGAAGTGTTGGTCTTTTCTCCCTTCTTAGCGCCAACACTTGAAGGGCAGGGGCGTGATATAAGGAAATGTAGTAGCACCTTTACTAACACCAATTGGTTTATTACAACGGTAAGCGCTTAATTCTAATATGGTATCGATTATCACTTCATTCGTGAGCATGTTGAGCGAGGACTTGTTCGTGTTGCTCGTGTAGCTGCTGCTGATCAGTTGGCTGATGTTCTCACCAAGCCACTGCCACGTTATCTTTTTCTACTTTCATTTCCAAGCTTGGCCTTCGCACGGCGCCGTCGAACTTGAGGGAGCGTATTAGACGATAGTTTTTATTTATTTTTGTATCTCCGTTTATAGCGCTTGTGCTTGTGGCACTATATAAATACTTTGTAATGGTTCGTGTTTTCCCAATGACAAATACATTGTTGTTCATCTAAATCTATCAAATTACAACCCTGCTATGATAAGGGGGTTGGGGGGTTAAAGAGTAATTTTGTTATATAAAGTTTAAAAAAACATGAAACATTATTTTTACATACACACAGCAGACTTCACATCTTCCCGGTACAGCAGACGATCTAGAGTGGCTGTGGTATGTTGATGAAGAAAATGTGAGGACATTTTGGTCATTTTATTTATCTTATTTTATTAGTGGTCTTGGCAGGAAGTTGTTAGCCCTACCAATACCGATTGCCTTTGTTTGGTTAATAGAAAAGGGATTTTTATTATTTTCTCAATTTAGACATGTTTGGTTAATTGAGAATATAAAATTGTATTTTCTCAAATTGTAGACTTTCTCAAAATTTAATTTCTTTCCATCTTTTTAATTCTCACCTTAAGCTGAAGAAAAGTTGAGCGAGAATTAAAAAGTCCATAATTCTATTTTCAACATTTTTTCTCTGCATACTAAACAAACAATGAGAATCTATTCTTTTTTCTTTCTCGGATCTATTCCCAACACCTTTTTTTTCTTCAATTTTTTATGTACCAAACATGCCCAATATAGGGATACTTAAAAAAGTATGTTTGAAAAAGTTGTTATTTATGTGGTGTACTTCAAAAGAATATTTGAAAATTATACCCGAAAAACATTTCATAGCATTTTCGTAGAAATAATATTCACACAGATTAAAAAATAATTAATTTATCATAAACATAGTATCAATTGACGAAATTGTCCTTCTCTTTTAAATTTGACTAGTCATTCCTCATATTCAATAATTTCCATGACTTTTGCAATGCCTGTGATGTTGGAACCATGTTTTGGACATTGGAAATCAAAAGGCTATTTATTAATGTAGTAATTAAGATAAGAGTATAAGTGAAAAAAATAAAAAATGATGTCTTGGAAAGGTAAAATAACAGATAAATAAAAACAAAGCAAATTTTGAAATTTGACAGTTAAAAAAAAACGGAAGGAGTATCATTTTCTTATATCAAATATGATCATTTTGAATGGTCATTTTCGTATCCCGACCCTAACCTTATACTGAAAGACGTAATCGAAACGTAGTTATATTTTTTTGAAACCTATGTATGACAAACTCGATGTGGGCGTGGGCAGGATCTCGGGTAAGATAATCAAAAAAATTAAAGAGGCGAAAAGAAAAATTAATGATTCATGAATTGTAATGAGTAAAAAGATATATCATCCCTAAAAAAAAAAAAAGATATATGAGAATCATTCCAAATCCTTTTATGCGGACAGAAGTGAAAAGAATCAAAGTAGTGTTTACAAATTGTTCATGCAAAAGAGGAAACACTAGAATGGTATATGATGATCATACATAGTATATACTGGTATGATATTTATCACTATAATATATTTTAATCAAGTTATTTGATGCTTATATCACTTAAAACATCATTATAATGTAACAATAGATCATTGACTCCCTTAACCCCCAAACTCCCTTTAATTACAATGTAAATGATGATGTTTTGAACTATGATATATGTATGTTTAATAACAACTACGTAACATCAACTATTTACCTTTTTTATCACTTACATACCAACATTCGATAACAATATACAAATATGCACGCACACAAAAAATGTATCGCCTTAATGGTCAAACACTATATCATAACCTGGAAATGACTTGGGTTTGGTCCCGCTTGGGACAAAAAAATGATGCGTGTCATAAAATCTTTTTTAAGTTATACTAGTTTAATGATGTTATGTCATTTAACTATCTATAATATAATAAATCATTGACTTTTTTTTGTACATGTGAAAGCACACAAGTTAAAGGGGATTAAGATGTGTTAATAATTTATTGCAATGTAATTAAACTATATATATAATACATATTTTTTAAGTGATGAACCTTTATGTACAATACACCACAACATTCTATTGGTGCATCCGGTTTATCATTCACTACGTCAAACTTATCACTTCGAAATCGACTTTTAAAAGTCAATTCTCACATAGTACATTCGAAAAATCGATTCTTGACTAAAAACCGATTTTGAAAATGACGATTTAATGTGGTGCATGATAAGTGTGATACATCAGCAAATCCGGACATGTGCATATAAAGGCTCCCTTTTTATGGATGGATGTAGTATGTACATATTAACAATACTACCGTCGTAAACTATTCAGACACAAAATATTTTTACGTAATAGATTTAGTTAGATTTTTTTTTTGAGGAAATAAAAATTTTATTAATCAAGATCCGCCAAACAAGCGGTCAAAATATCACCCGGGGGCGTGGAACCCCAAAGTGTCCGAGTGGAAACATATAAACCATATATAGCTAGAAGATGCGCTGGAATATTTCCCATTCGCCTAATGAACGAAAAAGAAACAAAAACAAAACTAGACAAAATAGCCAAGCATTCCTGGACTAAGCAGCCCCATGCCGTGAGATCCTCTCCTGGTCGCCGAAGGCACCGAATACACGTCAAACAATCACATTCCACTTCTAGCCTCTGAATCTCTAAGTGCTCTGCCTTTTCCAAGGCCAGGGAAATAGCCTTTAGCTCCATGTATTCTATTGGGTCATATGGATCAAAGTGATACACAAAGGAGTGGAGTACTAGTCCATTTGAGTCTCGGAAAATAACCCCATTGCCCGCCCCTATCTCTGTATATAACTGATGCATCCACATTACTCTTAACGATGCCTATCGGGGGCTTCATCCATTTATCCGGTAAAGGGGCGTTGGAACTTGGGTCCGATAGCTTTCCACGGCCTCCATATACTCAGCCGAAGCTGCCAAAGATCGTGCGCATATCGCAGAGACATAGACTGCCTGGTATCAAACACTGCTGAGCAACGCGCCTTCCAGATTCCCCACATAAGCCACACAAACACGGCCGCACCCGGAACACCGTGTTCCTCAAGCAACCTGATGAAAAACTCGCCTAAGGAGGAGGAGCGAAGGTGCGGATTTAGTTAGATTTATATAAGAGTAATAATACGGACACAATGTGTATTTACATCATTAATTATGATGGATACACTATTAGAGCAGATAAATCTCAAGATAATGATGATATCAAATGTAAGATTGGATATAGTTGAGGTGAAATAAATCATTTAGGTTTTATTTATCTATAGTTTAATATTTAATTATATTTATTTTGAATTCAGTTTTTATCTTATTTATCTCCTATATAAAGGAGATCTATTGTATCATTTTGATCAATCAAAATAAAACACCAATTCATTGTTTTTACGTTTCCGCTCGTATTCTGATTTTCTTCATGATATCAGAGAAGGGGCGAGGGTTCGTTGCCACAACAATGGTAAACCCTCGCCCGATCCTTTTTCGCTTTCAAACAATTCATATGCATAGTCATGGCCGCATGACATCATTGCCTTTTTTTTTCGTCAATAAATTACAGAAGTCTATCTCACGTTTTTGCATTCATGTTAAAGTCCATTGTCCAAAACATTCATCGAATAAACATCTTTTTCAATTATTATTATTATTATTATTATTATTATTTGCATGCGGCCACACCAAAGTTTCTGCACAATCACATGTCTCCATGTTTATATATATATTCGCATCTAGGCAAAAAATAAAATAATATATATATATATATATATATATATATATATATATATATATATATATTAGAGCATACTTGAGTTGGATATATATATATATATATAATGATGATATCAAATGGAAGATTGGATATAGTTGAGTTGAAATAAATCATTTAAGTTTTATTTATCTATAGTTTAATATTTAATTATATTTATTTTGAATTCAATTTTTATTTTATTTATCTCCTATATAAAGGAGATCTATTGTATCATTTTGATCAATCAAAATAAAACAACAATTCATTGTTTTTACGTTCCGTCTATTCTGTTTTTCTTTATACCCATATTGATAATATAATGATCAATGTTGCAAATCTTATTATATACTACTATTTCAAGGAAAAAACTGCCAATTGACCCGAATTGTGTCAATTGACCCGGCTTCGATCCGCTTTTGACATGCTTCTTTTGTACATAATCCTTACATTTTCCGGCTGCAACAACTTCCCCAACCCACTAATTCACATCATAGAACCACCCACGTTCTCTTTACTGTTACCCACCCCAAATAACCCCCACAAGTATGCTTCTAAAACAAAGCCACATCCAGATCAAGAAATGGAAATTTCAAAATCAGAAAGAAAAAAAAGACCTAAAACTCACCGTAATTCGATTGAGCCGTCGGTTGATGACCAAAATAGTAACGACCAACCTTAACCGGCAGAGTACCGGGTCGGAAGTACTATAGAGGTGAGCAAGGTCGTATCCCTCGAAGAATCAATCGAGTACCAAAGTCGTTTCTCAACTTAGTTTAGGTCAATCAAAGTTTGTTCACGGTAATTATACTACAACGCTATTTAAACAAGAGATAAAGAGAGAGAGAGAGAGAGACATAGCCAAACCACGATCCAATTGAATACTTTCGCCCCTCTAATCGATTATTTGGGAATGGAAACTACCAACCAACCATCCTAATGCTTATATCGACTCGTTCATGGGTGCAAACTCATAAGATAGTACTAGACGCCATGCAACAACCTAGTACCCTTTGCCCGGTTCAACGGTCCGCCTTTAAGGATTTAACCGACCAAAACAAGATTAAGAACTAGAGCCGCTCGATTTACACCGACAAACCTCGTTACCCAATTGATTTGAACAACTCAGTCAATTGTAAATAACGATCTTAAAACCCTTTTCCCACACCCCTTCGCAACATACATTTATAAAAGTGGTGTGTTTGTTCATGAACTAGGTGTACAGTCTAATTCATGCATTGATAACAAGTTTTAAGACATGAATTCGTCAATATAACAACAATTAAACACTACATATTCCCAATTTCACCCATTAGAGGGTGATTTCTTCAATTTTCACATAATTTGGCTATGAAAAGTTTAGCTACTCACAATAAAACTAAAAACAACAATCAAAGATAGAATTAAAGCCATAATTGAAAGAGAAATTGAAATTAATTACCAAAATCGTAGAGAATCGGAGTTTTCATCAAGCTTTTTCAACACCCATGTCAATTGGTGAAGAAGAAGACCCAAAATGAAAAAATCCAAGAGTAGAGAAGAAACTTTAGCTAAAGTCTAAGCTAGATTGTGTTTAATTTTAGTAGAATATGATGTAAGAGTGAATCTAGTGAAGAAGACGGGAAGGGATTCGACTTAGAGATGAAAAAGTGTAAAAATCGAAGTGTAAAAGTGTCTAGATAATCCCCAAAAATCTATGCAAGTGGTATTTATATTCTCCAAAAATGTGTGCAAGTGGTATTTATATTCTCCAAAAATGTACAGGAAAAGTCATTTTGGCGCGCCCCAAAAGGCTTTGGCCGCCCCAAACTTGCTTCGTTTCACTTTCGCGCCCCAAACATTTTGGCGTGCCCCAAACCTGCTTTTGTGGTTCTGAACCTCTCTGATTAACTTTGGCGTGCCCCAAACATTTTGGCGTGCGCCAAACTCCTCCAGGCCCCAATTTCTTGTCTCCCGGCCCCATTTCTTTTCTTTATTTTCTTCCATCTCCAACCATTGGTTTCACCTTTATACGCTCCATTCCTTGTCTCCCGGGCTTACGAGCACCTAGATCCTACGTCACAACATCTAACACAAACAGAGCATAATTCCACAAGATAGATAGGGCTCGAAAAGGGCCAAAAACATCGTAAAATGTCGAGGTTTTCCATCTATATGACGGTTTACCCCATGGTGGACGTGTAATGCGATTTTTGCCCTAAATAAGGTCTAAAACTACCCGGAATGAACCAAAAGTGCCGTAAAGGGAGTTGAAACATGCACCGGAGCATAGTAAAATTGACTCTCATCACCGGTGTAGGTGACGGAGCCAATCCCTTCCCGTAGCTGATTTTAACAATTGCCATAATTATAGTGAGGAAAGGAAGTGCAGAGAATCTGATGGAGATCATGGTGTTGCGAGATTCAAATGAAATATTTTTCAAAAAAACAAAAAGAAAATCGGGGGAGGGGAATGGAGATGCTACCGGAATGTAAATGTGACTATGGTAGGTGTCGGAATTGAATTGAACTCACAACGGTGTGTTTGCCTATGGTCTATTTTTCCATCCCCTTCCTTTATTGTGCTAATTTGTTGTTTTTAATTTATTTTACCAATTTTGGTTTTTGTTTTAGCTGCTTTGAGTTTAGTGTGCAAATTTCACATTTGTTATTTTTGCTTTTAATTTATTAATTATCTTATTTGGTATTGTTTTAGGAGCTTGGAGCTGATTTTGTTCAATATGAGCATCCAATTGTATTTGACTATTGAAGATCAGGTGAGTTCAACCAGTTTATCAAATTCTTTACCGATTTCAGCTTTTTTGAAGTAGTATTTTTTATTTAATTCCTTTGATTATTGACCTGGATCAGATGAAATGCATGGGCAAATTCGACGGGGCACTCAGTAAAAATCGGTTCTTGAAGGTATTTTGTAGCATTCTCTCTATTTTATTTATTTGCAAATAGGTAAAATGAGGAGAAAGATTGTGAACCCACGTATTATCCTACTTGATTGCCCCTTGGAATACAAGAAAGGTGAGAGCCAAACAAATGCAGAATTGATGAGAGAAGAAGATTGGAGTGTACTATTGAAAATGGAAAAAGAATATATCGAGAACCTCTCGCGTGCGTATATCGAAGTTCAAACCCGATTTAGTAATCACGAGAGAAGGGGCTTAGTGACCTTGCATGCCATTATCGAGCAAGGCCGGTGTCGCGCACCATCCGAAGGTTAAGAAAGACCGACAATAACATGCCATTATCCGAACGGACCCGATGAGTTGCGGGAGTCCGATGTTGGTACCGGAGCCGGTCTCTTTGAGGTTAGGAAAATAGGGATGAGTTTTTTGCATTTATTGAAAACTGCAAGGATCCAAAAGCTTGCACCGTATTGCTAAGGGGTGCCAGCAAGGATTTGTTGAATGAAGTTGAAAGGAATTTACAGGTACTTTTTTTTCCCCTCTTTGTATTGCATGTCTATCCTCCATTTATGATTCACATTTAAAATTTTTATGTGTTCCAATGTCTGTGGCCAGAAACATCATCAACAATCCAAAACTTCTACCTGGTGGTGGGGCAACAGAGTTGACTATCTCTGCCATGTTGAAGCGAAGAGTTCATCTATTGAAGGAATAGAAAAGGTTGGTTTTCGTGTTTGATTTTTACACATTTTTGACTGATTTTTCCAAGGACGAATTTATAGGTCGTATTTAAAAATCCAGTCAATTCAGCTATGTTTTTATATAGAATAGTAATGTTGTCAACCATGGTAACACGGTGGCCATATGAAGGCTGCTCGCAATTGCTTTCGAAGCTATACCCCGAACTTTGGCTCAAAATTGTGGAGTGAATGTGATTCGCACAATGACTGCGTTACAAGGAAAGGTTAGATCTTTTCCCATCTTAGTAAGCATTCTTAGTGTGGTAATTTTTCTCAGTTTCAGTCAGAGGTGATATTAGACATAAGTTCCTCATACGCGTATTTTGCGTTGCAGCATGCAAATGGTGAAAATGCATGGATTGGCATAGATGGGAACACCGGTGAAATTATTGACATGAAAGAAAGGAAGGTACTTACATGATGCCACTGTACCTCTTCCTTTCATTTTCTGGCTGCTATTTTAGTTCATCTTGCACATCGTTCAATATGCTTAAGGCTTCCCACTCTTAATCTGAATCAATAGTAGAGATATGCCGGGAGAGTAAGTCTACGAGTAGCTTATGCGATCTTCTGATTGTCACGTACGTGTTACGTTCTCACATTTAGCTTAATCTTGCAACAATCCATAAATTTTTATTCA
Source organism: Gentiana straminea (assembly GCA_036785695.1). Classification (NCBI taxonomy): domain Eukaryota; kingdom Viridiplantae; phylum Streptophyta; class Magnoliopsida; order Gentianales; family Gentianaceae; genus Gentiana; species Gentiana straminea. The sequence continues at coordinate 314,526 of JAVUPR010000417.1, read as the reverse complement.
GTTGTGTTTTCTCATCACTTTGTATTTAATTTGTCTATTAAGAGGTAGAGATTTATGTATTCTCAATTTGGATGGTGTAAGATATCTACCCCATTAGGTTATGATACTATGGAACCTTATGCAAAGTATTATAACTGAGGGGACTTGAAAGTGTTCTTTACCTATGGGGCTAAATAAGTGGAGTACTGTTTATTACTAAGTTTGTCTATTATTCTTGCAAAAATGTATTTCATATGTTACATGTTCGAAACTCTGATTAGGTTGTTGATGTTTTGGTCAAGGTTAACTGCATTGTGAAGGAATTGTATCTTTCATGGATTGTGAAATGCTCGCATAAGATGAAGTGATGTTTTGGTTAAATAATAGCGATGCCCTGTCATGCTACGTAGGGGAATCTAAAGTTAGGTTTGCGGCATATCAGATGATTTATATTTGTTATAAAACCGATGGAGATAACTTCAGATGCAAGAAACAGAAACAGAAGCAATCAAACATAAACAATCAAAGGAGATAACAGAAACAAGAAGAACACATATTTAACGTGGAAAACCTCTCAGTGGGAGAGGTAAAAAACCACGGGCAGAGAAGAGATGTTTTTATTATGCACTGAATTTACATATTTCAACACACTCGGACAATGAGACAACAACTGTATTTATAGGCACAAATCCCTAAACCCTAGCCGCAAGGAATCTTTGTCTGATGCACCATAAATACCCCTACACGTGTCCTCCTTTTAATGACACCGTATAGCCGTCACATAACGTAAATTAACGGATGTGGGACCCCGTATTCCAAGTACACGACGGACTATCACCCTGCGATAGTCACCCCGCCGACGAAGCCTTAGTAGACTCCACCCTACTGATGCACAGAATTGAATACCCTTCTCAGCTGTCCATCACACAACTGAGTCTTCAGATTGGTTCCACCAGATGTAGAGTTTAAGTCACATTACTGACAAATCTCCACCTTGACTTCAACTCTCACTAGAGTCAAACAGATTGCATAACCAGATGTACTTGTACCAGATGCATTCGTCAATGCCAGATGTACTTGTACCAGACTATCTCCACAACATCCACTCCACTGATCTGCCCTCAGCAAAGTTTCCGAAACGCATTATAAGCTTTGCATATTCGGTAAGTCCAGGCAAAGTTTGAAACTTACTCTGCCGAACTCGGTTTAGTGAACATATCGCCAGGATTCTCTTTGTGCCAATCTTCTTCACCACAACCCTCTTCTCATTCCTCAAGAAATGATACCGACATCAATATGCTTGGTTCTCTCATGATGAACCGATCCTTGGCTAAACATATTGCACTAAGATCTGTCACAATAAATATCGGCCGATCCTGATGCAACCCCAAATCACCGACTAGCCCCTTCAACCAGATACCCTCCTTAGCTGCTTCAGTAAGAGCCATGTATTCTGCTTCAGTAGTTGACAAGGCTATTGTAGCCTGAAGAGTAGCTTTCCAGCTGACCACTGCATTTCCCAATGTAAACACATACCCATTCATTGATTTTCTACTGTCAACATCACTCGCATAATCGCATCACGAACTCCGTGACCGGACCAATATCACCTCCATAAATGAGACCAACATCACCGTACCTCTCGGTACCCGAATATCCTTTTAACGGCTTTCCGGTGTTCCTTTCCGGTTGAGCCATAAACCTCGCGACAACACCGACCGCCCGAGCGGATCGGGCCTAGTGCAAACCATGGCATACATCGGACGCCAACCGCACTAGCATAGGGAACTTTTAACATATACTCCTTCTCTTCACTGACCGTGAAGCATAAACGGACAAATGAACATTTGATGCCATAGGAGTATCTATTGGTTTTGCAACGGACATCCCAAACTTGGCCAATATCTTCTCGCACATAACCCCGCCGAGACAAGAATAATTTCTTCGACTTCTATCTCTCCGGATCTCCATCCTCAAGATTTTCTTGGCCGCACCCAAATCCTTCATTTCAAATTCAAAGACTAAGAAGGTTCTTCGGATTTTGAACATCGGACTTCCTTGCTTTGCGGCTATCGGCATGTCATCCACATACGTAACAAGATAGATATATGATCCATCTTTCGGATGTGGTATACACAACAACGATCATAAGGACTTCTGTTGTAACCTGTTTGAAGCATAAAACTGTCAAACCTTTTATACCACCGCCTTGGAGCTTGCTTCAAACCATACAATGATTTCTTCAACTTGCAAACATAATTTTCCTTTCCGGGAACTTAAAAACCCTCGAGTACGTCATGTATATCTCCTTATCCACCTCACCATGTAGAAAAGCGGTTTTCACATCTAATTGCTCAAGTTCCGGACCTGCCGTGCCACCATTGCTAGTAACACCACGATTGAAGTGTGTCGACCACCGGTGAAAAAATTTCATCAAAGTCAACCCCTTCCTTTTGATCGAATCCTCTTGCAACCAAACGTGCCTTATACCGACCCCTTCCTTTTTGTTATTCCTTCCTTTTTCTTGAAAATCCATTTACAAGTCACAACTCCCTTGTCGGTAGGGTCGTTTGACTAATTCCCAAGTCCGATTCTTCGGTAATGACTCCATTTCATCTCCCATGGCGGCATGCCACCGAGATGCTTCGTACATGTCATTTTCCCTGTAAGTAGTAGGTTCAGCAACCTCTACTTCTTCTACAACTTGGAGTGCATATCCACCAAATCATCATATCCATATCTCCTTGGAGGTATCCCAACATTAGATCTTCTAGGCCGCCGCGCGGTAGACTCGCCGATCAATGTTTGTATGACGCCCCGCCGAGGTCTCGGTAGGGCCGGCTTGGATCGGATTCGGTTCATTATCCGGATCGGTGTAGTGTTGATTTTGGTCCACCGATTGTTGCATATCGGTAGACTCCACTGAAGCTCCACCTTGTTTCTCAACACAATCGGATTCAACACTTTGGTTTCGGACTCGGTAGACCTCCCCACGATGAGTTTAACATAGAATTTTCATCAAACACAACGTCCCCGCCGAGGATTACTCGGACTCTGCCGATGACCAAATCCTATATCCTTTCACTCCATCACCATACCCCACAAACACTCCCTTCTTGGCTCTTGGCTCCAACTTCCCTTCACAAACATGATAGTAAGTTTGTACTTCCAAAAACCCTTAGAGCCGAGTAGTCGGCGAGGCTTGCACGACCACATCTCAAATGGTGTCTTGAGATTGATTCTGTGTGAGGGCTCATGTTGATTAAGTAGCAAGTCGTCTTAACGACCTACGCCCAAAATCTCCTTGATAAACCACTTGAGAAAACATACATCTTGCCATCTCCAAGTAGAGTTTGATTCATCCTTTCGGCTACACCATTCCGCCGAGGTGTATTCCTTACAATATGATGTCGGCAATACCCTCGGCACAAAATGAATCAAAATACGTCCGGCGAAATTCCGGACCATTATCGTACGAAGCTTCTTGATTTTCTTGCCTAACTGATTCTCCACTAGGGCTTTCCACTTTGCTTGAAGTTATTGAATGCATCACTTTTGTTCTTCATCATCACCACCCAAGTCATCCTTGAATAGTCATCTATGAATGACACAAAATATCTGTGACCACCCAATGACTCAACTTTTGATGGACCCCAAAGATCTGAATGGATATAATCAAGTGATGCCTTTGTGTTGTGCAACCTGTTGAGAACTTACTTCGTGCAACTTCCCAAACACACAATGTTCACAAAAGTCCGGATTCTTGACCTTATATCCCCCAAGAAAACCTGCTGAAGAAAGAACTTGCATACCCCTTTCACCCATGTGACCAAGTCTCATGTGCCACACCGAGTCTGCTTGAGGCCCGGTGAACTGCGAGGATGCAACGGCGGCGCGTGCCGATACGGTAGTAGATCCTTGTAATATATACAAGGTTCCCCTCTTGATGCCTTTGAGGACTACAACTGAATCTTTGAAGACATTCAGCTGTCCACCTTCACCCTTGAAATTGAACCCCTTGCTGTCCAGTAGACTGAGAGATACCAAATTCTTGGTCATCTGTGGAACATGTCTTACATCCTTCAGTGTACAAAATTTACCATCCTCTGTCCTTAACTTTACTGAGCCAATTCCCACAACTTTGCAAACCTTGTTGTTGGCCATATAGATTTGACCACCATCCATCCGCTCATAAGTAGAAAACACTCCCCGTTTGGACAAATATGGTAGGATGCTCCGAGTCCGGTATCCACACATCATTGTGGTGTGTAGAATCCCCCGCAACTAGAACCGGATCCTCATCGATTGCTCGGTAGCCAAGGCTACGTGCCGAATTGCCTTCCCGTCGTTTCTTCTTCCTTGGACAATTGGACTTCCAATGTCCCCGCTCCTTACAATAATTATAGACATCGAGGTAGACTTAGGACCTTTGGACCCCGACTTCTTTTTCTTCTTCTCGTCCAATTCCTTTTCAACTATTGCTGCTAGCTACTAGCCCACGAAGAAACCGACCGTCTGTCCCGGCGGCCTTGTGTCTAAGCTCCCCGGCATGTAAGGCGGACCTCACATCCTCTAAAGCTACTCTATCCTTCCCAACTATGAAAGACGCACAAAGTTTTCATATGATGCCGGTAATGACACCAACGGGATTAGGGCTGCATCTTCATCTTCAATTTTAACATCAATATTCCTTAAATCAAGTAATATTGTGTTCGGTGGTCAAGATGTTCCCTCGGTGGACTCCCTTCATGCATCTTCAAACCGAACAACCTCTGTTTCAACAACAACTTGTTGGTCGGTGACTTGGTCATATACAAGCTTTCAAGCTTTTTCCACAACTTGGCCGCGGTGTCTTCCTCGGCAACCTCGGTGATAACATCATCGGATAAGCACAACATGATGGTTGAATGTGCTTTCTCTTCCAGGACGGCATAATCTGCTTACCCGTATTTGGTTTGTCGGATAACGGATTCCACAAACCTGCTTTGTTTCAACAAGGTGCACGCATCTTGATTTACCACGGACCAAAACTTTCCTTCCCGTAAATTTATCGATTTTTACGTTTACTGCCGACATCTTTCCTTGCTAAAGATCACAACTTTATCACGGATCCTAGCACCTTGTCGAAGGTCTTGGTGAAGATGAAGTTGATCGTACGGATTATTTTCTCCGAACCCGTCTCGATACCACTTGTTATAAAACCGATGGAGATAACTTCGGATGCAAGAAACGAAACGAAAACGAAGCAATCAAACATAAACAATCAAAGGAGATAACAAAAACAAGAAGAACACGTATTTAACGTGGAAAACCTCTCGGTGGGAGAGGTAAAAAACCACGGGCGAGAGAAGAGATGTTTTTATTATGCACCGAATTTACTGATTTTAACACACTCGGACAATGAGACAACAATTATATTGTTCCATGTTTATGAAAACTTTTGAATGTTTTAATAAGCTCGGGTGTTGTTATAGTTATTAAGAAAACGGGTGGGCGGGGGGGAGGGGGTGGGCGGTTTGGGGTTGTGGGTTTGGTTTTTACTGCAAATTTCCATATAATGAAATTTTGATTTATGTGGATAATGGATATATGTTCTTTAACTCCATTTCTTCACAATCAATATATACACAATGCTTTAAGGTAAAAATTTTGTATTCAAACAAAGTAAATTGTTGCCTACATATACAAATACGAAATTTCAATAATCATTTCATTATTCACACTATCCCGTGCATTGCACAGTTTTTTCAGTAGCGATTTTTTAGTTAAAAAATAATGTATGATGCTCATATATTTACGATGGTTCACATATTTTCTTTTACATTTAACCATATTATACTTAGTATTATACTTAGCAATTTCAGAAAACTAATTCGTTTTCAACAGCTTCGATTGGAGAATTATGTTGATACACTTTCACGGAAGGCAAACTTCGAATTCAAATCAGACAACATGACTTCTTATTAGTACGATATATTATTCACTCCTTTTACGTTACACGTAAGAATTATAAACATGCATGATGTACATATTACATCATCATAAGTTTCAAATATAAACACAACATTTTTGTAACATATCATTTTCCTTTAATACTCATTTTCAAAGCTTACGTCCTTCCGTGCATCGCACGAGTTTCCTACTAGTACACTAATATTTTGATGCTGAGCACAAAATAATAATGATCTATGGTTTTTGGGACTGTAATATAAGTAATATAAGTAATGATACGAGCACAATAGTGCAAGCACGACGAGTGTCACAACGTGTATTTACACCATTGATTATGATGGATATAAATCATGATCAATAAATGTTATATCATGATTAATGATGCAGATACATATATTGTCACTCGTTGTGTTTGAACGGTTGTACTCGTATCATTATTATAGTGTATTTGAGGTGGTGATATGCACCACAACAATTCTACATGTTGTTCTTCCCACGTATCGGTGCATCACATTGTATTCAATGAATTGACCATGCGAAAAAAAAATCAATTCTACGGTTAAGAATCGACTCCCCGCGTAGTCAATTCATGAACGACATCGGAAAGGTTGTATATTGGCTATAGAATCGATTTTCACATGATCGATTCTATAGTGGTGCATAAGTAGTGTGGTACACCGGTAGAATAGTGGTGGTGTAAATAAAGAGCCTATTAAAATTGAGGAGTTATTATAGCTTTCATATATGAGTAATAATACGAGCACAACCATTGTATCACAATGAGTGACACAATAGATCATCTACACCGTTGATTATGATAGGTTTATATTATCATCAATTTAAACTCATCATAATCAACTGTATAGATAATTGTTGTATCAATCATTACGACACACAATGATTATGCTCGTATCATTCTTCTCTCTATATATAAAATAAATACAATAAATCTGTCATATTTTTTACTCTGCTCTTCACGTGCCACACTAGAGACTTAGAGTAAAGTTTTGTTGTTTCATTTCTTTCTAATTTTACCCCGTGAACCTTTTTATCCATCTGTTAAAGACGAGTTTTTCTTCCTTTATAATCCTCTCTATCTCCTTACCGAAAATTCAAAGAAAGTGAAAACAAAAGATTTCATAACAGAGAGAAATTAATTAAAGGGTGAAAATATTGAAAGTAATCGGTAAAGAAAATCAGAATTACAGGAAAGATAGTTGTTTTATTGATGATTCAATTGTAGAAATACAATGAGATATTTATACTAAATTTCTAGCTTTAAAAATAAACTATTTTAAAGATAAAATAAACTAACATTTAAATTATATATCTATTTAACATAACAATATTATCTTTGTTTTAAACATATTATTATCTATGTGGTGATTTTATCTCTTATTAATCGAGTTGATTTTCCGGCACCTTAATCACTATTGAAAGCAATGCATGTTCCCGTGGAATGCGCTCTCTCTCTCCGGATGCTATTTTGTAAAAAATCATGGTCAATAAATTCTTGAATTACATGGTGTTTGATTTTGGGAATAATCATCATGGAGTATTTCACTCTAAAGAATGTTGTACTACCATATCTCACAAAATCTTAAGCTGATTGAGAGGTAAGTAATTAAAATTTCATATATCTCAATACGCCATTTCACTCTAAAGAATGTTGAACTACCATCTCTCTAAAAGCTTAAGCTGATGGGAAGGAGAGATGTGGGACTGTAAAAAAGGAGAGATGAAGAACTGGTGATCAGACGCACAGTATTTATATATCTCAATACGCCCTGGTGATCAGACGCACAGTATTTGTATTTGCAATCCAGTTGTGCAAGAACTCGCGATTCTTCCACAACCCAAAGGAGTAAAACGAATCCGTGATGAAGCATATGGGTTTGGCTTCAGTTCAATTAGTGGACATTACAAGGTTTTGAGAATTTTGACAAGAAAATGGCATCCTGGAAAATTCGAAGCTTATGTGCTCACTATCGGTATTGACAATAATTGGAGACAACTAGTAGGTGGTGGTAATTTTAGAATGCCTAAAAAGTGGCATTAACAAAGCGCGATTTTGCGACGTGCCCTTCAATAATGCAATTCATTGGATAGGTGAAGGAGATTCAAAAATCATCATATATGCTTTTGACATTGATGAAGAACAATTCACTTCATTGGCTCACCTTCCAGGTATACACAACACGAAGTATAATTATTGTTACCCTTGTCTTGGAACTTTAAGAGACTTTCTATGTCTATGTGTGATACATTTTCAAATTCCGGACGCCGTGGAATTATGGTCGATGAGAACGTATGGTTCGGTGGCATCTTGGACAAGGGAGGAAATCTCAATCCCAATCTGCATTCGAAAGTCATATCGGAGGGTTGGTCTTCCGGTTACGAGTTGGAGAGATGAAGAAATATTGATGTGGGTTGAAGACGGTGGTGGCACTTTGATCTCTTATTGTTTAAGAGACAAAAGATATATCTCAATACAACTGGATTGCAAATACAAATACTGTGCGTCTGATCACCAGGGCGTATTGTGCGTCTCTCTTAACAATTTATATATCTCAATACGCCCCTCAAATTTGGGCCTGTAAAATGTGGGACTGTAAAAAATGAGAGATGCCCAATTCAGGCATTCCTTTCTCTGCTATAGCATTCATTTCGGCAGGCGTTTTTGCAACGTAAATCTAGGTATTTTTTTCCCACCGGTTGTTTAAATGCAGCCCTCAAATCAGGATTTTTGATCATGCAGCTCTCTATATTGTGACCCAAATGCCAGCAAAATTTGCAATATTGAGGACGAATACCCTCAGGAACAATTGGTTGCCAAAATCATTCCCGTTTTCTTTCCAAATTCGAATCCAAATTCATTGCATTCTATATTATTTTAGATTTTAGGATAAAGATTTTCTCTTTAATTAGGTTACATCATTATATTCTATATTATTTTGCCAGTTGCGGTTACGGGAAGAGGAGTACCAAGTTCGGACAATAAGTAGGTCAGCCATTGTATTTCTGCTGCAGTGTTGGCCAGGGATCGATACTCAGATTCAGTACTTGACCTAGAGACCACACTTTGCTTCTTTGAACTCCAGGACACAAGAGAACCACACCGATATATACAGTATCCAGCCACAGATCTTCTGTCAGTTTTGTCACATGCCCAATCAGCATCAGAGTATCCAGTCAGATGTATGCCCTGATCTGGTACAAAGTGTAGAGCATAATCTATTGTTCCTTGAACATACCTCAGTAACCTTTTTTTGCCGCCCGCTGAATGACTCTAGGTTGTTGCATGTATTGACTGAGGTAGAGTTCCAAAAAGATGGCCATCCAATTTGTGACCACGAATGATAGGAAGGATTGTAGATTTCCATAACAGATAGTTAGATCTGTCCAGTTTAATGGTACAGGCCTGATTTAGATTGGAACTGAATGGTGTCAAGGAGGTAGGCGGTGATTTTGGTTATTCATTTTTCTCAAGTAGTCTTGAATATTTTTATGTGTTTTGAATACATGTGTCCATAGCTAATTTAAAAATGGTATCGTTTAGGGCACACATTTTGAGTTGTATTCAAGGCTAAACATGTCATTTTCAACACTCTAGTGTCACTTGAAGTATTGCCCATATATTCGTTAATTAGCATTTAAGAATTTCATGTTAATTCTTGTTTTTAAATGTAGATTTTGTTATTCTTCAGACTTCTTGCGGATCGATGGATGAACAAAAGTATGACTTCAGCTCGTGCATGCAATCTGAATTGGAAATGATTGAAGACGTCGTTACGACAATATTTATCTGGACGGCAACTCCATGACAAACGATCACAAAAAATATCCAAATTTGAAAAGAAAGAAAATAACATCTAACACATGGTTAAACCATCATCGACACAAAACTTAAAATACTCAAGACAAATGTTATCCTAAACAAATGGTTGAAATACAAATGGGTAGAACAAAATGAGATATACGATACATGCATGATACCTTTCATGATCATGTACTATATCAATACATTTTCACCGGATATATATATATAGTCGTGTCTTAAAAAGAGTATATATATATATGATTTATTGATCATAATAAGTTAAATTGATAACGGTGTAAATCTAACACGATCAAATAATAGCTGGCTAAAAAATAGCCTGAATCCCACAAAACCCTTTCATTGATGATTACTTTTTGCCAAGAAATTTCTTGTACCATAAGCCAGATTGCTTGGGATATCTTTTTAACCCGTCATTCCGATCGACGTAAACCAAACCAAAGTTAATTATATAACCCATACCCCATTCAAAATCATCAAGAAATGACCATGCCATATGCCCCTTCACATTTGCACCCTCTCTGTCATTAAGTTTATCAATTGAAAAAAAATTAATTTCATTAAGTTTATCAATTGATCTGTGTAAAAATCATTTAATTTCACCCTAGCTAATTCTAATCCAACATTAACATTACCATAGCTAATTAATCCAACATTAATTATTTCATAAACTAGAAAAATGAAAACTCACTTGATTGCTTGTAGGAGTTGGCTCAGATGGTCTTGGAAGAATTTCACTCTTTCTACATCGTTTCTAGCGTCTTCCGATGTTGTGCTGTTGTAAAATTGTGCGTGACCTAGTTTTATTTTATTTTAACAACAAATATAATTTTATTAATGAAAAAAAAAAAACAGTAAGATGCTGAAACCTTACCCCAACAGATAAAATCAATTAAAATCACCCATGCCGAAAAATTAAAAGAAAAGTTGTGGCCAACAAAAGAAAAATCAAAGATTTAAGTGCTAATAATATATCTTTAACTCAAAAATAATACTTAAATGATTAAAATACCATTTTCTGTAATATAAATCACTGGGTTCTTATACTTTTTCTTGATATAAAGCACGAGCTTTCGAATTCCTTCTGGATATTCAAATACTATGTCATGTGGTGCCTGCATTTTAAATAAGTTGCATTATGAAAGGAAACATGCATTAATTCCTTTTGGGAATTCAAAATATAATTTCATTTAGATTATAAACAATTTACATATTAAACACAATTTACTTCGGCGCAAGTTCGTTTTACAGGACGCACAATTTGCTTTAGAACGAAGGTTAACATGACACATAAGTTACTTCAACCCGTTTAGTGCTAGGAAGATATATTCAACTTGCATGTTAAACACAATTTACTTCATCATACGACTTCAACATGACTTGTCAAGTGTGGATCGTGTTGTTAATTATATCTAAGAATATTTTAGTCATTTCTGTCAAATTACTTACCATGTCTTTCCAATACTTAAGCTGAATGGGAGTTGGAGAATTGTCATTTTATGTAATTCAACATGTCCCGTGCGGATACTTAGCATTTTTTTATGCACTTCAATACACCCCTCAAGTGTGGAGGTTGTACGATTGGGAGAGCTCAATAATTGAAACAATACATAAAACCAATTTATAAGATTGAGAAAGACTCAACATGAACCGAAACAACCTATAAATTGGAAGACAATAATGTTTGTAAAGAGGTTTGACTCGAGATCTCCTGATCTGATACAATGTTAAAAATCTCACCCAACAACATATTTGAGGATATATACTAGACTAGAAGATGAAGTGATCATAAATATGAATGGAGTTCAAAAGAAGATAAAGATGTAAGATCATTTAAGTGATAATATATATTTATCTTTAGGTTTATTTATTTGAATCCAGTTATCATATCATTTATCTCCTATATAAAGGAGACTACTGTACCATTTTAATCATTCCAAAAAAACATCAATTTGAGAGTCTTTTATTTTTCCGTTGCGTATTTGGTTTTCGTTAGAGGAAGGGTCTCATTCTTAAAACCTAAACTGTGAGGTGAGAAACGTTAATGTCTTAATTAATATGATAGGTGAAGCAATAGCAATTATTCAATGTATGACTGTTAGGATAATTGGATAAGTTTGACAAGTGTATGATTATGAGATTGCCACATGTATGGCCTAGATTATAACTTGGATGATAAGTTTGTTATCTTGGGGTATATACCTATTAGGCAGTTGTGTAAACATTCTATGACATAATAATATCTTTATTCTCTGTTGGTATCAGAGAAATGTCTGACCCCACAACGCCACCATCGGCGGGGGCAGCTGCACCGCCAACTACGGTGAACCAAAGCACCGCCACCACTACTTTACCCACCACCGTTGCTGTGCCACCCATCTCCGTTGTTCCTTCTCCGTCTTTTCCTTTTACGATTCCCTTTTCCGACCTCCCACTCATCTCTGGTGCTCAAACCTCCATTCCCTTCAGTTATGGAACTCTTCCACCACTGACTGCCTACTCTCAGCTTCCGACTACTCTCCGGTCAGGAGCAACACCCTTTACCGGTAACCTAACCCATACATGCAACATAAAGCTGACCAGAGACAACTACCTGCTCTGGAAATACACAATCTTTCCCATTGTAAAAGGACATCGCCTGGATGGTTTTCTCTTCGGATCTACACCGGCACCGCCCCAGTTCACCATTACTGGCATGGTGAATCCAGCCTTTGAAATCTGGAGTCAAACTGATTCTCTTCTTACCGGGGCTTGTTAAGCTCCACGACCGAACGAGGCTCTTACAGAAGTCGTTGGGTGTTCTACCTCACATGAAATGCGGGTAACTCTTGAATCTCTATTCAACTCTCACTCGAAGCCGGGATGCTTTGGAATACAAAGTCGCTCTTACCAAATCGAGAAAGGATCTAAATCAATGGCCGATTATCTTGCACTCATGAAGTCTCATTCGATAATTTGACCGTCTGCGGGGTATCCAATTAGCAAATGCGAACTAATTACGGCAACACTCGGTGGTCTAGATCGTGAGTATGAAGTGTTATTGTCAATCTCACGGCTCGAATCGGATCTCTTACATGGCGGAAGTCCGGTCTCAGCTCATTACACATGAGCGTCTAATTGCTCGTTTCAGTGGATCAACTGGCCTTCCTGGTTCTTCTAGTGGACCTACAGCTCATCTTGCACAAAACTCTGGTAAGTATCCTAATTCTGGTGGATATTCTCAAAATTCGGTGGTAATCGAGGTAGAGGAGTAGATCTAACGAGAGGAGGCGGGTCTAATCGTGGAAGAGGGGGAGGTGGACGTCGGTGTTTATTCGGTTCTAATTCTGGAAATTCTGGAAGTCAAGGAGGAAATTCAGTAGGCAAGATGGTGTGCCAACTGTGTGGCAAAGCTGGGCACATTGTTACCTCATGCTGGCATCGATTTGAACATGATTTTGTACCACCAGCTAATGTAACTTCTCCCGAGACAAATTTCGGCGTTTACGACTAGCCCTTAAAGTGTTGCGGACCCCTCTTGGTACCTTGACAAATGTGGAGCATCGGATCATGTTACTAATGACTTGAACAACTTTGCACATCAACTCAGATTATACTGGTAATGATGCACTCACAGTAGGTAATGGTGAGAAACTGAGAATTCTTCATGTAGGATCTAGTACTGTGTTTACTCACTATATGCCTGTGTTTCTTAATGATCTTCTTCATGTTCCTAGTATAACCAAAAATCTTATCAGCATATCTAAACTTATTCATGACAATCCTATTAATGTTACCTTTGAATCTTCCTTCTGTCTTGTTAAGGATCAGAAGTCAGGGACTCTTCTTCTCAAAGGTGAACTTCTTGATGGTCGTGTACAAGTTGGATGCTCTACCTTTACATAATTCCAAGACCTCCCTTCACACCAAATCGGCCCTGTCTGCTCTCAAGTCCAGTGTCCAAGCATTCTCTATTTTATCTATTCCTCATGTTACAAACAATGTTCAGACTGTTTCTCTAGATAAGGACCCCAATGTCTGGCATAGAAGACTTGGGCATCCTTCTAAGAATGTTTTGAATTATGTTTTGAATCAATGTAATGCTACTTTGAGTACTAGTTTAATGTTTTGTGAATCTTGCCAGTATGGTAAAAGTCATGTTTTGCCTTATTCTATATCTATTTCACATGCTGCTCATGCTCTTGATCTGATTCACACTGATCTGTGGGGACCTGCTCCTCACAGATCAGTGTCTGGCTATTGCTATTATATACACTTCATAGATGACTTTTCTAGGTTTACCTGGATTTATCCTCTTAAAGTCAAATCTGATGCCTTAAATGCTTTCCTACACTTTAAAAAACTTGTTGAAAATCAGTTTAGTTCTACCATTAAGTGCATTCAGTCTGACTGGGGGGGAGAATATAAAAGTTTTGAGTCATATCTCAAAGAATCTGGCATTCAGTTTAGACATCCTTGTCCCCATGCTCATGCCCAAAATCGGAGAGCAGAGAGAAAGCATAGGCATATAGTTGAACTTGGGCTAACTCTCCTTGCTCAAGCATCTATGCCATTAAGGTTCTGGTGGGAAGCTTTTCAGTATGCTGTCTGTTTGATAAATAGTCTCCCTACTAAAGTCCTAAACATGAAAAGTCCTTTTGAAATGTTACATCAACAAATCCCGGATTATGCCTCCTTTAAAACCTTTGGTTGTGCCTGCTATCCTAAAACTAGAGCCTTCTCCACTGTTAAGTTTAAATTTCACTCTGTCAAATGTGTGAATCTTGGGCTGAGTCCTAAACACAAGGGGTATATGTGTCTGGATGAAACTGGGAAAGTCTATGTGTCTAGGGATGTTGTTTTTAATGAGTTGACCTTTCCTTTTAAAGATGGTTTTCTTCAAGGTCCATCTAGAGAAGTAATCATTGATCCTCATATTGCTGTTTCTAATTGGTTTTCTATCCCTACTGCTCAACAACATGATCAGTCTCTTAACTCCTCTACTTCTCCTATCTTGTCTCAAGCCTCGGGGACACCCATAGTGATGAGCCCCGTGTCCCGGTCCTCTTCCTTTTCTCTCTCTTCTATTCCCGATCCCCGCACATCATTCTTCACCCCCCGGGAGGGATCTAGTTCCACAACCATCAGTAACTCTTCTACTAGTGTCACTTCCACATCTGACTCCTCTAGCTCCCTCAGTCACAATCCTTGTTCTTCCAACCCCTCACCACCGTGCTTGTCTCTCCTCCTGTTCCTTTTCCTCCTCATGTTCCCCGCTCCTTCCCATCCTATGCAAACTAGAGCCAAAAGTGGCATCTACAAACCAAAGGTCTATCTTTCCTCCTCAGTTTCCCATGATTATCCTATTGAACCAGTGAGTGCATCAGAAGCCATGTCCAAATCTGAGTGGAAAAATGCCATGGAGGAGGAGTACAAGGCACTCGTGCCAACAATACCGGACTCTTGTCCCACCAAGACCTCATCAGAATCTTGTTGGAAATAGGTAGGTCTATAAGCTCAAAACAAAGCCTGATGGTTCCATATTAAAATATAAGGCAAGACTTGTAGCCAAGGGGTTTCTTCAGAAATATGGAGTTGATTTCACTGAGACTTTTAGTCCAGTTGCTAGGGCATCTACAATCAGGGTTGTTCTTGCACTTGCTGTCCACTTCAACTGGCCAATAAATCAAGTGGATATCAATAATGCTTTCTTAAATGGCCCCCTGAAGGAGACTGTTTATATGCCCCAGCCTGAAGGTTTTGTCAACTCCAAATATCCCAACTTTGTGTGCAAATTAAACAAAGCACTCTATGGTCTTAAGCAGGCACCTAGGGCCTGGTTTGATGTCCTGAGAAGTCAAATGCAGCTGTGGGGTTTCAAACAAGCAGTGGCAGATACATCTCTGTTCATACTTAAAACTGCAGATTTTATACTTTTGGTCCTTGTATATGTTGATGATATTCTTGTCACAGGAAGTTCCAGCACAGCTATCAAGAAGTTCATACAACAACTTCATTCTAGGTTTGCATTGAAAGATCTTGGTCCAATTTCACATTTTCTTGGTATGGAGGTCTCAAGGGATCAGACTGGCATCTTTCTGTCTCAAACTTACTATGCTCAGCAACTGTTACAAAGGCTTCATTTTGATAATATGAAAGAGTGTCCAACACCCATGGTTACAGGCAAACAGTTAACACCTACAGATGGGACAGCTATGGCAAATCCTCATCTGTATAGAAGTGCAATAGGAGGCCTACAATATTTAACTTTTACAAGACCAGATATCACATTTGATGTCAACTATCTCAGTCAGTTTATGCAAGCACCATCAGATGTTCACTGGCAGTTCTTGAAAAGGTTGCTGAGATATGTGAAGGGAACCTTGCAGTATGCCCTACACTTTAAACCTGGAGCTCCTTTGGATCTTGCAGGGTTTTCTGATGCAGATTGGGCGGTGAGCTCTTATGACGAGAAGATCCATTCTTGGACATTGTGTTTTTACGGGAGAGTCACTTTGGTTTCTTGGAGCGACAAGAAACGAGAATGTTGTTTCTAGGTCCGGTTGTGAGTCGGAATACGGATCTCTTGCTAACCTAGGCTGCCGAGATGCGGTGGATTCGACATCTTCTCAAAGAGATTGGTCTCGTCCTTGGTCAAAACTCCTATTGCATGGTGTGATAACACCGGTGCTACATCCTTAGCTTTGAATCCTGTGTATCATGCAAGGACCAAGCATATAGAGATTGACATTCATTATGTTCGTGATCAAGTCCTTGCCAAACGGCTCGAGTTCGGTATATTCCAAGTGCATCGGATAGCGGATGCACTTACAAAACCCCTGTCCACAGCAGCACTTCAACTTTTTAGAACCAAACTCAATGTTGTTCCAACACCATCAAGTTTGAGGGGGGCTGTTAGGATAATTGGATAAGTTTGACAAGTGTATGATTATGAGATTGCCACATGTATGGCCTAGATTATAACTTGGATGATAAGTTTGTTATCTTGGGGTATATACCTATTAGGCTGTTGTGTAAACATTCTATGACATAATAATATCTTTATTCTCTGTATGACAACTTTAACATGCATCACTCTAGTGTGAGTCTGTAAAAAAAACCAATTTTTGAATAGTATAAATGAATGACTCTTATATCATGTTACAAATAAAAAATAAAAAATAAAAAATAAAACCTTACCACTTTACCGGTTGTCGTTACAGGGTATGATCCAGCATAATAGTTTATACCTAAGAAGTCCAACGAGCCTTTAAGCAACTTTGATTGCATATGGGATAACTGTGGAAGTCCATTGCCCATTGAAGCTTTCATGCTTTGTGGATAATCTCCATACACAAGAGGGTGCACAAACCTAAGTATTATATATATGCATTATATATGTTATGATATGATTAAAGATTGTGCATGTTGTTAAAGTATAAAATGTTAATTATCTACGTCCCCAACAGTTTAAGCATTGACGGCAAATGTCACAAAATCTCATAATAAGAACATTTAGTTTTACCGGTGAAGAGGAAGTTTTAAAGTATTATTGGTGGTCCATAACAAGGTAGAGAGATTAAACGGTAAAACCATAGTAAAAATATTATTCAAATGATATGCATCATATCATTTTCTTTCACATTAACCTTTCACCATACATATCCCTAATATGTGAAAGTGAGTAAAAATAAAATGTTAATTATGATACATGTAATTATTAATATGATCTTTATAAAATAAAAATAAAAATATTAGAGCAAAATAATGACACTTACCACCCTAACATGTAATCCATAACATTCTCAACGTTTTTGATCTCATCCTTTGTTTGATTTTGTGGCATAAACCAATGAACTATGTTTGTGATTCCAATCACACCTTTTTGAGAGGCCTGTGAAATATTTAACATTAATTAAAACATCATTAAATATTCCTACATTCCATTTTTCATGCATATTAAACCAATTTTAATCTTTTTTTTTTGCATAGTTCAGTAAAATTGTTGCCGGAAAGACTACTTACGTAAAATTGTCGCCGGAAAAGACCATTTTAGTCCTGACCAAAAAAAAACCAGAAAAAAAAAAATCGGGACCAAAATCGAAAAACGTTGAGCCTTCCATTTTTCATGCATATTTAATCAATAATCTTCATTTAGTATTATAGTTTAACCATTTTTTACCAAGAAAAAAATTTGAGCGTGAGGTTTTTAGCAAATAACTAATATTTTTTTTTTTATCATTATGGCCAATTCCCTCAAAAAATAATGTCTATTGATATTCTGAAAATAACTATAATACAAACAACAAAAATTATAGTAATGGAATATGATCTGACCTAATGGTAAAGTTCATTAACCTTCATGTTAAGAACCCGACTTCATTCCCCATCTCCATCCCAATATAATAATAATAAAAAGACTTATATTTCGAGACAAATACGGTATAAAACATATTAGAAGATAAAATTAAGAAGATATGAATGGAGTTCAAAAAAGAGATAAATATGATATATTGTCAAAATAATTTAGTAGTTTGAATAAAAGATTGTTTATTTATTTTTCAAATTATTAGAATTATATTTGGATTAGTTTTTTTAGGTTTATCTCATATGATTTCTCCACTATATAAGAGTGATCCATTGTATGCATTCATCAATTCAATAAAACATTAGTTTCGGTTTTACGTTTCCGCACGCATTCTGATTTTCTTCATGGTATCAGAGAGGGAGGCGAGGGTTCGAATACCTTAATATTGGTGAACCCTCGCCTGATCCACCACCTCTATTTCATTTCTTTCTTCCACCATTTCCGTTTTATTTCTTCCACCGAAAGGAAAAAAAAAAAAAATCAAATTCATGCACAAATGCATGATATCTTCTTGCATGGGTCTTGAAAAAAAATTAAGCAGATATGAGTCATGGTCACATAATCAGACAAGTGGATCGATCTGCAATATGCATTAGCGTATTTTTGAAGTTTTTTTTAGGTTCTATTTATAAATAAAATATTATTACATATATCATCATATCTTTTTATGACATCTATTTTATTTTCGATGCAATTGAAAAACATAGATCTCTCCGTCAGATGTGTGTTGCAGAGATAAAAAAAACACTTTTGCAGTCATCAGGAAAATTGAACAGATTTTTTGACAAAAAAAGAAAGAGCCACAAGTTCAAAGCCAAGAGCCAGGAGCCAAAAGAGCCAAGAGCCAGGAGCTAAAAGCTGTGGGTGTCAAAAAAAACCCGTATTATCATCTTCATTGACGACAAACGTCGCCTCCAACCCCGGCAACGTTTGAGGGAGGGTATTAGAAGATAAAATTAAGAAGATATGAATGGAGTTCAAAAAAGAGATAAATATGATATATTGTCAAAATAATTTAGTAGTTTGAATAAAAGATTGTTTATTTATTTTTCAAATTATTAGAATTATATTTGGATTAGTTTTTTAGGTTTATCTCATATGATTTATCCACTATATAAGAGTGATCCATTGTATGCATTCATCAATTCAATAAAACAACGATTCGGTTTTTACGTTTCCGCACGTTTCGATTTTCTTCAAAACAAACCTGATACTTTGTTTTATAGACTTGCACAGCAGCAGCATGAGCAAGAAGCAAATTGTGTCCAACAATATAAGGCTCGGTTTGTGAATTGCCTTGTGTGCATTGTGTTACATTTGAGCAGCGACAAGGGGCAGCTTCTCCAGTTCCATATCCGGTAGTTGCAAATGCATATGGTTCATTCAATGTAATCCAGTGTTTAACTCTATCTCCAAACTTTTGGAAACATAAATTCACATAGTCTCGATAATCATTCCTAAACATGTGGCAATTAATATAACATATTCTTAATTAGTTCATCATTGCCGATATTTTATGAAAGAATAATGATACTGTCACTGCTATTCGGACACAACAAATTAAATATCACAATGTGATGTGTCGATTGTAATGTCTCATATATATTGAAAAATTGGGGGAAAAGATATAATAGACTTGATAATTGTGATTAACTATTTTAGGCCAACCAAGGATGATGAGCCGAAGTAGTTACTGGATCCATTAAGTCTCAAATAGCACCGCTTGACTAGAGTTCTATAGTGTTACATGTGGTATCAGAGCCTACTATTAGGTGGAACTAAGTGTCATACCGTAAGAGTGGGTCACCTATAGAATCCACTAGTACGGTCCGGCAAGGACACCATTTCCGTTTTCAGTTATGCCTCAAGTAGCACCGCTAGCTAAGCGTGAGTTCTGGGGTGTTACAGATGGTATCGAACCAACTATGATATTGAAATAAGTGTCACACCGGGAGATGCGGTGGATGCCAACTTTAGAATCCTCCTATAGGATCCTGGTGAGGATGTTAATTCCTTAAGAGAAGACAATGAAATATCTCACATAGGAAAAATGGGAGAACGATCCATTGTATTGATAACTTGACAATTGCCTAAGTACGTAGTTGCTAGTTTCATTATGACTCTAGTAACATTGTCAAGCCTGAATTATGAGGCATTACATCGGTGAGACCACTCACGATGTGATAGCAGAACCTCTCTTTAAATACATGTCACATCATGAGTAAATCAGTGGCGGGTTCAGAAATTTAGTTCAATGAGGTCCGTAAATCTTTTTCAAAATAAATTTTTTTACGGGTTTGAAATATTTTTCTATAGAAAAATTATAGTGTTTTCTTATTTTAGCGGGATCCGCGGACCCCATATAGGATAGTGTACATCCGCCACAGTGAGTAATGTCAATGTCACCTCTCTAGTAGCATTGTTAAGCCTAAATTTTGAGGCATTACATCTTGAGACCACTCACGATGTGATAGCAGAAAATATATCTCTTTAAATACATGTCACATAATGAGTAATTATAGATAAGTCATCTATAATTAAAACTTACACGATGTTGTGGGATAAAAACCCGTTATATTCATCTTCGAGGGCTTGTGGAACATCCCAATGAAAGAGGGTAACGAATGGCTTTATGCCTACAAGAGTCACAAAGATTGTACGTGTAAATGTAAGTACACTTACATGAATACCGTAATACAAAGTAAATCTGTAAAATTAAATAGATATTCATACCATTAAGAATACCTATGAACTTACTCCCATATATATGCATGTTCATTTAGTGTTAATTGAAATGCATTTGTAACAATGGTAAAGGAATAAAAAGAAACGAATTAATACCATTTTTTATGAGCTCGTTGAAGACATTGTTATAGAATTTGACACCTTCTTCATTCACCCCTTTACTAAGCTTCCCTTCTGCAAAAGTAAATAAATTAAAATTAAAATTAAAATTAATCCTATTTGAATAAGAAAACATGCATTATACGATATAAAAATATTGTATATTTTAAATGCTTACGTGGTAAAATTCTTGACCATGAGATGGACATTCTGAGAACATCCATGCCAAGATCCTTGAGCAAAGCTATGTCATCCTGCATGACATCGGGTTTTTTTTCTAACAGTAAAGATTAATTTTATTAAAGAAGAAGATAGCGGTTTTTTTTAACATGACGGAATGTCAAAACATTTTTATGTGATAAAATAAAGGAGTACCTTATAACGGTGGTAAAAATCATCGGCAACGTCTCCACTTGAGTGGTCGTTAATTCTATCTGCAAAATTATTATCAATTATATTCTGCAGTTAGATTGATATGATCCATCAAAGGCTTTGCGAGGTCGTGTAAAATAAGATAAATTCTAAGAATCAGGTAAACTATTTACAATTTGTAACTATGTATGCAAATGTGTAACGTGTACTTTATGTTTATGTGTAAGGTGGAGGTTGAGGGTGGCCCTGTTTGGCCGGAATTGGCTAAAGAAGAAGGATGGGCGGATTCTGCCACTGGAGCAGCAGGGGTGAGTTTTTGGGAGGGTCGGAGGGATCCGGACGGTGGTGGACGCCGGCTAAACGGGGGTCGCCGGAAAAAAAGGTGGGCTGTATGAAAAAACAGGGGAAGGTGGAAGAGGGAAGAGGGTTTATGAGTTATGACCAGGTTCGTTCTGCTCGTGAGTGAGAAAGAAAGTAGATCTACCCCCAGCTGCACCGTCTTCTTCCTATCATGTCTGCCGTACGGAGATCGGAGACATCTCTCCGGACTCCGGAGAGGAGGAAACCGATATAACAAATAACAAATATGGATGCCGATATAACAAATAACAAAGTATTATTTTACTTATGAATCATCAGAATAGCTTCTCCACTTAATTTCAATCAGTAGAGAATTCAAGCTTTTTGATAAATCCATCAATGCTTGAAAATCCCCAATTCCCAGCAGAAAACAGGAGTTTTGTAAGTGAGAAACCATGCATGCTTAAGTCCACGGAGGTGAGTGCTGAATTTGATGAGGATTTTTGATGCAGATTCCATTCTTGATGAGGAAACTGAACAAGGAATTGAAAGCATATTGGGAAATTTGAGTGTTGAAAATGAATCAAGTAGTGAAACATCATTAGGTAGAACATGTTATGGGTATCCAGTGGGATTACCGGATTAGGATATAGATCGAGTTGATTTTGATAATGGTTTTGGTACAAGAAATTACATTAGAGCTTTTAGGAGTTTTGATAATGGAGAGTGGTTAGGGTATAACGGCTTCCATATAGACGATATTAGCCGAAGATCAGTAAAATTCCGGCGGCGGCCACGGCAGCAGCGGCGGTGGCAGTGAAGAAAAAGAAGAAAAAAAAAAAAAAAAGTGGAGAAGCTGAAGAAGGTGATTAACAAATGTGCAGAACAAAAAGAAGAAGCTGCTGCAGAAATTTTTTGTTTTTTTTTTTTTTTGGTGGGGGGATGGGGTTGGGGACGTGGGGTGGGGGTATTTTCTATTTGTGTTGGTTTTTGTAAATTTTAAAAGTTTGGGGGTGCTGTGATATATTAAAGGGGCTTAAGGTTAAAAAGGGTGTTTGGCTCTTGGGGATATAGTCTTTTTTTGTTCGTGTGTGTTTTTGTAAATCTTTTTTAGGTGTTTTTTGAAAAACTAAACCCTAATTGGGAAGAGGGAACCCTTAGGGGATTTGGGACCTTAAGATCGTGCTTTGTGAAAAAAAATAGAAAATCGCGGTCATTAAAATTTGTTGAAAAAAAGCGCTATATACCAATTCTCCCTATATTAAAATCTGGTGGTGGTAAAATATGTTTGGCAAAAGTGTGTTTTTCTTTTTTAATTTCAACTGAAACTGAAAATATAAATGTGTAGTATTGGTAGATTTCGAATTTTGAAATAATATTTGTGATGTAATAGGTGGATATCACTTTTATTTATTTTACTGTGGTGTAGTAATCGATTTGTTGCGGTAAAAATAAAGGCTCCATAAATATTCTAATCATACAATGCACTAAATTTCTACTACTTAGAATTCATATAATCTCTTAATTCTACACTTTATGCGGTGCACAAAATACAGATACTCTATTCAAATTGTAAGTTGTGAAAAAAAAAAAATATTTAATTACGTATTTTACTATGAATAGAAATTCTGTAAAATTAAAAAATGTGGTATTTAAGTCTATACCTGGAAATTGATGAACATAAGTGTCCCAAATACTAGGTCCTCTCCCTCCTTCCTGTGCTGCGCCTTCAAACTGAATGACAAATAAAATAATACAATTTTGTGAACATTTATTTATATATACACATATATTATTTTTGCCAATTGTCATTAATAGGTCATTTGTATAATAACTGCCTATTTAGAATTGTTAATTGTGTCTCATTGTTTATCTTTTTCAAGACCATTTCTACCATTGATTTTATAATTGTAAAGTAAATATTTGTCCCCTTGTTTTTTTCATAATTTTTTCTTGTTGTTCAGGAAAAAAAAATATATTTGTCACTTTTTAGATATCAGGTCGCAACGAGACTCGTCTGAACGGTCATGCTAAAACTTGAGAACCAACATGTCTTGGATTCAAATCTCAACTGAAACATGTAGGTTGATTTATATATATGTATGTATATATTTTTCGTATCAAAAATATATATATACGAAATGTAATTTGCACAACGTCGAGTTCTATAGGTAATATGTAGAGCATTGCGTATTGTGAAGGAAGAAAAGAAAAAAAAAAATTGGCTGAACAAAATAACCTGAATAACCTATATCAATTTTGGGTTCGTTTAGACCCGAACCAAATTTTGATTAGTTTGGTTTTTTTTCCCTTCATATATCATAATCAAATATGTAAAAATATACAGCATGTCGTGTGTTCTGTCACAACAGTTATGAAAGTAGAATGCATAAAATAAATTAAAAAATAAAAAAGGAATAAACAAATTAATCTAAAGGGCTAAAAATATATACCTGGTAAGCAGCAGTTGATGCCCCAAAAACAAAATCATCTGGAAAATCTCTGCGTTTAAATTCTTTTGATTCTGCAACTTTAAAATCCAAGAAAAAATAGCCAAGAACAAGAAAGAGAAAAAGGGTTTTGCGAAAAACCGCCATTATGATTATATCACAATGCACTGTGATGAAATGGTCTTTGCCACAACCTCCATTTTTATACATGTGAAATGTTATGGCTATTAATTTTTAATGACCTGTAATTTTGGTTTAATTTTAAATTTTTTTTTCCTTTTCTCTGGCCGGTAATTTTTGTTTCTGTTTTTAGCATCTTAAGATGCTAATATTTCACTAAAATTTACCCTTTAATTAAGAAAATGTGTGAAAAATACAAGGCCAACACACAACGTGACAAATTAAAAGCATATAATGGATCAAAAAGTTTGCTGGATGATTCAGTGAACTATTTGTTAAAAATGTATACATACAATGAATAATACATTTAGAGTTTGAGTGTTGGAAAACTCTTACATTCAGTGTATTTATATTTCCAACTTAGAGCCAAACAAAAAGTTAACCCCAAGCAATAAACAATATGCAGATCGAGTGTTCTCATTAACTTTATAGATACAAGTTTAATTATAATAATTGAGTAATGGCTATATCAGGGTTGTTCCTCTCTCTATATCTCTCTCTCTCTATATATATATATATATATATATATATATATATATATATATGTGTGTGTGTGTGTGTGTGACACTAAGTGAAATGGTTTATAATTTGGGTTTGACGGTCGGGGCGTCATTGTGTAATCGGTTGCTCTATGTTAAAATTTTGGTTTAGAATCCTGTACGGTGTAAAAAAATTACAATATAGCGGTATTTTTAGGATACACTATATGAACAGGTATATGAAAGAGTATATAAGTTGGTCAAACATTTTTTTTATATTAAATATGTGTATTGATTTGAGTCTTGTTAAGTTTTTATAATTTAAATAGAATAAAAATATATATACAATACACTACAAAGATATAGCGGGACCCCCAAAATGACATTTTTAAGGAGGACACTGGGTTGTGGCCTTGTTGGCCCATACCAAGGACGCATTTGCAAACGGAGCCGTTATTTGAGTCTTAATATAATATGCATGCTTCTAGAGATGACCCACCGTATCTAATATCATTTGTAACGCTTCAATACCACCTCTCAAGTTTAGTGTATATATGATTTTTTTTTTAACAGCAAGAAATTTTATTTATCAAAATCTAGCAAGACGCTAGATAACAAAAGGTTCAGATTACAAAACAATATATCCAAGCCGTAGAAAATGTCAATTCACCAAACTAAAAAACAAACAAGACAAACTCAACAACTCCAAACCGAACAAACAACGATTCAATACCCAAGGACAAGCTTGTTAAATAAATCAATTTATAGATTTTGTAAGGACAAGCTTGTTAAATAAATCAATTTATAGATTTTACATGTATACCGTTACCAAACGGTCTAATCATTTTCAGCACTTAATCAATTCAGTTACTTAATGTATTCAGTCTTCAGATTTCAGTTTTCAGATTTAACAAACGGCCCCTAAGTGTAACGCCCCAGAACTCTATGACGACGCTTCTTGATTCTGCATGATTCTAGATCGGTGGTGATAGTACTACCTGAGCCAACCATAATGGATGATTCTAAAAGTGCCACCTACGCTAGCTACTTGAGACACGATGGATGATTCTAGATCGGTGGTGACAGTACTACCAGCACCAACCATAATGGATGATTTTGAAAGTGGCGGCTACGCTACTTGAGGCATGATGGATGATTCTGAAGGTCCATAATGGATGATTCTGAAAGTGGCACCTAATTATATACTACTTGAGGAATGATGGATGATTCTAGGTCGGTGGTGACAATACTACCTGAGACAACCATAACGGATGATTTTGAAAGTGGCAACTACGCTACTTGAGGCATGATGGATGATTCTAGAGGTCCATAATGGATGATTCTGAAAGTGGCACCTATGCTACTTGAGGCATGATGGATGATTCTAGATCTATATCGGTGGTGACAGTACTAACTGAGCCAACAATAATGGATGATTCTGAAACTGGCACCTAATGGATGATTCTAGGTCGCTGGTGGCAGTACTACATGAGCCAATCAGAATGGATGATTCTGAAAGTGGCGCTACTTGAGGCATGATGGATCTGGAGGTGGCGCCTATCGCCTACTTGAGGCCTCTGATACAACTTGTAACGCGGCACTACTTAAGCCGTGTACTTAGTCTTATTGTCATCGGTTCACCTAAAATGGTTAACATTAATTACCAAGGTCATTATGCCTTAATATTATATCCTAATACTTTTTCTCTCACTTTACAATGTGTGACATTACATAATAAACCTTCGTGGACGGCTTTGCTCTAATTTTTCACCTGCAATGGATGCATGAAAATGTTACGACAAATAAATATTCAAAAAAAAAAAAAAAACAGTGTAAACGCATGAAAATAATAGAGTTGCTCTAAAACTCTACATAAATTTTATACCTAACCTATTTTTCATTTATAATAGAAATTTCAAAAAAATTAAAAACATTTATAACCATAAGATTATATTGGGCGTATATTTTACTCAGAGTTTTAAAAATACCCTAGTTTGGGGTTTTGCGGCTGACAAATTTGTGGCCCTACTTGTTTATGTGGACGACATCATATTAACTGGACCCAATTACACCCTAATTCAAAACATCAAAGCACAGCTAGACCAAAGATTCAAAATTAAAGATCTGGGAAAGCTACATTACTTCTTAGGGGTCGAAGTTGCACGAAGCACTAAAGGCATTACCTTATCTCAACGCAAATATGTTTTAGATCTTCTCTCCGAGTACGGTCTTCTTGCATGCAAACCTGCTTCAACCCCTATAATTACAAGCAGCAAATTAGCCAAGAATGATTCTCAATTACTGCCAGATAATACCAAATATCGAAGCTTGATTGGGAAACTGATATACCTGACCTTCACTCGGCCGGATATTAGTTACGCCGTCCAGCAGTTGTCCCAATTTCTTGACTGTCCGACAGTTAATCACCAGCAAGCTGCTATACGCCTGTTACGATTCTTGAAGAATTCTCCAGGTCAAGGACTTCTTTATCCCACCGGTTCTTCCTTCAGTGTTGCTGCCTATTCTGATTCCGATTGGGCCGGATGCCCAGACACTCGACGATCGATTACCGGTTGGTGCATCTTTCTGGGTCGATCCCTTATTTCCTGGAAGGCGAAGAAGCAAAGCACGGTCTCTAGAAGCTCGGCGGAGGCGGAATATCGGGCACTCGCCGCCACTTCTTGTGAGCTGCAATGGCTGGTGTTCATTTTGTCTGATTTGGGAATCAAACTACAGCTGCCCATCCCTTATTTTGTGATAATCAGAGTGCATGTTACATTGTTGAAAATCCCGTGTTTCACGAACGTACAAAACACATAGAACTGGATTGTCATTTTGTGCGAGATAAGTTTCAAGCTGGCCTTCTCGTACCACGGTCTATCCCCACTCAACACCAATTAGCGGATATATTTACTAAGCCACTGGATGGACCACGCTTCGATCAACTCTCCCAAAGTCTCGGTTTATATTCCATTTACTCCAAGTCCAAATTGCGGGGGGGGGGGGGGGGGGGATGATAAAGCTACAAGTCAACGCAATTGAAGCAAGTACACAAGCTTGAAGAAAAAGACCGCAACTTGCAGCACAAGTTTGTTTGTTACAATTGGATAGAATATTCACAGAATATTCCGTTATTGACCGAGAATATTCTGGGAATATTCTCAGTTGACCAGAATATTCTTTGAATATTCTCATTAGATATTTTGACATCAATAAGTATATATATCATAAAGTGTAATAGCTAAGAACTGAATTTTCAGAAAATGAATAAATCTACACTTGATAATCTTCTCTTCATATGATTCATATCATTTTCCACAAAAACTCTACATAAATTTTATACCTAACCTATTTTTCATTTATAATAGAATTTTCAAAAAAATTAAAAACATTTATAACCATAAGATAATATTGGGCGTATATTTTACTCAGAGTTTTAAAAATACCCTAGTTTGGGGTTTTGCGGCTGATATAGATTTGTTAATCACCGGCGTGTGGACTACTCCTATGGACGGCATATTATGGCATAGTGAGACCTTTCCCAATATAATCAGTGGCGTGATGGTGAAATTTTTTATGTGGAAAACGGGATTAAAAAAGATTCCAATTAAACAAAATCTTCTCTCTCGTAGGGTGACGGTGCAAGACTCTTTTTGCCCTCTTTGCTACAAGTTTAATGAAACTGTCAATCATCTTATCTTTGCATGTGACGTGTCACTTTTGAAGTGGCAACATGTATTTAAGTGGTGCAAGATTTTTGGACCATTTGCGTGCTCCTTTGTGGACTTGTGTCAAATAAAACCTTGGGTCTTATCAAGTTTTATGGAATTTGGCTTGTGGAATGCAATTATGGAAATTACATCTTCGGTAATTTGGATCAACAGAAACAAAGTTGTCTTCAATTCCTCTGTTGTTGAACCGGAGATGATTTTTAGAGAAGTGCAAATGATGTCTTTTTCGTGGCTTTTGCATACTATTTGCTTGAAGAAGATATCTTGGGAATGTTGGAAAGCAAATCCGTTGGGTGTTGTAGTCTAAAATTTTTGGATAAAGTTTGGTTTTCCTGTTTATAAGGATGGGAGATTGTTGATGTTTGGTTTCTTCGGTTATTTTTTTTGTAAACCTCTTTGATATTTCCAGCTTCTTGTTGGGTTTGTCGTTTATATATATAAATATATTATTGGCTGTTAAAAAAAAATATATTCAATGGCGTGTGGACTACTTCTATGGGCGGCATATTTTGGCATAGTTTAAGTTATATTGAAGAAAATCAGAATAGCGGAATCGTAGCGACTCTGAACTAACGTTTTATTGAATTGATGAAAATGATACAATACTCTTATTTATATAGGAGATAAATGACATAACAACTAGATTTGCGGGAGGGTAAGGCATAAGAGATAAAGAATAGAATCTAAATCAAAGATAAATTTTATCTAATGGACTTATCATATTTATCTTTGATTTGGTTTTTATTTTTTTTTTTTATCTCTTTTGTCTTTCATCTGTAATAGGACCAACAAAAAAAAATCTAATTAATTTGTTTCGGACACATCAAATCATATTTGTGGCCGGACCATCATAAATTTTGCCGTGACACACATTTTGCTTCAGCACGAAACTTTAATACGACTTGTCAAGTCAGGGTCTATACCAAAGAGTCTGGGTTGACGCGCAATACAGGTTACTTCAACGCATTTACTGTTGGGAAGTATATTTAAGTTACATGTCAACCACAATTTACTTCAACATGACTTGCCCGGTTATGTTCCCTATCCGACACAATCCGGGTTGAATTCTTAATGTTCTCGATCATGTACCCAATGGACTTGAATATGAATACGAAACGATATATGAATATGCATATATGAATATGTATGTATGTATGTCATGTAGATTGATTAATTGAACATCCATGTTTAAACTGTTTAATGCAGAAATCATGTTTTAGGAAAGTACTTGTCTTTTACGTTTATGAAATGTTTCTTTATTGAGTATTAATTCTTTGTGGACTTTAGCATTCTTTTATTTTTCATGTTTAGATATGGTGATAGTAATTTGATGTTAGTTTTCTTTTATTTCGGTGGTTTTTCTGTATATAATAAGGATGCTTAACAACAATTGTCGTTTATATCAGTTGTTAGGGTAACGTAAGTTGCAAGTTCTGGGTTCGATCGGCTGTACGTGCCGCCGCATCAATCGGCTCGTACCACCAGAACAGTAGCTTCTGTTTCCCGAGGTGTGTCTATTTAATTATGTATGCTTCCACGATATTCAAGGGTGGTCAAGATCAAGTAAAATCATATGCACATCAAAAAAATAATGAAGACTCTGAATGATTTTTTTTTTATTGAATAAACAAAATGAAACAATGTTTCTCCTCACAATACAAGAAAGATACTCTTCTAAATAAGAACATGAAATACACATGGTAGAAGAAAAGAAAATTGAGAAATACAACGCATGTATGATGTATTTCATGATCATGTACTATATATCAATACATTTCTACGAGTATCTTGAATATATATATATATTTGTGTCATGTGCATTGTCTTAAAAATAAATGGCTGAATCCTGCGAATGTGGTTGATAAGAATGGATACGTACTATGGTCAATTTTTGGCAAGAAATTTCTTGTACCATTGGAAAGATTGCTTGGGTGTTCTTTTTAACCCATCATTAATATGGTCAATGTAAACCAAACCAAAGTTCATTTTATAACCAAATATCCATTCAAATGCATCAATAAATGACCATGCTATATGCCCCTTCACATTTGCACCCTCTCTGCCATTAATATTGTCAATTTAAAAAAAAAAATTTAAACAATAATCCAACAACATTTTATAAACAAAAAAAAAATCAATATATATATATATATATATATATATATATATATATATATATATATATACACAACTCACTTGATTGCTTGTAGGAGTTGGCTCAGATGGTTTTGGTAAAATTTCACTCGATCGTCGTCGTTTATAGCGGCTTCCGATGACACTGGCTCTGAGCCCTTGAAATATTGTGCGTGTCCTAGGTTTTTATTTAACAGTTAAAAGATAATATTATTGATAAAAAAATCAAAGCTTTAAGTGCAAGTAATATAAATAATACTATAAGAAATGAAAGCCTTCTATTTCTGTTTAAAAAAAAAAAAAAACTATAAGAAATGGAAATAAATTTAAAAAAAAACTATAAAATAGTGTCTCTACTCAAATATGTAAAGATACAGAATCTGTAAATTATGCATTATATATAATGCATAATTACATATTATCTATGCATTAAACATTGTAGAGATTCTTATTTCACAATAAAGTCGGATTCTTTAAAATAAAAGAAAACAAAAGGCGACATTTGATACTATAAAATGAAGAATTTGTTAAAATAACTGACGGTAGTGCTCTAAGAAAGAGAAATATATAATTACCGTTTTACCAGATGTTGGTGTTGCAGGGTGTCCACCACCATAATAGTTAATACCTAAGAAGTCAAATGAGCCTTTAAGCATATTTGATTGCATAGGGGATAGCAGATCTGGAATGACATTGCTCAATAAAGCTTTCATGCTTGGTGATAATCTCCATACACAAGAGGGTGCACAAACCTAAAGAGAAAATATTATATAAACTTGCATTATGATTTGATATGATTAAAGAATATGCATGTATGTTTATGTAAATGATCATTATTACATTATGATCAACTGTGTCGATACACGATGTGACACTCGTTGGGTCAAAAAGAAAGGAAAAAATAAAATATCATCCAAAGCCTTTCATAATCATACCAAAGCATCCAAATTTTATTTTTATTTTTTCACATTTCCAATACATTAGAATTTAGAAAGCTTTCCGGCATAAACAATGGAAAACCATTAAGGTTGGTCCTAAAGCAGATGATGTGCCTGAGATAAGGCCTGAACAACTAGTAGAAGCTGATGGTTTTATATTTGGTGATGAAGTCACACCGGGATGAAATGACATCTTATTGTGGCGACGTATTATTGTAGAGATTTATGCACTGACATTATCGATGAAGTGAAATTGTATATGCATTAAATAAACATTACACCGACAGTGACACTACACAAATATCAACACAACACCGAAGTGACTATTATTATTTTACAAAGTTACAAAAATTTATGTATCAAATTGTATGCAATGAGATCAATGTCACTTCATTAATCGTCTAATGAATTGGAAAAAAAAAAACAGTTGCAGAGATGATTACAATGAAAATGACCAACTAAAATCCATGGCCCCAAACTTTTATTCTTCCAAATATTCTCATTTCAACTGAAATTGAAAGAGGAACTTACTATGGTCCATTGACCGGAGAAGACATGACCGGCAAAAAGAATGCCCACAAGGAGTAGTTACAGGTTCGTACAATAACTTTAAACAAAGAATGCAATCAAAATCATCAGTCCGCAATGGTTTCTCATGGTTCCTCCTTCCAGACATGTTGTTTGTTAGATCTCTCAAGATTCAAAAGAGCATTGCAACAATTAAACAACATACGTTCAAAATTCAGAAGACAATTTCTAGCAAAAATTTCCAAATCAATTAGCAAAAATTACCAAATAGAAAAATATGAGATGAATTCAAAAAGGCTTCGCACTTGTAACAGTGCTAGTGTTGTAAATAAAATGGTGTAGTATCCATTGATTATTATCGGTTCCATTATGATTAATGGTGTAAAAGTGTGTTGTGACAAACTGTTGTGGAGGTAGAATTACTCTTAAGCACTTCTGAAACTCAAAGAGGACTATGAACTTACTCAGTCTCAAATTCCGGCCAAAGAAGGTGGAAGTGAATCCGGTGACGGACTCTAGCTGCAAATTCTGGAAGGATTCTGACTCGATTGCAAATTCTTACTTCTTGCAATGCCACCACCCCATCAACAATACCGAGTTCCTATGCATCAGTAGAAAATCAAATAATGAACTCACAGATTGGGGATAAGCAACTAAAAATGTCGAGGAAAACTGAGAAGATGGACCAAAATCAATACGTGTATTTAAGATGTAGTAAACATATTTTTCCAGATACTAAAAACAAAAGCAGCAAAACTCAAAAACAGGTAGGCTTCCTGAGTTCCAAGCCATGCTTTTAGGGGGAAAAAAGGTGTAGCATGACCTGTAAGTACCAACAAGGAAATTGAAAGAACTTGAAGCTATATTATCAAGTGCAAAAGATTAAAAACAATTTATGAAAATTAAAAACAGCTAGGTAGACTCTGAACCAAAACCAGAACAGAGTCGATTCCTTCACCGGATTCCTTCACCGGATTAGTTGGATATGAACTCATCTCCTGATTAGTTGGATATGAACTCATCTCCTGATTAGTCGATTCCTTCACCGGATTAGTTGGATATGAACTCATCTCCTGGCACTGGTGGAGGAGAGGGTGCCGAGTTGACTTTGGTGGTGAAGTAGAAGAACGATGGTGCCATTAGAAAGTCTGGAATGAAATTGATCGGTGTGTTGGATAAAAGCAGGGGAGAATTTCATTTGGAAGGGTAATTTTGTCCAAGTATTCTTATTTTGTCCTTATAAACTGCATTTTTCTCAAATCAAATATTTGGAAAGGGCCTAGCCTATTTCAAATAAAGTTTGGAAAGAATAATCACAACTATGAACTATATTGAAACACAAAATGCCCAAAACAAAATTTAGGATCCATCAAAAAAATACACCAGCCGACGGCGACCGCCCCAAGGGGGAGCCGCCGCCGCCGGTGCAATTTCCGGTGGGGGTGCCGCCGCCGATCGGCCGAGCACCCAAATAACATGCTTATTGCTTAAACTCGAAGCTCGCTCTGATACCACTGTTAGGAAATCTACGCGGGAACGCAGAGGAATTCAAAAATTTATTTCCTATCGACCCAAGATCGACTTCGTTTAAGTAATAAACAAATAAGCTAAAGACAGTGTTTACCTTGCTTAATCTAAAAGATCGACGCTTTGACCGTCTAAGAAGAGTAGATCTGCATAGAGCCTCCCAAATGTTCAGCCTCTACCGCTAGTCCACACGAACACCCGCCGGAATCCCATCATGGATTCTATTGGAAAACTCGGGTTCTTCAGGCGGTCTTTTTCCCCTCTCTCCAACTCTTTATATGATGCTTTCTATTTTACACAAGAACTATAAACTCTTGAAATTGTGATGTACTAAAAAGCTTGACACCCACTTCCTTTATATAGAGGAGGTGGAGCCCCAATGAAGAGTGAAGGAGAAAAAAACATTTTCTCAATAAAATAAGAAAAATATAATTGATTGATTTATCTCATTTAATTTAATATCATATATTAAATATTTCCAAAACATTGTCAATATCTTATATTGACTATCTTTATCTTATTACCAGAAATCTATTTTTTCAAAATTAATAAATATCCAATATTAATATTATGGTAAATTATTAATTAAATTGCACAAAGCAAATGTATCACATACAAAACTTGCGCCACTTTGCATCCAAACTCACGTGTGTCAATACACACAAATTTTGGTCACATATATATATATAAATATATATATTAATTAATAATATAGTACTATGATTAATTAATTTATAAATACATGTATATCACATATATAAATAATTTCGAAATTATATGTATCAATATACATATTTAATTAATCAATATCTTGTATTATATTTATTCATAATAAATAAATACCACCATATTAATTTACCACTATAACCTTTATAGTCTCGAGATAAACTTTCCTTATTTGGTCATCAACTATAACCATATTTTAATCCGGCTAGATGTTCATATGTGTGTGACCCGATAGGCTTCCGAATATGTTGACCGTAGACACAAAGTGCAAATTACGAAAATGCCCTTCATACCTAACGATCACGGGATAGCGTCTAGCAACATACCGTGACCCCCAATCATCGGAAGAGTCAAATGCAATGACTACTACATTTCATGTGAAACAGTTACCGTGTAAGCTACAATCCTATCGTTGTAATAATATCCTTACGGTCATACGTCGAGTGTCAAACATTAACGACCGTATCTTATAATCTGGATTTCAAGCTCTCTCGAAGTAACTCATTTACTCCCACTTTGCAATGATTCACGAGAGTAAGACATTCCTTATAAAAAGGCCCTTTCGGATATTCACCCCTACTGATAGGGTACGCGATTTCCAGACGACCAAACATGTATACTCCGCATGCTTCAGTATCACACACAATCACTACCGCATGATCGCCCCGTGGCTAGGGGAAACCTCAATAGTGTCAAAACATGACAATCCACACCGTGATGCCATGTAGACTCGGTCCTAAGGATAATTACACAACCGTCACATAGTGCGACACTTATCCGTGTAAGTGGGTCGATCCCAACGTACGCATTCTCTAATACACATTCATGTACAGTCCAAGTGTCTCTACACTTCGATAAACCAGATCTATCCCTGCCCTAAAGACAGAAGACATCTAATACGTGCTAGCATGTTCATACTATCAATGCCCTGTTTAATAGTACATCGATCTGAGATATTTAAGTATCAAACTTATTAAAGTGATTAGAGATCTCATCAACCATAATCGCCTATCATGGTTTCTCTATCACAGTTTAATACCAAGGACGTTATCGTATAACAATTCATAATTGGTTCTTAAAAAGAACATATATATGACAACAGAAAAGCCATTTAATCTATGTATAGACATAAAGAAATAGTAGAATTGATTCGACCCGGTCGGATCCGGTCCAACCTGGTTGGGTTTAGGACACTATTTCAACAATAGGTTCTAGTGGCATTTATGTCTTTGTGGATCGTATTGGAAGAGTAAAAATAAGATTCTAATGGTGTGTTTGGTAGGGAGAAATATGATGAGAAAAGATAAGGTTATATTTCTTTTCTCATTTTAGATATGTTTGGTTGTTTAGGAAAAGAAAAATGTATTTTCTAAACTTATCGACTTTTCTCTAAAAGTGATTCTTTTCCCTGTTTTCAATTCTCAACCTATGGTAGAGAAAAGTTCATAGAGAATATAAAAGCTCTTTATTTCCACCACTTAATTTCTTTGTATTAGTAGCATGATTTGTATAATCGTGTCATTTTTTTTTTTCCATTATCTTGTAAAAAAACTTTTTTTATTTTTTGTTCCAAAAATAATATACTCAATAATATTTCACTCATAATCTGATTATATTCTTTCCTCCAAAAAAAATCGATTACTTTTTTTTTTTATGACAACCAAACATGATTCGATGAGAATGAATTGTAGTATTTGATAATCAATTCACATTTTTAAAAAAAAATAATCATTTGTATTCTCAACATCTTTTCTATGTATACTCAAACACAAGCTGATAATTTATTCTTTTCTATTCTCAGATTTTCTTTTCTCAGGTCTTTTCTCATCAATTTTCTTTTCTCAGCTTTTCTATATACCAAACGTGCCCTAAAGAGAAATGAAAAGCATTTATATCTAAAAAATGCATTGCATCAAATGTTCAACTTTTCAAAAGTCGAATGCTCATATTCGATGTCTAAAAAGTCAAATATCATATCCCAACACGATGACACGATAGATGTTTTAGGGTGTCAATGTGACTAAAGACTCCTTTAACTTTTACTCCAACCTTTGAAAGTTTTCAAAAACAAAAAAAAAAACAAAAAACAGAAAACAAAATTGTGCTTCTCTAGTTCTAGATTTCAAGCATAGTACACCCCCAAAAACCTATGGTATAACACTAATACAAGATGGAAATAACCGATACTCAAGCACGAGAGAAATTACCGTGCATCAATTATCAAGAAAATTATACCAAATGAAGGAATACGATGTGTTCAACTCATCATCTTTCAATAGTAAGTATGACTTTGAATGTATCTCATCCGTCTATTTGATATAACCTTCCGATAACTGATGCATCGTAACTCTTCTCGATAAGCACCCAAAAGAAAACCTTGTGCCCACCATAATATACATATAACTCCATTCTTTCATTCCTCTATCTTCTAGACCTTTTAGTTGGTCTTTTCAAAGAACCTTCTTCTTCTTCACCATCCCTATCTCTCTTCCCCTTTAAAACCTCCTTCCCTTTCTTCGGGGGACGCCCTATTCTTCTCGTAGTAGTTGTCTGAACGGCCTGATCTGATGATGTCTTAATACTACTCTCGTCTTTTACACGCTTTGCACCACCACCACCACTACGGCCCACATCGTCGGTTTTTTTAATTAATTGATCCTTTTTCCTACTTGCTTCTTGAGCAGGTTGTTCATTCTTCTTTATCCTCTTCAAGAAGTTTGCAGCTCCTTTCTTTTTATCAATGGTGTTTACTTCCACCGTCGCCGCCGCCTTTTCCTTCGACGCTTTAGAACTCTCGGGTTTTTCGCTTAAATTACGTGGCGGTGGGGGGCTTAATCTTGGCCGGACATTAATGCCCTTTCTTACACTTCTCACCCCTGTAACAGGCTTCTCATTTGCTTTTGACTTTGTTGCACCATCTTCTTCATTGGAACTACTCAAAGTTGACTGATTAATGGAAGGTTTCGGGTTCGAATCGGGCTTTTTCTGAGCTTGCTTTTCCATCTTGATAACTGAAGAAGATAAAGGTTTGGATGAGATGTTGCTCCTTTTCTTGCACACAACAATAGGTGCTGTGGACTTTTGTTTTGCAAGTAACGGGTTGGATCTTTCGGGTCGGGTCGAGGGATCCGGGGTTGGTGGAAGGTTGGGAGGGGAATGTTTCTTAAGATGATTCATGACGACTTGACGGAGCTGATGGGCGACCCGGGCTTGGGATGATGACTTGGGGAAGAAGACAATTGCATTGTTGTAGAGGAGTAAAAGATCCACGTAAATCTTGGCGGGGCACGAGGAATAGGATCCGTTTTCGATTCGGTTTTGAACCATTTCTAGATCCACGTGTCGACGGATGATGTTGTTGTATTTGCGTGATTTCTGTATCATACAAAATGCATATTAGTGCTAGTGAAAGTAACAAAAATGGTCGCGACTAATAACATAAATATTTATATATACGTAAAAATTGTAACATGACACTCGTGTCTTTAGCATTTGCATTATTCCTATTTACTATAAGTATTCAAATATTATCTTTACTTTTTCAAATTTAGAAAGGAAAAAAAAACATACAATAATAGTCTTAAAAGGAATTGTGTAAAAAAAGCATGCAAAAGTCCTGAAAAGGATGCGTCAAAATTGCATTCCAAGTCAAATGAATGGTGGAAAGAGGAAGTGTATATATTTATTTAACTTCTTAACATTTCTTATTTAAGACACGGAAAATGATACGTTCACTATATATTTATTTATAAATTTTTTATCCTTATTAACTGATATAGATCTCAACACAATCAAAAAGGTAAGATGTATCATCCCGTTAGAAACACAATGGTTGTATAAGTACAACATCGGCTTGAATTTTAAAAACCTTCCTTAAACCTCAACTCAAGCTCGAACTCAAGCATGAGTTTAAAATACTTGTGTTTGAACTTGAACTTGAAAAAAGATAGTACTAATATGTTTGACTCGTTTAGAACATTATTCGATTCAACTCGACTCGACTCAAATACACCCTTCTCAGTTATCAAAGAATATCCAAAAAAAAAAAAAAAAAAAAAAAAAGTGGTTTTAGTCACAAAAAAAAAGCCCAGCCCAGCCCAGCCCAACTTACAAATTATCTATACATTAAAATATTTCAAATTAACGGAGCTTATTTTGTTAAAAGCATAAGATATTTCAAATTATTAAGAAATGTTAAGTGTCGACCGGAAACATTTAAGATCAAACGTTTACCATTGTACAATTGATGTTAATAAATTTGCAACTTTATTTCCTTTAACACGCCTCCTGAAATGTGGACTCTAACAAGGCTGTGTCATCTAGACACACAAAGACAAGATCAAACAAGGCCAACAAGACAAAGAGACCCAACACTTGCACAATATAACTGAAGGAGCCAAGGTTTGAACTCATGACCTCCCGCACCGATACATGTTAGGATCAAACGTTTACCGTTGTTACTAAAACCAATTGGTTTAGTAACAACGATAAACGCTTGATCCTAACAGCTTTTACGTAGGGATGTGAGCAAGCTGGACTATTAATTTGTGACTAACTTGACATAGGCTCGAGTCAAAATTGAACTCGACACGCCTGAATTTTGCTTGAACTCAAACTCAAATTGACTCGAATATTAAACGAGTCACACATGAGCAATACAGTATTTGACTCGAAGACTCACAAAGAAGTTTAAATACATATTTATATAAAAGAAAAAAGAAAACATGTATATATATATATATATAATATGCTGAAAACCGAGTCAAACCAACCAAAACTCATCCGTACTTGAATTTCAATGTAAAAACTCATGGTGGGACTCGAAGGCGAACACAAGAAAATTTAATATGCTCCATCCAAACCAAATTCGTTTAGACCATCAGTGTTTTTATTAATTACATCGTCCATAGAGAAAGTTAGGTCAATGTGAAATTCATGTGTGTTGTTCATGTGAATTGCATGATCCTGAATTAATCATATAATTTACGTTCTACACCTTAAAAATATCTCATTTCATAGTCCATTCCATTTTCATTTTCATTTTTATTTATTTATTTTCATCAAAAGTTAAGCTTATGTTTGCTTTAAAAGTTAAGTTTTTTAGAGTTTGTCACAGCTCTGAATACTAAATTATCTTTACTATGTGAGTATTATTATATTTATATTTATGAATCCTGCTTGGGATTTTTGCCATTACAAAGATTTTGCACATGTGGTCGACATAAATTCAAAGAATTGGTTATTCAATTCACTTCATATAATATAACTACAAAAGATAATTAGTACTGCCTCCCTCCCAAATAATAAGTTTAATTGGATTTAAGATATTTTTTAAATTGGTTATTGGTCATTAATTTTAATAAAAAAAAATGTCTATAATAACTTTTAACTGCAATTAATGTAATAGTTATAAATTATTGAAAAATGGGTGAATGTATATAATAAATAAAAGATAAAAGGGGAAAAAAATAATAAATACTTTACATTATTCTAAATAGACTTATACTATAGCAAAACAAATAACAATGGACTTATATTTAGAGGTGGAGGTAGCGAAAACAATTGCCTGAAAATAATTTTTCAAGGTACGTGATAGAATATTTTGCTATACCGCTCATGTTATTTGATAAGTTTTGCGATATTTCAATACGTCCTAGATTTCTTGCAATGTTTTACTACCTATACGATATTTTATTACCTCCTATAGTAATGTGCCACGTGATACGATGTTCCCCTATCCCGTGAAACTTAACATGTTGGATGATGAAAAAATGTTAGCCTTTGGTGTCTCCTTTTTATGCGAAAACGTGATTCACACGGTAAAAGTGTATCGTATTATAGTGTATTTATTATTTGCATCCTAAAACACGTGCGCATCACAAAATAGATTATGACTCCACGGAGAACGTAAATACCGCACAAAAATTCCATGAAAGGCGTAGTCGAGTCGAGTCAATGTTCATTATGACTCGAACTCGACTCCACTAAAGAACCTCAAGCTCGAAAATCGACTTGAGCTCAATCGAGTAATGAAAGTGCAATATCAAACTTGACTCACTTAATACTCTATGTAACTCAACTCAACTAGAGAGGTTGATTGGTTTTTTTGGAATTCATTTAAATATTATAAAACCGGCAAAATCGAGATCGACTCAACTAATAATTAATAATTTATATAATTGATATTTTATAGTTTTATAAATATATTTACTTCCCTTCAAAAAAAAAGGAAAAAAAAAATAATATATATATATATACTTGAATTTTTAGAGCTCAAAAGAGCTGTAATTTTTTAAGAACATTAACGGTGTTTTTTTTTTTTTTTAGGGGAACATTTACGGTGTTAAAAGGAAAAAATCGTAGTTGTTCGATTACACTGTATTACTATGTTATGAAGCTTGAGAGATGTGATCGGAACGGTCAAGTATTCGAGTATTTTAACCCGAATTCAAATTCAAAAAATCGAATCGAATTAAACTTCTTGCGAGTCGGGTATGAGTAGGTTTGTTCCCGATGATTTGTGGATAAAATCATTTCGATAAAATTTAAGGGATCAACGGTGCACATCAAACCAGAAATTTAGGAATGGAGAAATAAAAATAAAAAAATAAAAAAGTTGACGGGTACCTGGATTTCAAGCCGGCGTTGGAACACGCCGCCGTGTTTATGCGACCGTATGGCCTCCAGAACACCAAATATCGGCTCCGGTTTGCCGCCGCCGCCACCACCATGTCCTTTTTTCAATGCTACGGTGGCGGGAACCGCCTTCACTCCGCCGCCGCCACCTCCATTTCGAGCTTTAGTACTTTTCCTCTTATTCCTCCTTGTCATCTGGCTCGCTGAGCTCTGCATATCACCACTACTTCCTTTAGTTCCATGGCTTCCTTGTCTTGACTCGGACGATGAGTTAACTAACTCAGCCGGGTTAACTCTATCCTTTTCCCGCTCTTTACTATCGGAGCTATCGTTGCAGGAATCCTCCTCGACCGGTTTTAACGTTGAGTTACTCGGTTTAATCTCGACCGGTTTCGGTTCGTTTGTTAATCCGGTTCGTGTGTTCTCCGTCGAATTGGACTCGTTAAATGACCGGTTCACGTCCTCTCCGGAACCGGAAATGCCGGCGACCTCCGCCGATTTAGCTTTTCCGCCAATCTTTTTGTCGTTATCTGATCCCTCCGCCTCCTTTTCTTCATCCAGATCTGCCATTTTCGCTTCTCTATTCAAGCTCTTATCTCCTTCCTCTTCCATCGTCTTCATTTTCATCTTCAACGACCTGCTCAATTCACAGATCAGATCTAATAATCAATAAATTCTGCACGTAAATTATTCATATCCGATAATTAAATTTTCAGCAAAAAATAAAATAAAAATTAATCCGAAAAAAAACGAGCAAAATGATATTTACTCGATTGATAGATCGTAGCGTTGAACCTCCATTTTCAGTTCAGCAACACGGAGCTTTCTCAACTCCTCCAACCACCCAAACTCCTCCTCCTCCTCCTCCTTCTTCTTCTCCTCCTCACCTTCTCCGCCGCCGTCACTTTCCAAAACATCGTTATTATCATCACCACCACCACCACCACCGGCGGCGCCGCCGCCGCTAAGGTTATGGTTTACAAATCGTTTTCTGAGATTTAGATATTTTTCCTTACAAATTCCCGCCGTAAATAAAAAACCGTTGCTCCGGCTTTGGAGTTCCATCGCCACCGTCTCCCAGTTCTTCAACCCATGCCGCTTCACCGCAAAAGCTAACAACAACTCCTCCCGTAAACTCCATGTCACGGTTGCGTTCCTTTCGGCTGCGTTTGACATCAAAATAAAATTGATTATTATTATATCTCGATACATATATATTCTACATATATATACAAAAATAAAATTAATAAAACATGTAAGTATACGTATATACATATACTGATATACATATATACATACACAACTCCATTTTTCTTCGGGGAAGCTAATGTTTTTGGCAGGAATTAGTGGTGTTTCTTTTTAGATTTGAAGAATCTTTTTCATATTTGTTTAATTTATATATATAAGCTTTATTTAAATTTTTTGAAAGGGAACAGCAGATGGATTTGATCTTGTATATATATAGATATAGGGATGAAGGGTGAGATGCATCATGATATTTTACGTGTACGACAATGTTACAGTTACAATAGTTTAATAAACGAGTGATTTAATACATATTTGTAAGGTTATTATTGTCGGTTTGCGTCGTGATTTATGAATCATAGTACGACGATAATACTTAATTACTTAGACATAATCAATGATATACGATATATTATTTTATATTGTAGATTAGAATGAGCCGATGTCATTATCAATGTATCATATATCGCTATAATTAAATCATACAATATTATTTTATATTATTGATTACTGCTTTTATAATTAAATCTCGTTGGTGCTTGAGATAATCAACATTCTAAAATGGGCCTTTTTATCGATATAATATTATTTTATATTATTGATTAGGATGAGTCGAAGTGATCAATGTATTATATATCGTAATCGATAATGTAAATTATGATGTTTGAGAGATTATGTATGTGTTGTTATGGATGTAGTATTATCTATATCTCTCAAAAAAAAAATTATTTGTTTATATTGTGTGAAGATTTATTGTTTCATTCGTTGAAAAAACGAACCTTATTTATGAAAATATAAATGAAGATCTTTGTATTTTTAAGAAATAAATGATCTGGCTTATAATAACCTTACATAATATCAACCAAATTTTGATTATATTAAATCATCACTTACTTTTATATTTAAAAAAAAAAAACTTAACATCACATTACTTTTAATAATACTATTAATTATTGAACGGATGTTTTTTATTACCTATTTGAAGAGTTGGGCTTTATAAGAAGTAGAAAGAGTTGGGCTTTTTAAAGATATATACGTGTCGAAAATAGTATATCGATTTTATTTTTGAAACAATAGTATATCCAATTTATATAGAAATAGACGTGCTAAATTAAGATTTATACGTTGCTTGTTTTTCACGATAGTTTTATTTTTTTTTTTTTAATACACATATGTGTAGTTGATGCATAAAATGTACGGTTGTTTTCGGGAATTTTATATAATAAAAAAAAAAACCTCAGAAAAAAAATAAATAAATAAAAAATAAACCTGTGGTGAAAATAGTATATCGAATTTACACGGAAATAGACATGTTGAAGATTTACACTTTGCGTGTTTTCCACAAAAGTTTTTGCGTCGTCGATCGATATACACTTGATGCATATACGGTCTTTTTTCTTGGGCTTTTAGGGTTTTTTTGGGCTTTTCCAAAACAAAAAATACACGAGTGTCGAAAATAGTATGTCCAATTTATATGGAAATAGATTTTTACTTGATGTGGTCTCGGAAATGTGGCTGCTCGTTCATCTTTGGAATTGATGTTTCAGCCGATAGATTTTATTCATATTTTCAAGGTCTCGTCTCAACAAAATAAGGTGTGGTACAGTATCTAATGTATGGCTTTCTGGTGGATTTGGAAGATGAGAAATCTTATCATCTTCGATGCGGCTAAACTGGATATTCAGCAACTTTTTTTTGAATATTCAACAAAATTCCTTTTTTTGGTTCTCCTGGGAAAGCGTCAAAATCGAAGTGTGATTGGTACACTTGGTCATCGAATCCTTTTCTTGGTTGGAAAACGACTTAATCATGAGTTTTTCTGGGGTCTACGGCTTTGTTTCAGTTCCGATTTTGGCTATGTAATTCTGCTTGTTTTATGTTATCTTGTAAACTCCGTAACTTCTTAACTTTCTAGCTCATTGCTTGAAAGTTCTTTTATACAACTGCTGTTCAAAAACAAAAACAAAAACAAAAAACCACGTGTCGAATTCACATAGAAATATACATTAAGCTAGAGAAAATGTAGCGTGTTTTTTATTATACTTCTTTTCTGTTTTGCTTTGATACACATATGTAGTTGATGTATATACCGTCTTTTTTTTTAGGTTTTTTTAAGTAAAACAAATACCTATGTTGAAAATAGTTTATCGAATTTACAGGAAATAAAAGTTCTTGTAGTGTGTTTTCCACGATATGTCTTTTTGTTTTCAACTTGATACAAATATGCATCGGCGGCTGCAAGAATTCTGTGACACGGGTAAAGATCGATAGCAGTACTGCCAGTACATCATATTACAAATTATTAAACACTAACTTAAAATATTCAAGTATTATTACGAGTCAATGGTTGATATTTTAAAAAATTAGATGGTATACATAGAATTTTTGTTGATGCATATAATGTACGGTTTTTTCGGGGTTCTTAAATAATAAAAATTCCTTCAAAAAAAAAAAATTTATATTTGTGTCGAAATTATTAGTGTTCTTTGGTGGATATGGAAAAGTCGTTGCAGAATGATATACGAGAAACAACCCACCCGCCCATGGCTGAGTCTGAAGTTTATGCATACATGCTTGCGCTCCCAAATATTGATTAATTCCAAGCA
Organism: Gentiana straminea; assembly: GCA_036785695.1. Lineage (NCBI taxonomy): Eukaryota > Viridiplantae > Streptophyta > Magnoliopsida > Gentianales > Gentianaceae > Gentiana > Gentiana straminea. Next base: position 269,715 of record JAVUPR010000417.1, on the reverse strand, counting down.
GATTCCGCAAAGTCCAAGAAAATATTGGTATCACCTCCAGCCTCCTTCGCAAAATTTATTGTTGATGTCGCAACTAAAGGAGGCTGTTGGAGGAGTCTTATGTAACCATAATGGAGATATTTATAACAGTTTTATTATGAAACTCGATGGCCGATACAAGGTAGCAGTTTGGTGAGGCCCTAGCCATTCATCAAGCTATCAATTTTGCTATAACTTAGGGCTTCTTCAGTGTGGTATTCGAATGAGACTCTCTACAGTTATCCTCAAGTTAAACTCTGAAGAGACGGATTTATCTCACCTGGAAAGTGTTATTCAAGATTGTAAGATCCTACTTCTAGTTTTCTCTACTTGTAAATTTTCTTTTGTCAAGATAGAAAGAAACAACACAGCTAATCTCTTGGCAAAAGATGGTCTTTTTTTTTTATAGAAGTTAAACAATGGGGCTCTAGGTCGCATTTTCATTTAATCATCGCTTGTCATTCTATATGATGCAATAAAACCCATTATTCCTCTAAAAAAAAACACAAGGACATAAGCATATTAGAAATTTACACGTTGCATGTTTTCCACGATAGTCTTGTAGCATGTTTTCCATGGTAATTATTTTTGTTTTTGATTTAATACCAGAGCCGTCCTTGGGGGCAGGCCAACAAGGCCGCGGCCTAAGGCCCCGTCGAAACTTACAATTTTAGAGCCCGTTTTTCATTTAATAGAAATGTATTTTAAATCAATTTTTATTTTTTACTTAAACTAAAAAATCGGTAAGATCTAAGTAAGACCCAAATTTATAACCGAATTAAGTGAAAGAAAGTCTAATTGAATTTCGTTATATTTTTTATAACGCTCATCAACATAATATACCTAAAAAATAGTTGTGGCATATTATTTTTTTCAAATGGTCAAGGCCCCTAATATTTTTTTTGGTCTAGAGCCTCTGATTACACAGGGACGACCCTGCTTAATACACTTGACGTTGATGCCCAAAATCTAGCGCCGCACCGCGCCATGTAACTTGCCTTAACATATTTCTTTATTGATTAACCGCAACATCCGTCTGGATCGATGGAAAACAACTGGGGCGGACCGACGTGCACATAAGAGGGGCCATTTTCCCGTATTGAGAGCCTGAAAAACCGTGTAGTTTGTTGATAAAAAATATTAAAACACTATTAATGTCACCATTGAATATTTGTATTTGTTCCGGTAACCCAATTGAGAAATTTTTTGAGAATCCGTCACTTGAATACAATTTCCTTAAAAATATGTAATTATGAATAATGTCATTATCATAAGTTATCAATTTCCTTAAAAATATGTAATTAATAATTATGAATAATGTCATTATCATAAGTTGATAACTTATCTGACCTACTAAATGTTACAACATGATTATAATCATGGACGGATCCATAAATTTGTTTCAATATTGTTACCGGAAAACTATATTTTTTTATCCAAAACTATTCCATTCGGGTCACCGGAGACCTAAAACTGCATTTTCTAAAAACAAAACTATATCGTTTTAATATTGAATAAAGTTTTTGGATCTCAGTGAAATCACATGACCACATGTACATTGATCGATGTAGATCCGCCCTTGATTATGATTTGAACAACTCCCTAGATAGACAATAACACATATGAGTGCTTCGCCGCTAAATTATATTATGATATTTATTGTGTCAGAATAATTGTGATAGTAGCATAACTCATACGTTATAACGAAGATTTGGCCCTTCAAATTATGAATTCTCTTCTTATAAGCAACTACTCCCTCCGTTCCTATTTTAACTGTCACAGTTGCCAAAAACACATATTAAGAAAAATAATTAATGCTTTGACTTAACATCAAAATGACAATTACACCCCTTGTATAACGTTACTACAATATTGTTTTCAATCTCCCGCCCCTTAATAAATAAGGATAGATGTAGAAAAATACAATAAATAATGTTTTGGAAAAGTAATTACAATAGGTGAAATTAAAATTTTACTTTTGACAATTAGGACAATTAAATAGAACGAAGAGAGTATATGAGATTATAAGTCTTACTATCAATTCACCGTTATATATATAAGGCATGTCCCGCACACATGTTTTGCCATTTAATCATCATAAATCAAATACGTTTCTTAAATGCATTATAACGAATATATCGTGCATGGCACAATATTTTGGATTAGGGTCGATTTTATAGATTATAAAATGAACATTCGACGATTATGAATGTACACAAAGAAAAGAGGAAAAGGAAAAAGTGATGCACATATATGGTAATATATATTATAGGAGATAGAAAAGTACATTGAATGAATAATAAAATTTAAAGTTAATAAAAAGGGATTTTATAAAATTTCAAAAGGGGGCAGTATGCAAGTATTCGAATATTAATTGGTAACTAATTTGAGCACATAAGGACCGTTTGATAAAAGTTCAAAATCCTTTCATGTAGTAGGGTTTAAAGTGAATCGAGTTATTCGTGAGATATTCGTACTCAATTATCATATAAGTTTGATTTGATTTGATTTTTTTTTTAATCCGAGCTCATAGAAATTCATACACAAATTTAAAAATAAACTAAAATTGTAAAGATGGTTTGTAATTCTCTCTTCTTATTTTTTCAGAACTTCCGACATAATTTATTAATTACGAATCGCTCAAACAAGCATGAGTTACATGAGAAAGGGGGACGAATCACATTCCACACATCCAGAAAAACGGAAACCTTTTCTAACAAATAAATGGGCAATAATATTGTCATCCCGCTTGACAAAAGAGAATGAAAAAGAAACAAAAACAGCTAATAGAGCATGGCAATCGTCAATAACGTTTCTAACATATGAGAGATCCGTCATCGTGATGGACAAACGATTATAAATCTACAGAGAGTCTCCTTCAAACGTCACTCTAAAGTATCCACATGTGAGAGCAACGACTAAGACATTGTAAATAACTAGCTTTAGAAATCAATTAAAGCTATTGTCATAATTATTTAGGTATAACTAATGACACAATCTATTTTTACATTTTTTTTTATCATTCTTGTCGACATCATAATCAATACGTACTACATCGTAGTATAAGAATATATTGTATAATTCGTTATTGCAAAAAAAAAAAAAAAAAAAATCCCACTACCAATAATATTCTGTTCATGAGATAGAGCCAACGACCATAACAAAATATTCTCATATTGGCCATAAGTCCTTTTGACAGTTGACATTAAGTTTTGGTCACACACACACACACATATATATATATATATATATATATATATATATATATATATATATATATATATATATATGTTTGGGGTGGTCTTAAGCCCACCCAAAAAAAAAAAAAAAAAAAAAAAACTATCTATTCACGTTAATCTCACCATGGTCATTGGTCAATGGAAAAAATGCTACTGCTACGTTAAAATTGATTCAGCAAATGATTTAAATTGATAATGTTGAAACCCATGATCAATGGTGTAAACGTAATTTGAATCAATTTTGCTATGATAGTGTAACACCCCGAGTCAATTTAACTTTTTACCCGAATCCGAACCAAAACTGTACCCAAAGGAGTGAGCAAGCCAGACATTGTCTCTTCACCTTCTCGATACCTTGAATCTAGCTCATCTGAAAAATATAATAACGAAGGTGTGATCACGAATTCCCCGTAAGGAGTGTCTAAGCATCAAGAGGGAACTAAGAAAGCTGCTGAGCAAGATTTCAGAGTTGTGATATGCATAATATAAATATTTGTACTGAATGGTGCATGCTATCTGTACTGAAAATATTTAACTAAAAATAAAACATGCAATTAAGTGAAAATAATAATAGTTGTAGTGAAACATTATTATGCTGGACTAAAATACTATAATTGATACCTTACTGAAAATCTGGAAATAATGTTACATTTCTAATCTATATGTGTTCCTAAAAGAAACTCTGAAACTGTCTGAGGTTGCAGACCGGATTTTCTGACTGGCTCCGACATATAAACTGTACTCCTTATTATAGCTCTAGGAGCAGGGCCTGATGCCGGGGATTCTCGAGAACTCACTACACTGAATCCGAAATCTAAATTCTCCCTCTAACCGGGGAGTGAGGATGTCTGTCTAGGAAACCGTAACATTATTAACTTATCTTTAAAACATATTGTATGTAGATATCTGTCTATAGTGTCTTTCCTTCTGAAAATTATATTAATGCAAAGACACCATGCTTTGTACTTAAACTGTAAAACTTTATGTTAATACTTTCATGTCTAGAAATCTGTTATATTCCAAAATCCGTTATCGTTTAGAATACTACTGATAGCTCTGAAAATTGACTTTAACTTTTTCAATATAGGATTTACCTCCATATTTTTAAAAATGGGTTTATTGTCAAAAAGGACAATTTGAACATATGGAATATTTTTCTGAGTAAAAATGACATATCCTTATTCCACTGTGATAGTGAAACATTATATTTGGGGTCAGTTCCACTGCAACAAACAATAGATTTGAGGCTATTAACAGTGGATTTGTCATTATCACCTAATTTATATTTTCACTATCCTGATTATCATTTCACCCCCTTTTTTTTTTGTACTTTAAAGATAGAGTTGGTTCACTTGTTAGTAAAAACTACTTTTAAACTTATAAGTAAAAATAATGTTCAATCTTTTGAATATTTTCTTACCACTTGAAAATATGGTATTCACATTTATTATATTTATATACTTAATAAACATATATTTGTTTCTCTTTAACATCACTTTATTTTTTTTTAAATTAGATAATAGTAACAACAATTTGTTTTAACATCGAAAATCATAATAAAACGATTTAAGACATGCACCAACATGGTGTATATCCAGGGGCAGCTTGCAGGAATTGTGTGACACGAGTCAGGGATCGAGACCGACGCATTGTATTACAAATTTTCAATACATTACATAAAATATATGTATAATTATGGGTCAATTACAAATATTTGAAAATTTTAACGGGTCAATAGGTAAATATTAGTACATAAAATTTTTTAAAGTGTGTATAATATACATAGAATTTTTTATTAATTTTTTGGTTTTGAGGGTCAGGTGACCTTTTTCCCAAAGGTGGCGCCGCCCCGTGTATATCAAACCTTAATAATTATCTGGTTTTTCTGAAAATAGGCCACCGGCCCACCAGTGAATAACCACCGCTTCAATGGTGTCGGTTTTACTTTCTAAACCGATTCCAATACTAAACTAACATGCTCAGTTGGTTAAATATCACATTTCATATTACAAACATGCATTGAGAACTAAAAACAAATTAAATCAGCTGAAATGCTAAAAAAAAACATAAATGATAAAAATGTTCTTGATACTACACTCCTTACTTCCGGTCCAAACCGCTAATCCGTTTATTGAAACATCATTAACTTGATCCCGTTTTCATTGATACCACAACTGAGTTTTTTGATCGATTTGACATGAAAGTGTTGTCCCAAAAAACTTCTCCATCCTTCTTCTTTCCTTCTCGTTGTTTTCTTTTCTTTCCCTCGGCCATTAGCTAGACTCTCTGTTTTTGCTTATTTTCTTTCTCTGTTTTCCCCCATGAAATAAAATATGTGTGCTCCTCCTTTATTCCTTCGCTTTGTCCAGCATGATTCTATTTTCCTTCCAAACATTTGAAAGAAGTAAGGATTTGCTTATAATCCTTATTACATGTTCTTGTGCACACCACGTCTCCTTTTGCTTCTTCTCTCTTTTAGACTATTAACTACTCCAACTCATAACTCATATGAGACCACTCTTTTTAGCTTCCTTCTTGTAACTCATACCAACAATTGTGATTTTAGTTTCTGATTTCCAGCAGAAGGCTTCGTGATTCGAAATTTCGATTTTGGATAATGGCCGAACGATTCGAATCCGGGTAATTGAAAAATCCGGGTCGGATCGTTACAGATAGTAGCAATATCCGATGCCACAACCTCTCGACTGCAACAAATGACACAATCAATTTTCTTTAGGTGATTGATCAAGAAGTAAGACTAATTGATCATGTCTCAACTTGAGCATAATCATCTATGAAAAAGTAGATTGCATCAATTGTGGTTGTGTTTTAGGTGATTGATCAAGAAGTAAGACTAATTGATCATGTCTCAACTTGAGCATAATCATCTATGAAAAAGTAGATTGCATCAATTGTGGTTGTGTCTGAATAATTATAGGTACGGAATTACCCTCACAAGATCGGTGTAAAAATGAGTTGTGATCGTCGTTTCTAACTTCCTCCGAATGCTCCACCAAGTCCAACGAAATTGTGACCGAAGCCGCCACCACCACCGCCTCCTATAGCATCAAGACCGCCAACGCCCCCGCCACCACCCAATAAAGCTTGCATTGTATCCAACCCTCCACCGCCGCCTCCACCGCCACCCAGTAAACCTTGCATCGTATCAAACTCTCCACCTCCACTATTGAGAGTAATGAAACTGAATTTCCATTGATTTGTTTGAGTACAATATGGGTGATTATATACTACACGACCATAATATAAACGCAATAATACACAATAAAGTAGAAACACTGTATTGTGTTAAAAAATAAAGTAGCACAGTTACTACCACCAATTGATTTTAGTAGAACGGTAAACTATTGATCCTAACAACTGGTATCGAAGTGAGGTCACCGGTTCGAATCCCGACGACGATGCTTGTGTAATGATTCCACGGTGTGATTACGGATGCTGAGGGCATGCTGCGTAATGATTCCACGGTGTGGTTGCGTAGGGGGCATCTTTCGCGTAATGATTCCACAAGCTTGTGATACTAGGGGGATTGTTGGGTGTACCAGCATCCTGCATGCTCAAGCGTAAGAGGATTCGACTGAGGCGCAGAAAAACTGTATTGGTATAAGGAAATAAAGTATCACACTCACTACCACAAATTGATTTTAGTAGAACGGTAAGCGCTCGATCCTAACAACCGATATCGGAGCGAGGTCCCCGGTTCGAATACCGAATGATTTAATGAATGATTTCCACGGTGTGGTTGCAGATGTTGGGGCATCCTAACAGCCGGCAACAAACTTCTTCATATCAATCGAGGGATGTGAATTGTGATACCCTAAAAAAGAACTTTTATCAATCGAGAGATGTGAATTGTGATACCCAAAAAAAAAATTATAGCTGAATAAAAAAAATTGATGTGTGATCATCCGTGTGATCAACACATGGTTGGGACAAAACTTATTAAAATTTGGAATGGAGGGTTGTACCATAATTAAGAAAATTTGTAACGGAGGATTGTAAAAATCCTTAGTAAAATTTGGAATTGAGGGTTGTAAAAGCCTAAATAAAAAAAATATCGGATTTGAAAATAAGTTTGACAATAGACAAAACTTCTTTTAGGAAAAAAAAAAAGTAAATGGGAGAATATAGAAGAAGAAGTAAAGAGGAAGAAGTATTAGAAAAGAATTTGATGGGATGAGAAAAAGAAAACATGATTCAAACAATATTTGATTGCAGCTTTTTTAGCACTCTAAGTTCCATCGCTGCGGGTTGTGTTTGTGTTGCTGCTACTACTTCCTTCATCCACTTGTTCTCATCACATCTAAATTGGTGATCTAAAGGGAAGGGACGTTGGACCTGACAGAAGATTTGAGAAAAAATTTTATCAACCTGTTCTCATCACATCTAAATTGGTGATCCAAAGGGAAGGGATGCTAGATCTGTCATAAGATTTGAGGAAAAATTTGCAAAGGGTGTGCGATATCATAATAATACAACAATTTATTTTGATGACTAAAAAAATCAATGGAAAAAACTATGTGAAAGAAGACGGTTGTGGGTTGTGGGTTGAGGGTTTATGTAGATTACGGTAACGAACGAGATTTGAAAGACATTAGTCAAATAGCTCTGATATCATATTGTGAGTAATAAAACTGAATTTCCATTGATTTGTTAATTTGTATGAATACAATATAGGTGATTATATACTACACAACCATAATATAAACATAATAATACACAATGATTCGATTGATTACAATGATTTATTTTTCATGATTTTGTGTATCTGGAATATTCTCAATATCTACCTCCACCACCACCTCCACCATTACCACCACCGCCGCCTAAACTACCAATAGGCAAACCAGTCAATGCTTGGATAATGAACTGAACAGTCTGATCTGCTCTATTTCCCCCACCCATTCTTCCAACTCCTCCACCACCACGACCAAAATCACCGCCTAATCCTCCCCCTCCACCTCCAATTCCTCCAAGAATCCCACGAGATCCTCCAATATATCCTCCGCCGCTGCCATATCCTCCGCTTGCGGTAACTGGTTGCAAGTAATTCTGGTTATAGCAATCCTGATAACCGCCGGCCGGCAGCTGCCGGAGCATCATATATTCATTATTCTGTGCTGACCCATTAATCCCAATTGGACTCTGAACACACTGATTTGCCATAAATTGCTGCATAGGAATCCCTGTGGCTATTTCCTGTGCATGCACAATCAGAAATTATCTTTTTATTTTCAAACTTACTTATTTTAACTAAGATTTTAGGCACGAGAAGAGAGACCTCCATCTATATGTCGGATGTAGTTGAATGTATCATAAACCTAAGAATTGCATGTTGGACTAGATCTTATTGTTGTGTTTTTCTTTTCTCCTAATTTTTGTAATTTTTTTATGGTGCCTCGTTAGTAGGCCTGGTTCATAAAGTGGTTAGTAAGCTTGGTTCATAAAATAGTCTGTCTTTAAAAAAACCAAAAAAAATTAGGGAGGATGTTGAAAAAATTTTTGTCCTAATTTTAATCAAATAACCATTTTAGATAAAATATGTTTTCTGACCTTTAACATTAAAAAAAATTTAGGGAGGATGTTGAAAAAAATTTTGTCCTAATTTTAATCAGAATATAAGAAATATGTTTTCTGACCGACATTCAGCTTAGAAACCCTAACACATGACTCAAATTAATTCAGAATAATCAACTACTTTATGAGTCAGAAGTATATGTGTGAAAACAAGGTTAAATAAAAACGACACTTACATTTCGAGATATATATACATAACTAAAAATATATAAAAAGAAGAACTAGGTGGAGGCGGTACCGTTGCGGGTATGCTCGATCCGCCCGTGTTTGACGCCATACCCGGATGTTGTAATTGACTATTTGCACAATCCAAATGAGCATCAAACCCACAAATTCTACAGCTATAAAGCCAATGATTCAACCCTTGAGTACTACATATATCACAATTAAACCTCTTATCACCATAACTAGGTGAAAACACAAGTTCTAAAGTATGAAAATGACTTTGACAATTCAAAGTCAAAGGCATAGAAGCACAAAGCACATGAATATCAAGATTACAAGGTTTACAGTTATACACGAACCCTTGACCTAGTTTCCCACATGCATCACAAGTGAAGGATCCACCTTGATATTCGGGTTTTACGAGGAGGGTGAAAACATGGTCTTTGTGGAATGGATGTGTGATTTTTGAAGGCATTTGGGAGCATTTTTTGTGGAGGAAGAAGTTGCAAGAAGTGCAGGTGTAGATGATGGGTTCTAGGGTTTTGAGATTGCATGCTGAACATGATGATAATGGAGGTTGAAGATGGTGGTGATTGTTTGGGATTTGGGAGAGGTGTAAAGGGTGGTGATGGCTGAAATGGTTGATTGTTTGTTGGGGTTGAGATGGGGGTTGGGGTGGGGATGGGGGTTGGGGACTCATCTTTCTTCCTTTGCTTCTTTGTGATTGTTGGAATACTTGTATTATATATAAGGAAGCAAAGATTAGAAAAGCGACCATTATACGAAAGCCGTACCAAGTGATCGACATGTATAATACATTTTCATGTTTACATATTTTCAGACAGTGGTTGTGTATTACATATCATTTGACAATCGTTGTACCATAAAATATCTTATTTATTATTACACATAATGAGTAATATTACTAACATATACAATTCAGACACAACAAGTGTCAAAACATAGTGTCGGTTTAATCATTCATGATATGACGCTCGGTCCCTCCTTAAATAAATGTCACATATAATGGGAGGTCCTACTATATATACTATCACCCTGTCTGAGTTTTTATAATAATAACGTTACATTTTCTTAGTTAGTTACGCGCTTACGCTGTATGAATGACGAGTAGTGATTATTAATGCTATAACAGTTGTGGCAACGATCATCACAATATCTTTTTATAAAAGTGGATCGTGTGTATTATTGTGATAAAATTGTTATAACAACAGCTAGCATATTCCATCAATAACAAATTAACAATCAAACTCATTGTATAAGGTGTTTAATACAATCTTGATAAATACATGTATTAGAAAGACTTGCATTAAATCGTAAAAAGTGGCAAATCCGTATATACAAATTTCCGCATCCAACTAAAATGTCTTTCGCATCGAATCGTATACGATCTCTATTCAACAGATTCTGATAAAATTGACATCATACTCTATATCTACCGCAATCCGAATTTTTTTACGATTCAAGTTTTTGCTATTTCTAACATTATATATATATATATATATATATATATATATATATATATATATATATATATATATATATATATATATATATATATATATATATATATATATATATATATATATTTCGAGTCGCAAAAAAAAATGCTTTATACAAATATTTCATTAATAAGATCTTCTATACATATTTTCAATATCTTTACAAGGTAATATTTATATAGGCAATAAGTTATTTATATGTGTATTTGTTTTCGTAAATACGTCATAATTATTTTGGTTTACGATTCTTTATTATCAGTAGTACGGTAGAGATTCCCGCATGCGCGCGACTATGTGTAGAGATTCGTAAATAATGTTGGAGTCAAAATAGAGACTTATTCGAGAACCGACGCAAGTCTTTTATGTATATTTTAATAAGTAAAATTAATCTCTATCCTTGACCAAACGATTTCAATTCCCATGGCCTTTCTGACTTAAAATGCCCATTGACTTTTTTTCACTTCTTGTTAAACCATCACAATGCTTCATTTCTCCAATAAAATATATAGAATACAATACACATAAATTGAGTTTTTTTGTGCAAAATATACTTGTTTTATGCATAATAATGCACAATTTATAAATATTTTTTCGACAAATGCATCCCTTTTGGCCCTTTTCTTCTTTCTCTTGCTGACTTTCATAATTAAAAAAATATCTTTATCAGTTGTTGATTGTGACAAGTTGATGAATACATCACTCTTTATAGGAAAAAGAATAAAATGAAAATGATTGAGACGTAGTACATGAGTTGAAAACAGGGAAACTTAGAAGATATATGTCTCAAAAGTTAAATCTTTGATATATATATTCCCGTATGAAATGTTTTGAAATATATGTTTTCGTTCTTTTTCGTCACTCATGCATGTAAATCCAAATCTTTTTTTCGTCACTCATGCGTGAAAGCTTTCTTACCTTAACAAAAAAAAAATTTTGGGGGAGTGATAGATTTTTTTATTTTACGCATACGAAATATACATACGCACACATATTTTTGTCTCCTTTGAGACTCGAATAAAAAACCACTAGGTTAAAAATCTCAATAATTACCACTAAAGAGTGATAAAGTTACTCTATTAATTAAGTCTACACTATTTTTACACCATCATTATCCCACCACATATTTTTCACTTATAAACAAAATTAAAAAAACTTGAACAACGACAATGTGGGAGTCACTATTTTTACACCATCATCATTTCATTACATATTTTTCACTTATAAACAAAAAATTTAAATTAAAAAAAAACTTGAAATAATCACAACTACAAGATGTGTAAAAATAGAGTAGATTTAAGTGAGTACCTCTATCATAACTTTTTTTTTTTTTTTTTGTAAGAAACATTAAAAATTTGGATATAAATACAATATCATTCAAACATAACCACTAATTATTTTTTCACACGCTTTCACGCATGAGTGACGAAAAAAAGACGAAAGCATATATTTCAAAACATTTCTTGCGAGGTATATATATCAAAGATATAACTTTCAAGGCATATATCTTCAAGTTTCCCTTAAAAGTTAAAACTATATAGTGATGACTCACTGATTTATATAGACTTTACGGAATGTTCACGAACGAGACGTCATTGATTGCTTGTTGAGTAAGAAGCTAAACACTTAAATTTGGGTGTAGTGTCTCGTGTCTGAAAACTTTTAGACACGACACACGCGTCTCTAACATGATTACATACGTGTAGCCTTTTTTTCATATTATTTGTTCATTCAACACGGTTCCGACGCATTAAACACCACGTGACAATTAATATAGGATTGGTTCTTTAATTCCCACAAACTAAGCTCGTGATGAAATGGACAACATTTGGTCTGATTGGCGAAGAATATGATACTCGTTCAATTACTAGATGAACCGATCATCGGTTGGATTAAGATTGATTAAGTGCCACCACGAAACTTCTAATTACACCACATTTTCATTTTAATCGTTTTACGTAATTATGATACTCAAAGTAAATTCGTGATGACATTAGAACTTACCGTGTGATCTATGGACAGCTAAATTTTTAGGCACGTAAGGGATGCCATAGAAAATGGACAAAGCTTAGATCAATTTATGGCAATGACAAGCCCAACCAAGCCCACTGGGCAATAGTATTGACCATTGCAAGCCTGAACCCAATCTTACCAAGACCACTTCTTAAATAGATGCTTTTACCTTACAAAAACACAAGTCAAAGGAAGATGGTGAAAAATGTCAACGACAGTGACGTTTTGTGTATAACGAGAGTTAGTGATAATGATGTAACTACCCTACGGGTCTAATATGTGGTAAGCTAAGATTAGTTTGCTGCCTACTTATCCGGGAGGAGTTGTCCTTCTTCCCGTTTTTCTGTAACGTACAATAGCGGCGACTGACGGAGCTTGGCAACCGATGCTTTTGGTTTCTTATTCTTTGTTTGCCGATTGCTTCGGGTGAAGTTCTCGGCCTCATGGGCTTCTTCACTCTTTTTATCAAGACAGTCTCTTGAAGACCTCGGTTCTTGATAGCTTGGTTTTCTTGTGATTATGCTTGTTCTACTTCTTTGTTATACTGTTTTGTTGTTCTGGTTTCTAGGCTTGTCTGTTGTCGATCTGTTGGTGTGTTTTTAGTTTTCCTTGTGTTGGTTCGGGCAATACTCCATTCTTTGTTTGTCTAACTTGTGTTTTTACTTTCCGGTATTAGTACGATTTTTTAATGAAATCTTTCGTCTTTTTTAGATTAAAAAAAAAAAGAAAGAATAAACAACACATATTTAAAAAATATAGATAGATATTGTGATCAATATGTTGTCATAAATACAACATAAAATATATATATACAAAAATATATAAAATAAAATACAAAAAAATACAAAAAATACAAAAAAATAATAAAAAAAAAAATATAAATAGCCGTGTCGGGAACGTGTCCCCCCGTGTCCGGGACGTGTCCCTCCGTGTTGCTCCGTGTCCTTGGTAATTATATCTCATTTAGACAAGACACCATAACATATTAGATAATGTGATCATTATAATATTGTCAATGGGGAAATGATTAATAATAAATAGTGCATATATGATCTCAACAACCACAAAGCACTTAAGCCACTTTTGTTCACACCATGTCCTACTCCCATGCCCTCCAACTTTCGGCCACACTAACTCATGATGTCACATGAAGTGTCATAAAACAATATGCCAAAACACATACACACACATATAACTATATATATATATATATATATATATATATATATATATATATTATATATATATATATATATATATAATTTAGTTCAAATCATTAAGTCATCTTCTTAATCCAATCGACCATTTAAATATAGTCTGCACACTAGCTCAAGAGAACTTCAGGTCCTGAGTACTCTTCACGTGGACATAATCATTTTAGGTCAGCTATCATCCTATTAAAACAACCGATCACGAGAAGATCCTCGTGTGCTGACTATATATTCGAAATTGAGAAATTATACCGTGAATACTTTTAGTAAAGAATTTCATTTGATACAATAAAAACACGATACGTGATTTGAAACACGTAATAAATAAAATCATAAACAAAATAAGTCATCACAAACCAAATGCAATTTATGCCATGCACGTTTCGTGTTTTTCATTACATAGAAATGAAACTTTCTAATGACTAACCTTCAAAAGTAACTTCAAATTAAACTAGATTGTCTTTTCAATTGGTAGACAAAATCATGGGCCCTTAATTATAATATTTTGTCTTGTAGGATAGTTTGTCCAAACAATTTTTGAACTTTACGGCCGACCTCAACCCACCCACCCACCACACTAAATATGTTTAGAATTTTGTTTGTTTGTTTTTTCTTTTCTTTTTTTCCCCCAGGTTTTTAACGGTAAGACCACTAATGATATGACACTAGTATCTCTTTTAAAAAGATGTTACTTAATAAAAGGTCTGATCGTCAAATATCATAATCTGATGTATCCGTTGGATCACTTATTATATGATATTGAGACATCTTTTTAGATAAATGTCAAATCATAGATGTCTCTCAATTTCATAATAATATTGTGATCATGCTGATAGTAACATTATTCTTATTTGATAGGGTGATGCTGATACACGAGTGACACAATATATTGTTTCACCAATGATTTCAGTGAATCTTCATTATGATCAATGAGTCATAAACCACAATGAGCTTGATTTAGGACCTATTGAGCATTATATAGACTCATCATGATCCAAGGTAAAAATATGTTGTGACACTCGTTATCCATTGACTATAGTAGTCTACGTTATTATTAATGAGTCATACATCATAATGAAATTGATTTGGGACACACCGATCATGAATAAGACTCGTCATGATATATAAATGGTGTAAAAGTAGCTCATGCCACCCGTTTTGTATCATTACTACTATCATGATGTATTATTATTATCCATTGTTCATAACGTAAACCCACCGTAATCGATGATACGAAAGCTTGTTATGTCACTCATCGTGATACAAACGTTACGACAGTAATCGTCACCCTATTTAAAATCTTCAAGCACCCTACTTCTTACTACCACTTTCCCATCTCTTCACACACACACACTAACTACAACTACCCAAAAAGCTACATAATCCTTCCATTTCACACAACACAAACAATGCATTCAAGAAAATCCCAGACCATCTTCTTCTTCCTATTTTTGTCATCACTGATTTTCAACATTACAACCTCAGATGATGCTAAAGACAAAGAAGAATGCACAAATGAAGTGGTGGGATTAGCCACATGTCTTCCTTATGTTGAAGGCCTAGCAAATGCAAAAGCCCCTACCCCAGATTGTTGCAGTGGACTTAAAGAGTTACTTAAGACCAACAAGATGTGCCTTTGTCTTGTGGTTAAGCATAGAAATGATCCTGACCTTGGGTTAAACATCAATGCTACACTTGCTTTGGGGCTACCTAGTGTTTGTCATCTTCAAGCTAATGCTACTGAATGCCCTGGTTAGCAGTTATTTGTATCTGTATCTATATCTATATCGTATCTATAGGGATAAAAAATACAATTGGTCTGTTTTGTTTCACGATTTTTGTATTTTTATTTCTTGTGTTAATTATTTGCACTTTTACTCATCGTCTATGCATCTTTTTAAGCATAAATCAAACCAAAGTGTCACGTGTCTAAAATCTAAGCATTGTAGGTACAAAATATTCCGATTAATAAGAATTTGATACATGGCAAAATGGGCTCTAAAGATTAAAAAAAATACATAGATATATAAAACGTAAAACTGTCAAGATAAAATTTAATTAGCGATTTATAACAGATTTTTTTTTTTTTTTTTTTTTTTTTTTGGTGACTTTGTAGATCTTCTGCACTTGGATCCCAAATCACCAGACGCCCAGAATCTTTTATAACTATGGTAACAGCACAAGCAAGAATGTTAGCAGTCCAGCAAGTAGCCCCATTCCAACTGGTATGTAAATAAATAAAAAATATACATAAAAATCTTACAATGCAACATATTATATATTTATATATATATATATATATATATATATGATGTAAATTTCGTACAAAAAAAAAAAAAAGTAAAAACAACGCAAAAGGTAAGGTTACTTTGTATGTATCATGTGCATGTGACTTTTGTATATTTTATACACCACTATTTAATTCATTCATTATTTATAATTCTTCCCAATTCAGGTAATTATTTTGTTTTAGGAAATTAATGTTTAATATTTTTTGACCCGGATACGGTATATATTAGGAGGATCCGGTGCACCGAGACCAAGGGTAGAAGCACAAAAGAGCAATAGTGATCACAGTGGAAAAAGATGGTTCAAAGGGGAAGCCATTATTATGACTATTCTACTTTTATGTTATTATGTCAGTTTTTAAACCTTTTTTTTTCTACCCCATAATGCCATTTGGAGTTTACTTTTTATGCATTTTAAAGCTATGGAAATTATGTAAAAAAAAAATCAAATTATGTACTTTGAGTTATGGTGAATTTATTGTACTATGTAGTTCTTTTATTAATTAGAATGTGAAAATAAAGATGATGGTCATGTTTTGATAATTTTATGATTATTACTACTAGTGACACTATAATATGGTCATAACAAGTAACATATTACTTTTCATATAATTGATTTTGATGTAGGATATATTGATTTATACGAGTCTGAAATCGTTTCCATTGAAAGACATGATGCTGCTAATTCATTTTGAGTGAAATTGGAAGGAAATTCATCTCACTTATATGAAGGCACAAAAGTCTGGTGTATATATATATATATATATATATATATATATATATATATATATATATATATATATATATATATGAGTGTGTGTGTGTGTGTGTATGAGTCGGGTCGAGTTGAACATTAAATATATTGAGTCGACTATGTATTAAATTTTACGGACTCGAGTTTAGGCACGGAGTTGATATGAGTATGGAAATCGAGCTATAACACAAGCATTTTAAACCGAAGCCGAACTCGAGTTTGTCTTAATTAGATAAAATATGAATTTTTTATTCTAAAAGAGTATTAATCAAGTATAGGAGGTAATGAAAAATAATACTTTCATAATCATTTTGAAATATAACAAATTAATGTCGTAATATGATGTAATGATGAGACGTCACACGATGTAGCAATATGATCCCTTTTGGAATAATGACACGATTATTGCTAGTTTCACAAGAAAACGATACAAGACACTTTTACATTATAATAATAGTGTGAGACATATTGATTGATTGATTATATATATATATATATATATATATATATATATATATATATATATATATATATATATATATATATATATCTTATCAGTATCAATAATTAAAAGTATTTTCATTTATTTGTGAAAATTTTGATTTGAAATAAGCATTTTCGTTAGATACACTTATGGCAAATCCAAATGTCAAATTATGCTATGACATTTATTGTATGAGAACTTCTATTACAAGAATATTACCAGTAGGCATAGGGTTTCAAGATCTATTTCTATTGTATGGAAGTCTTGGAAACAATGTTGTAAACCAAAATCTGAAGGAGGCATAGAGTTTCGAGATCTGGAGTGTTTTAATATCGACATTCTAGCTAAACAAGCATTAAAAATCTTAAAGGAACCCGGCACCGTCTCATCTCAAATATTGAAGGCTAAATACTTCTGCCCAAACGATTTTTTCCATGCTAAGCTTTCTGCTTGCCCATCGTTTATATGGAGAAGTATTCTCAGAGAAAGGGAGCTTCTTAAAAGTGGTATCCGTTGAAGGATTGGAATAGGAGATGACATAAAAATTAGAGAAGATCCTTGGTTACCATCTTATCCTGATTTTATGGCACATCCTACAAGCATGGATTTGCAAGATGGGAAGGTAAGTAGCCTCATAAATTCTTCAAGTGGCACATGGAAAATAGATGTCATCCGTAGTGCTTTCAATCATTTCGAGGCAAAAAAAATTCTATCAATCCCTCTATCACCTAGCCCTTCTGTTGATAGACTCATATGGCGTCATTTCAGTAATGGGATATATTCTGTCCACACCGGTTATCACCTAGCAGTTGAATTAAAGTCAGCCGAAAGCGAAGAAACATCGGCTTCGTCTTCCAGCTCTTCAAATAAATTCTGGAACAAACTTTGGTGTTTGAAGGTCAAGCCTCGCATCACTCATTTCCTTTGGAAACTAATTCATAATGCTTTACCAACTGAAAAAGGATTGAAAACTCGAAGCATAAGCAGCGGCATATGTAAAATTTGTATGAGATGGAAATCCGCATGGCACTGTCTTTTTGAATGCCATATTCCAAAGGCTATTTGGCAGGCGTATGATGAAGGTAGCTACTGGAGTCGGCTTCGAGTATCTTCATTTATTGAATTTATGGATATTCTTTTGGCGAAGGAAGATGATTTGGGTCAAGCAAAAATCGTCTGCATGTTATGGCACATTTGGAAGGCGAGATGCGACTGGCTATATGATAACAAACCAGTTAGCATCTCTTCCCTTATACATACAGAAGAGACAGAGGCAACAGAATACATCAATGCAACCACCGCTAACAGGCATACATCCCCCACGGTGCGACATGAAACAAAATGGCAACCTTCCCCTCTGGGAAAAATTAAAATAAATATTGATGCGGTTGTTAGTGACCACTCAGTTGCTGTACGTGTTCTTATACGAGATCATAATGGGAAAATTTTACATTCACTTTCAAAGAAGCTCGAGGGAGGGTACGTATGAGACAAGCATTATTGAAGACTGTCGCATTTTCTTAAGTGGCTTCACTCTAACACATTTTTCTTTTGTAAAGAGAGATGGAAATCATCCCGCCCATCTTCTAGCTAAGGCAGGCTTAAATCTTGTTGGTAGTATGGCTTGGGGTACGACCCCTCCCCCCAATGTACTTTTTGCTACTATGGTTGATAATGAATAAAATGTTGTGTTGGTTACACACAAAAAAATAAATATATATATATATATATATTACCGGTAGGGTAATAATATTCATAAAGATCAAAAAGTTCACGCCTCATTCATCTAAAAACAAAAACTAAACCAGTGACTTTATGGTGGTTCAGGACCGACGAAAGGATCCTATGTAATCCTTTTAACCAATCAAACTTTTTAAGTGGTAGTTTTTCTTTCTTAAAATAACGGGTTCCCACCGTTACATTCTCTTGCTCATATCGGTTTGACACCACCAAGTCAACAATGATCCTTGTCCATCTTAAAATTTGCTGAACGAAACGGTTCTACCATGTAGTTTGACAGATCAAGTAGTTAATAATTTGAGAATACCTAATAATATCACAAGTTCGAGTCCCCTTTGATACAACATGCAAAAAAGCTCTGGAGCAGACATTTTTTCTGAGTTGAGGCAGATTCTACAGACATGATCAAAGCTAAACTTTATACATTTATCTCTAAGTAAAAGTACGTTGAGTACGACTCTACAGACACGATCAAAGCTTAAACTACATACATTTCTCTCTGAGTAATTCAAAGGGCACAATTTGGGCCGAACGGTTAAACTCCATACATTTATCTCTGCGTAAGACTCAAAGGACACAATTCAGACATAATTGCGGAATACATTTATCTCTGAGGAAGACTTTACGCACACAATTCGGATCAAACTGCGGATTAGTTGGGTGAATCGGTAAAAGAAAAATGAATCACCATATTAATAAATAAATAAATAAAAGAATCCAAACGGATTCATGCAAAAGTCAGTCGCTCCCGTCCTCCAAGTGGCGTCACCATATATAGTTGACAATTGTACATTAATCTGAATGCTATAAAAATAATAAATAAATAAAAAGGGGCAGTTCATCTTCATCTTCACCTCCATAACCATCCGGGAAAAGCTCTACCCCATTCTCCTTTAACTCATTTTTTTCTCCTTTTATCGTTTTTTTCCCAATTCAAAGTAATTTTTTTTTTCTGGTACTCATTCCATCAGCTTTGGTGTTTGGGTTTTTCAGCAATCAATTAAGTTGAATTAACCAGGTATGCTTCATCAAATTTAGATTCAAAATTTTCAGATTATTTATTTATTCATGCTTTTTCGTTTCAAATATATATGGGAGCGAGGAGGTCACTTTGATGGATCATGGATGATTTATCACCTTTGCACCACATTGATTTGTATCGGTTTTCCAAAATATCTGTGCGAACCACCGTAGAATCGACCTTATGTTATATATGTAGTCGGTTCTGAAGTCAAACCTGACTTCCACTCCTCGCAAAAGAGTTGATTATATTCTGAATCGACTTTGAGAAAGAATTAATGTCGGTTTTCTTACTCTAGAAACGAGTTTCACAAAATTGATGGAAACGATGTGGTGCACGTACCCTAGCGGTAGACCGGCTAAGGTGCTAAGGTGTCGTAGGTATTATTTCCGGACGTCTTTAATAGTAGCACATCAAATCCATCATTTTTTTGTCCTCTTTTTTTTTTTATAAGAATCACATTTATAGAGTTCTAAGCCCTAAATCGATTTTTGGCAATTGTCAACGGTAGTGTAGCCACATGGAGAAGGGCACATGCGCCTACTGGAATTTATTCATTTATTTAAATTATATTAGAACTATGTATTTTTTATTTCAAAAAAATAAAAAAGGTTATTTATGCATCGATGGGTAGCTCTCCACTTTTATACAATGCCCACTAGCTTTAGTTTGTGGATCAGCCATTTACCATACCCTGATACCGGAAATGAAGAACTATATATATTGAAAAATGAGTAAAAAAGAATAATTAACAAAACCACTAAATTATCATTATTTGTTCCTTATAGTTTTCTTATATACAGTTTGGTCCTCATATCTTCAACATATACCAAAGTTGGCTGTGTCATGTATCTGTTGATAAGATTTGGCTTAATTAATTGAGAGCAAAGAGAATCAACTAATAGATTTTCCACCATTGGAAAGCACTAATTAAGTAGATTGTTGCTGAGATATTCTTTTTTTTTACTAGAATTATAAAGGCAGGAGATATTATTGCAACCTTTTACTTTGTCCTATTGCAACTTTTTACTTTAATAAAAGTAAAGAATAAAAATTACATAGAATAATATGTAGTTTCATCTGCTATGGCAGATCCAGAAACCGGAGGCAGTAGAAGTATATATAAAGGGAAATCGAGGACGCCAAGGGCATAAAAGGTATACATATTTTCTTAGCACCAAAACGACGTCGTCTATGAGACGACGATTTTTTTTTCTTTCCGAAAATCCACGCATTGGTCTTCATGTGGATCCGTCCCTGATTAGTCTTGCCCATGTTTTCCCATGTTATTGTTTTACCCCTTATTAAGAGATTTTTCGTCACGTCAAATCCTACATTTTGACAATATACATTATAGGAAAATTATTCCGTGGTGTCTCTATTCTATGCAAAGACATGATATTTACCTCGTAAAACACGCGTATTTTATAGTTTTTTTTTATTTACATTGTAAAACACGCGCATTATACAATGTAAATCATGTCTCTGCAGAGATAACGGAGGCTCCAAAAGGTTGCAACATGTTTATCAAGTCCACTTCTTGTGGCTATATAAAGTTCCATATAATATATATATATATATATATATATATATATATATATATATATATATATATATATATATATATATATATATATATATGTATGTATGTATGTATGTATATATATGTATGTATGTAGATAGATAGAGAGAGAACAAAGGAGCTAGATATGAATATTTGAGTATGATAAACTTTTCTATACGCATGTTTGATTTGATTTTGAAGTTCAAGATTTCATCGTAACGTCTCGATCTGACTACGAGGCCAGTGAAGCAAGAGGATGATGAGCAATAATATAGATGGAGAAGAAGAAGAAGAAGAAGAGGAAATGGACACAAAACCACTACCAAGGATGTGTGTGTTATACTATGGAGTAGGACACATGTTGAATGATATTACATCATCTTGTTGGTTTACTTATCTCTTGGTCTTTCTGACTGATATTGGTTTATCTCCTAGGTTTGTTTCTTAATTTGCTCGATCTCGATCCTTCACTAATGATCCCCGGTCAGATCGACCCGCATATTCTATTGGAGAGAGTCTTTACTGTACTGGTTGATGTGCATGTGGCGGTTATATATGTGTGTCTTCTTGTTCGTACAAATCTTAACGGTTTAGACCGATATATATATATGAAGACTCTCTGCAGTAGAACTTCCGGTTAGACATATATGGTTTTTGTAGTCTTTGATTTCTCGGATTTCGATGTCTTGCTATTATTCGTATTAGTGATGCTGCTGCGGTGATGCTTTCGGGCCAGATAGCCGATGGATTTACAACTATATTTGCTGGAGAACTGGTATTTCTCGTGCCACAATTAACTGTACATATTTTCTTAAAATTTTGCAGTACAAAACATTAATTAATGCATCCAGTATAATATGGTAAACCTGTAGTGTATCCGATACGTATCCGACACCGATACAGAGTTTCATTTACGGATGATCGATATCTTGTGATCTAGATTGACAGGTTTGGAAATTTTAAAAAATGGCATGGAGCAGGATCACTTTTGGTTGCAGTTTCATTTTCATCAGTATTTGGGGGATGCTTACCTTGCAAAATATTTGGTTCAAATTCCTCAACTTTTAGAACAGTTGCATATGCCTCCTTTTCTGCTGTTTTCAATGTTGGTTGGGCTGCTACTCAAGTTTCACATATGTAATTACATTTCTTTCTTTCTTTTATCTTTCCTAATTATTAGTTGCATATTGCCACATACAACCCCCCCCCCCCAAAAAAAAAGAAGAAGAAGATGGGGGCGTTTATTTGCACTACAACAACTCCATATATGGGTGTACCACGGTATAGTACATGTGGTGACCACAGTAGTATCGCTCCTGTGAAAGTCGAACTAGGATCGACAGTGTGGGAAGTCGCATATGTTGCCAATACATTCGACTTTCACAGGATCGATATGATTCTGTGAAAATAGTGTGGTGTGCCGTTAGGTGCGGGACACTGAGAAGATCAGCTGTGGTGCGAATGTTAGTCCCCCGTAAAGATGGTTGTTGTTATTGGTATCACAATGAATCTGTTTTCGGGGCATCACACCGTCATTCTATTTCTGGAAAGTCGAATATAAGATCTTAACATTCAACTTTGCAGAGACCAAATGCTAATTTTCGACCTCTCTAAAATCGAACTTGGCCTGAAGTGTGTCTGTAATACCCTAACAGCGCCTAAAAAATTTGGGGGAAATATGGTTGATAAAAAGGGATAGAGTCATTTCTTTAAGTCCTTTTTGTTTCACTAAATTCGTATTTATATCCCTTATGTTTCATATTTGCACTCTTAACCCCTCATTACTGTGATGAATTAATTTAGGTCAATGGTGAATTGCATCACATTGAATTCAACAAGTAGAGTTGTGTTGGCTAGCTGCCGTAATTCATTTTCAATGGTTAGTAATTAATCTCTAAATTATTTTATGCATATTTATCATCTAATTTTTTATTTATTAATACATTTTATTTTTATTTTTAAATTATGTTTTACAGGTTGCAAATCTTAGCCTTTATGCAGTTGCATTTACTGTTTTCAAATTCAATACATCAGAAAAATCTCTTAAAAATATTGAACAACAGGTACTTCAAATTTCCTGACGACGTCTTTAGTGGCATCACAGCGTCGTTTATGACGTAGAATCACACTGAAAACGATCGGCTTTTGAAAAGTCGATTCTCATTTTCAGAATTGACTTTTATCCGGTTGATTATGGCAATATCAAGCGTCGGAAAGTCGACAATCAACTTTAGAATTGACTGTAATATGATCGATTTTGACAATCGACCTCTAGAATTAAAGTCTATTCTTAGCTCTAGCAGTATCGCCCGAGAAAAAGTCGATTGTTACTATAGTGCCAAAACGCTAGATTTGATGTGATGCGACTAAAGACCGTCTTCCTAAATACCTAATATTTTTAGTTAGTATTTTGATATTCTAAAGTTTATATTAGCAAATGAACAGTATAGGTGGATAGCATATATATCAATCGCAATTGGTTGCTGCTTTGTGGCCATCTTTTACCTTGGAACTAAAGAACCAAGGTTGGTCACATATGGTAATTAGCCTTTTCGGGATCATCTGTCTAAATACTCTGTTCAAATTAAACCGACCTCGTTTTGGATAAATTGTGATGCATTTGGGATGCTTAAAACGACGTTGTTTCATTCAAAACATGCAAAACGAAGGCGTTTTAACTTGGAGAGACAATTTTAACAGGGTAACTAGACAGATGATCCCAACCCTTCTTTTGGTTTTTTTTGTGCTACCTCTGCAAAACAAAATCGAATGTTGAGTTTTACGTTCGCCATTCAAAAGGTCGTATGTCACACTATGATACTCCAAAAATAGATTATTTGTGGTGCTAATTTACGAGCTAACAGCAAGAATAATCACTCATCTTTATCAAAAAGCTGTGACTTTAGCCCTCTTGTTTCGTTTTGGTTTGTCCAGTTCCCCATCTTTTTTTTTTTTTTGCAAGAATAGTCCCTCATCTTTACCGAAAAGCTGTCACCTAGCCTTCTTTTTTTTTGTTTAGGTGTGACCAATTAATCCCTCATCTTTCATTTTCTTTTGCAAGAATAGTCCTCCACCTTTACCGAAAAGCTGTAAAGAAGAGGGCTAAGTCACAGTTTTTCGATAAAGATGGGGGACCATTCTTGCTCTTAGCTCGCTAATTAACTGTTGTTTCCTCCACAAGTAGAAAATATTATCAACTGAGTAACATATAGCTAGCCATAACTGAATTTCTGTCATTTTTTATTTTTTTTATTTCAGATTAAAACAAGAAGCTCAAAAAAGGGGTCATGTTAGGATTTATTGGAGTTACTGGTTCAAGAAAGTGTTGTTTTACCAAGTTGCCCTTGTTTATATGCTTACTAGGTTAGTAACAAATGTTTCACAGGTCAGTACAAATCTCTGTTTTTTTTAGATTTATTTTATTTTGTTTAATTTTAAATCTTATAAAATGATTTCTGCCTACTAATATTATTCTCATCAGTTCAGGCATTTCTTGCTTTGTATGTTGTCAATGATCTTCAGATGTCCCAATCTTCAAAAGCTTTGGTACTATTTCTTATATCGAGCGTTTTTATTGGCATCACAGTGTTTTTATTGCGTTATCGCTTCACTGATAATAATCGTATTTTTCAAAGTTGATTATCAGCTATAGAATCAACTTTGAAAAAGATCAACTGTCACTAAACATAAATTTTGTATGGTGCCGTTAAAGACGTTGAAAATGTGAGCAGGTTCCTGCTGTGATATACATATCAAGCTTTGTTGTATCCATGCTTCTGCAAGTAAGTTAAAATGCTGATTTTTTTTTTTATTTTAAAATTTTTTTTAAGCAAAATTAGTCGCGTGAAATGCGTAGATAAGGGACGATTCTGCACACAAAAGAAGGAAAAAAAAACACTATATGGTTTCGGTGTATTTTTCGAAATTGTTATATATATGCTCCTGTCCCGTACCTTCGGTTTCTGAATCTGTCACTGAATGAGATGGGAATATCTGGCTTTTATTTAGGAAATAGCATGGGATGGGAAACGTTTGAAAGCCATATATTCAATTGGAGGGTTACTTTGGGTATTTTGTGGTGTTGGAATATTGTTTCTGCCAAGAAGCATGAATTATTTCATGTATGTCTTTTCGGTGTTTATCGGCATTGCAAATGCCTTAATCCTGGTACGTTTTCGGTTTCTGGATCCGCCACTGTTTATCGAACCCTTACAGTAAAAACAAATGACTTCCTGTGTTTTTCTGAGGCCATCATGTGTTTTTTAAAGGCATCACGGCGAATCTACCACGGTACCACAATTCGTGGTAGATTCGACTTTGCAGATGTCGAAAACGGATTTTCAATTCTAACTCTGCAAAGTAGAACGTTGAGGTTACATTCGCCTTTCTGAATAGATCCGATGTGGTGTCTTTAACAACTAACTAATGTTAATAATCTGATGTTTTATGATATGAATGTGAACATATATATATATAGGTGACGGGAATAAGCCTGCAGAGTTTTCTTGTGGGTGAAGATGTCAATGGCTGTGCTTTTGTGTATGGTTTTTTGAGCTTTTTGGACAAAATATCATGTGGCTTGGCCCTCTTTTTTATTGAGTCTTACCAAAGTAAGCATTATCATAGGGGTTATTATTTGCGCCACACCGATTCTACTGGTGTACCCGACCTATCGCCGCACCACATCGATTTCATAGAATCGATTTTGCGAAAGTCGGTACGTTCTAGAGCCAAAACCGACTTTCTACAGAGTCGATTCAATCGATTATACGTGAAGTCGGTTTTTGGCTCAATAACCGACTTCCACAAGGTCGATTATATACTATGGTGCACCGGTATAGTCAATATGGTGCACCACACCGTTTTCACAGAATCAACCTTGTGAAAATCGGTTATGGAGCCAA
This sequence comes from Gentiana straminea, assembly GCA_036785695.1. Taxonomy (NCBI): domain Eukaryota; kingdom Viridiplantae; phylum Streptophyta; class Magnoliopsida; order Gentianales; family Gentianaceae; genus Gentiana; species Gentiana straminea. Next base: position 243,202 of record JAVUPR010000417.1, on the reverse strand, counting down.
AAACCGACTTTCTGCGTAATCGATTCAATCGACTTTGCAAAAAGTCACTTTTTGGCTCCATAACCAACTTCCACTAGGTCGATTCTACTGTTGTGAATAGGTAGTCGGTTCTAGAGCCAAAAATCAACTTCCTGAAGAATCAATTCATCGAAGTTGGCTTTTGGCTACTGTGGTGCACAGGTAGTCGGTTCTGGAGCCAAAAACCAACTTCACGAAGAATCCATTCATCAATCGACTCAGCATGAAGTCAGTTTTTGGCTTCAGAACCGCCTTCGATATAGAGTCGGTGTGGCGCACGACAACGTTATATTATAGACTCAAATCTGAGAAACCTTGTCATAAACTCTTTAATTGACAACATTTATTTGATATAAAACTATCCATTTTCTTTGCAGAAACAACCCCAGAATTGCATGTAAATGTGCAGAACTATTTCAATTTCACCATTAACAGAATAGGTATGGGATTTGTTCCTGCAATTTGTGCACTTTTTTCTGTGGCTATTACCTGCACCATGAAGCTTCATTCTCCGACGACTACGGCGGTTTCGAAGCCTTTGACAGTACCCCTTTTAGCTTAAAACTGAATCATTCATACTGAAAGAATGACTAAAAGATAGTGTACTCTTTGTTCACTTGTATAAGCAGCTCCTCTGCTATATATATATATATATATATTGAAGAAGACATTAATTGAGGGTTGAAATGTATTCTTCTTTTTAATACAAATAATTTTATTTAATCCAAAATCCATTGGACACATGTGGGTGGGGGGCGGTCCCTAAGCTATGCATGATCCATCCGCGTCCGCCACTGGATCTATATATAGCTCCTAGCTCCCCGGCCGGTAGGACACCCGACACTGCAAGATGGTATCGAAAGATGCTATTTGGTTAGTTGGAAACCCGTTTTTTTGTGGAATTCCCTTTCGGGTTTTCGCTTCACGGTCATCATTTGACCAAACATTTTCGCATATTGACCCACCAATTTCTTGAATTTCAATTTATTCTTCCCATCTTCTTGATGTTTAACAATCGCTTGAAGTTGTTTCTGATCTTCTTCTCCAGTTTTGTCAGATATCCCCGAAGGGACGCCAAAACTATCGGCATTACCCAATTTACCCTCTTCTTTCTTTCGCACAATGTTATCAACATTCTTCGGATCTTCTTCTGCTACTAGATGATGATTTTCTTGAAGAAGAATATTGGATGGTTTTCGAGTTCTTCTTGACATTCCAATGTCGTAGCGAAACTTACCCTGTCTGTGTTTGTGTCTGTGCTCGTATCCGCAATCTTTATTAATGCTCCCCATTTGTGTGATGTTTATTGAACTAGAATTTATTAACTTGTAGTGTTTAATGGTTAGCAAGAAATTTAAACACATATATAGCTTCTTTTTTGTGTGTGAAGGAATAAGCTTAGAAATGTGATTATCACTTTAGGAAGAAGTTATGCACTTTTCAGAAGGTGCAATGTCAAAATTAGACATCAAGTTGATCATCTCATATTTAATTTCTTTGCATGCATCTTTTCATTTTTTTTTTTTTTTTTTGTTTTTTTTTTGAGAAAGCATGCATCTTTTCATGAATTAACTTATACTAATACTATCATCATTTGTCATATATATATATATGTGTGTGAAATTAAAGAGAAGTAGGTCAACTAGTCATTGATTTCAATAGAAGAACAACCACCAAAGATATCAATCTTAGAAGCAAAAGAACCATCAATTAAGAAGAAAAATAATCAATTGATCATATGATAGAAAAGGGAAATGGTATGTTTCTTAAACTTTACTCTGACATGATTTGTAAGTGATGTTTTTGCCTAAAAAGAAATAATAGAAAAAATCGACAAAATTTGAACCCCATTTTTGTTAAAGAAGTGGCATAGGTTGATGATTTTATTTGCACCACGTTGATTCTACCAGTTCACTGTTCTATTAGTGAATCACAGTACAATCGACCTTATAGACCTTGTAAAAAGTCGGTTCTTGAGCCAATAACAGACTTTCAGTAGGTTGTGGAGCAAGAACCGGCTTTTCAAAAGTAGATTTTCACAATGCATCTACAGCCTAGGGGAAGTCGGTTCTTAGCTCTTTAAAACCGAGTTTTACAAGAACGATTCTATATGATATAGGTAGAGTGGTACATAGGTAGATTCGGTGTGGTGCAAATAATAGTCCCATAAATAATTATTTTTAGAGATTTTATGGAACTATAATTGTAACAAGATTGAACCAAGTAAAGTGTATCATGTCCTTTCGTTATTACTCTCTTTCATATGCATACTATGTGAAAGAATGAAACCTGTAGGCAAGGGCGGCTCCAAATGAAGTAAAATGGATCACTTGACCAGTTGACCCCCTTAAATTAAAAATTAAAAATCATAGGTTTTTTTTTTTTTTTTTTTCCTTTTTCCGTTTAAAGACTCTGATATCCGGAACCAACTGACCCAACTAATCTTAAGTATTCTTATCTATATTCTTTTTTTTTTGCTTAAAACTCCCGGTATTCTTAGGCATTTTTTATTTAAACTTTTTATAGACTAATAATTACTAACTGACCCGTTAAATTATTTAAACATTAACCCTTGACCCCGTAATGATATATACTAGGATTTTTAAAATTAATGCTTATAAACTTGTAATACGATATGCCGTATCGATCCCGACCCATGTCCAAGAATTTCTGCAGCCGTCCCCCTTTGTAGATATTACATCAGCGTTATTAGGACTAGAAAACACGAGAGTTTTTCTATCGTTTATAAAAAAACATGAGTGACGATACCGAATCTCACATTTTCACGAGATAACGAGAATAAATAAAATTACGGGTGGAGACATCGACAACCGACGTGATCGAGAACCGAGACGATGGGCACATCTCGATACCGCAAGTCGGAAAGCTCGGGGTGTGGACAAAGTCCACTCTAAACACGCAGCTCATTATCCATGTGGTTACTTTGCGTAAGTGGGTAAAGCATGAAGGGCTAATACGTATTTTACTCAAACCGACATAGTTTAGGGTTAGGGTAGTGAACTCCCTATAAATATACACTTCCCGGGAACTACGTATGACTTCGATTCTTGGAACATAACGGATTCGATCATTCCTAGATTAAATTTTATACATACGACAAAAATCCAAAGATCGTCAATGAGCATTTTACCGGATAAATAAGCATATTCATACCGTACGGGTGTAACTTTTATAATTAATATGATTCATTTGTGAAATAAATTTCATAACATAGAGGAGTAAACCATGTTCACATTATACTTCCCAATCAGAAATGAAACATCTTCTTGCATTCTCTTAAAAATGCTGATTTTTTTCCCGTACAAATGTTTTTAACAAAGAGGTTAAACAACATACAGACTAATAGGGTAATGATATAATCATTCTAAATGATCACTTCTTCATGTTACACACAAGTTGATATGACGGTTGGACCGATACTGTATTTTCATTTTTTTTCGGTGAAATAAAATAGAATGAGTATCGAATTACAGACAGGGCCCACCGCCACGTGAGTATTGGTCTAACATGACGTAACAATTTAGAATGTACATATCTTTTCTTGTTACTCTCGAAGAGCCCTTGATATCTGGAACCACAATCGTCCAAACTAAATCCGGAGTCGATCTCTGAGCAACCGTAAGTTTGACTCTTTCGTAAAGGTTATTTACGACCGAATAATTAATCTCTTTCATCTCCATACCAATTATCTTTCCACTTAGGACCAGTGGGGCCCTCTTCACCAAATACTTCAGGAGGAACATCTCTTATAGCTTTGTTAAATGCTGATTTCAATTTTCCAGGCAAAAATCTCTCGACTTTCTTAATCTCATCATCAACATTATAATCAATCTTTGGGCCCCACTCTCTTGCATAATTTAACCAATATGGTTCAACAATAATTGACCCCAAATATTCACCACAAACAATTGAGTAATTTCCGCCTGCGTTCAGAACCATGTTACTCTTTTCTGTATCGTTTCTTATCCCGATGTTGTTATTCCCTTGTAAGAAATCACCTGCTTTTTCATAAGCTGCATGTCCATGTAATGATGAATACACCACAGGGGTATTTTTGTCATTTTGAAACTCGATTTCCGATGCATCAACCCATGTCCCTTTATTGTGTTGTGAAAAATACACACTTTTTAACTCCCCGTTGAAATTACTAATCCTTAATGTAACATGTTCCCAGTCACCCACATGTTCTCCTATCTTACCTAATGCTATGTTGAGGAATTCCACTTTTGCCCTTGCCGCGCCGTTGAAAGGGTAAAAGACCCACATGGCTAAATCAGTAAATGAACCACCTAACATCGGTTTAACATGATAATATACAACCGCGTCTTGTAAATCACCTTTCTTGATTCTCTCTTTCGATGTGTTATTACTCGGTAAGTCTAACCAGAAAGCACCGTCATTTGATCCATTTTGAGGTAGGTTTGATCCATCCGGATTTATATTCATGGGATTTGACTCTTGCCCTTTTGTGTAAATCAACGCGCCGTTTTCGAAAAACCATTCAACCGAAGAGGGTAAAAACTCTTCATTTGGGTGAAAGTAAATCAATGGAGAGTATTCTTGAATCAATGCTTTAACTTGAGGTAAATTAGGCATTGCAGATAAATTTTCCTCAACATTCTTCAAACACGCCACACCACCAGATGTATCATTCCCGTTCGTAACCGCGATAAATGTATTCGTTGATACGCCTTGATACCGAATTCCTCTATCCCTCGGCCTCGAATCATATACACTAATCCCGTTGCCGATGCCCCAAATCCAGGCACTACTTTCACTTACGTCCGTAAAATCCGCACGGACGCACCGAACCTTTTCGAGGGGGGTTTTTGGGATGTGTTTGTAACTACATAACCAATGGATTTATACCCTTGAGGTGGTGTAGGTAGCCATATATAGCCAACATTCTCTTGTTTGATTTTTGTAGATTGACTACTCCAAACTAGTGTATAATCAATAGGGGTTTTTAGAATTGATTCATTTGAACAATCTTTTGCAACAAGTGTATTTCCGAAAAAGGGCTTATTGTTTGGTTGGCTATATGAACCAATCATAAAAAAACCATTTGGAATTGAAGTGGGCTCATAAAATGTAGCACCAAGATTATTTGGTCCACCTTCTTGTGTTGACCAAATTTTATTGAATGTTGATATTTGAGATATTTGTAAACCTCCCAAATCAATTAATCCACTTGCAAATTTTCCACCTAATTCAACAATTTTCATAACCAAAAGGATCAAGAATTCCCTTAAAGAACATAATAACACATACATTTTGAGGGTGATGATGATAAGTTGCATAACTACAGATACATACATATACGGGAATGTGCATGATATTGGGTGCATTCTCGAATGGCATATACATAAATATTAAAGATATAAGGACCAAATCGTACCTAATTACACTATAAGGACCAAATCATGCATAATAAAATTACAAGAACCAAACCATTAATATTAAAACACAGAAGATAAAACAATTTTAGTAAGTTTCTTCATTTCTGTAGTGTTTCATCATTTTAGACAGATTCATGCAATTTTACCTTGTTATGAACACAATAATTGTTCATTTCACATATCTGAGTTATGAACGTGAATATGTATATATCGTATCAAACTTTGTATAAATACAAATTTACCCCTATCAAGCTCTGGAAAATTACAAATTTACCCTTGTATATCATATACTAATACGCTACTAAACAAATCATAGCTCCTATTTCTCGGGATTCAACTCTAACATATCCGGAGGCTTTTTTCCTCATTTTGGATAGCTTTTCATTCCTTATATATATCCGACAATTTCTACCCAAAATTTTGAAGATAGTTATTCATTTCATGTATACGCATATTCGAATTTGTATCAAACTTTGTAAAAATTACTAACTAACCCTATGAAACTAATAAAAACTACAAATTTACCCCTAAACTATGAAAAACTACAGAGTGACCCTTGTATCATAAGTATATGATGTGTAGCTATTTCGGATACGTTTCGGATACAAATACAAAATACAGAATACAGAATATGCCATCAAACGAAATTATACGTACATCAAATCATAGCTACTAATTCTTGGGATTCAACTTTTTACCATACCTGGAGGCCAAGAGGGCAATGGAGAAGGGAGCTTGAAGGTAGTTTCAATGGGAAGATCCTTTTGCTGCCTAGATTTCTTGAAGAGATTCTTTATACTAAATTCTTCATCATCAACAAAATTCCCCATTTTGAAATCCTTGAAATTTCGAGGACTTAAGCTATGAATTTCTTGACTATGCAGTGCAAGGAAGAATATATAGTAGAGAAGAAGAAGAAGCATGTTGTGTGCAAGCAAGATTAATTCTTGAAAAAAAATTAAGCAAACTAGAGATTAAAACAGTGGTCAAGATTATGGGTTTTTTTTTATTTTTTTGATGTAACTTGTAAGAAAACTCTTTGAAAATGGTTGGATGAAAATGAATTCAAGATTTGTTTGTTTTTTTTTTTTTTTTGCTTTGAAGATTGAATCTTGTTTTGGGGAGTTGTAAATTGTAATGGGTGCTTTTTGTTTTGTTGCGGAAGTGTGCTAGTTTGCTTTAAAAATTGCGGTGGTTTGTGGTTTGTTTTTTTTTCTAATTTTATTAGGGGAGGTGGAGGGGTAGGGTGGGGGATGGGGCGTGGGGATGGTTTTCTGTTGATGGCAAGCTCACCTTTTTCTAAGGTCATCACTTTAGCCAACTTTTTCACATGTTGTGTGGAAGAATGCACCTATCATTTTTTTTCCGTTCCGATCTGATACGTAACCGACATAGATATACATCGAATATCTATAATATACAGTTGAGGCAAATATACTGGTGAAAGAGTTTGGGTGTTGAGACTTTTGTAGACGTGAAAAGATTTTACATATATCTAACATGTTGAAGGTTTGAGCCTCGTTCCGATTGGCCCCACTGTCCTGGCCTCGAGTTTTGTGGCGGATGTGAATCGAGAGCTATACTTAAATGGTTCAGTCTGTCAATGTTGTCTCAACATTCTTTTATGAGAGAAATCAATACGTGGGATTTGGCGGAATAAACTCTACCATGGAGTTGAAGATAGACATCCACCAATCAATGTTATGAAGAATGATGTGGGAGCCCGAGCTAGAAACCTTAGACTAGCTTGAAATTTTGATTAATTTGTCATATTTTCTTCATTGCTGTATTTTGTAAACCTTCCACTTTTATTGCAATAAAAGCTCATTTTTCCAAAAAAATAAAAAATGAAAAATAAAATCAATATGTGGTATCGAACTTACACTCCGGCTCAAAGGCAAGACTCACACAACATATATGTAGATAGGTTGAGCCCCAATTCAAAGGGCCCCACTCCCCGTCCGTAAAACTTCGTGGATGATGTAAATCGAATGTTATATCTCGATGGTCTAGTTTGCAAATATTGCATGTACATCTTTTTTTACGTGAAAAATCGATACAGGATATCGAATCCCAAACTTCAAACTCAAAGGTAAGACTGATATTACAACACTCAATTTTTTTATAATTGAGTTGTGTCTTTGATAGATTCGGTAAGAATTTCTCTTATTACACTCAACCTTGTTATATGGCTTTTTCCTACAATTTGTCTGGTTTCACTTTAATAAAAGAATAATGTAGGGACTTGTGGCTTTTTCTTCCAATAAAGAACAAAGATAGGGTTTATATATTAAACTGCAATCAAATATGCATAGTGGCGGACATCGGAATTTTTTTTCTAGAGGTCAAATTAAAAAAAAAACGGACGGTGGGTCTAAAGGACAATTTAAGATGTTAAATGATAAAACAGGACAAAAAATAAAGACTGTGGTTGAGAAAGACAAAATAAATAGAGATGCACAAAAAAAAAAACCCTTAATGATAATAATAGCCTTTTCTTTTTTTCTTCCTCCTTAAATTCGAGCAACTGATTACACAGAATTTTATTCCTTTTATTCTAAGAAAAAGGAGGCGTTTTATATGGAAACAAATCGGAAGAGCATTAACTCCCACCGGAAATCATGGCGCCTCAATACTTTATATGTTATTGTGTTTTGAATCAAAGGTTGTTGTTTGTATCTTTTTTTTATGTAAATGGCTGTAAATGGGAATGAAACCCTAGAACTCCATCGAAGGAGAAAACTAGATCTGGATTTTTTTATTAAAAAAAGGTTCTTATGTTTTTATTACAACTATTTGACTCAGGGTTATATACTTGATGAGAGTCAAATTGGCTATCATTTTCTATGTAATTATACCCCGTTTATACCTCATTTTATATGTTTTCTGAGACATTTGGTTGTATTTTGATGTATTTACACCTTGATTATCATTTCGGGACCTATGACGTAAAGTCCGGGATTCTCGGTCTTTTTCGGTGTAATTTACTATACTCTCGGTCACCCTAGTGTCCTGTAGGGATTACGTGTGGTATTTGTTGTGATTTTGTACAGGACTTAGGTGTTTGAGATGTCCGGAAGGCGAGTTACGAGGATTGGAACGTGTGCCCGAAGCTTAAACGTTCAAACGGATCAAAACGCGGTGGTACTACAACTATACCTTCCACTGATCTGTATTTTGATCCACCTTAGAGGCATATTCTGGGCTGGACATCTTCATGAAAGTTGTATACAATTTAATCATCTTTCCAACGCAACTTGAATCACTCAATTCGGAGGTCTACACACAAATTTATGATCGATTTACTGAAGGTGTGTCAGCTAGGTGTGGCTTAGGATGTTAATGATGGAATTTGTGAAGGAAATAATCTGACGGGCGGGCGCCCGTCACCATAGGCGGCCGCCCGCCGTCCAGATCTGGAAAAAAAACACTTTAAACACCCCCATTCGATCCAAATAAGAGAAGAACTGCTCCCCAACTCGTTTTTCTTCAGTTTTCTGCGTTTTTCTTCATATTTTTAGCTTAGATTAGGTTTAGAGGTATATTAGCTTAGATTAGTTGTAGATTGTTGTAATCCGGAGGATCTCGAAGATAGCTTGACGCGTTGTTGACGAGATTTCGTTCGGAGACTCGATTTTCTACGGCATAATATATTTGGTATTTTGTTTTCATCTTTTATTCTTGCTTTTAATCTTGATTTTGTTAGCTTTGATAGTTGATTTCTTGTTGTTTTTCTTGTTTTGATGAGTAGCTAATCCGTTTATAGCCGAGATATATGATAGCCTTAGAAATTGAACCTTAGCTTGTTGATTGAAGTGTTTTGATGTGTTGATTGTTAGATTCTCGATGTTGTTTTTGTTCGAGAACTTATGCCTAATGACGTTTATTGAACTCGCGACTCGATAATCGTATCACACGTGGCTTCTTTACATATGTATTTTGCGAGAGGGTACGGGAAAAGGGGTTCTAGGATCACCCTGTAAAACCGACTGAGTTGTTTAGATTCGGTTTCGTATGTGAGGTTTATATCGTTGTTAACGAGCGTCTCATGAGCGTAGACGTGTCGAGTCGGTTAAATCCGGTCGGCGGACTTGTTGAATTCGATATAGGAAGCTAGGTTGTTGAAATTGGCGCTTAGTTTCGAAATAGGAGACGACACCCTTCAACGATGCCGAGAACATTAGAGTTTGTCGAAACACTTCAGGAAACGAGTTAGGGTTAGAGAGTAGTTGGTTGGATTATAGCTCGGCTATATTGTTTTTCATAGTTTAAACCCTTTTCTTTTGTGCATATTTAGTGTTAGAACCGGTGATCTGACAAATCACCGTCTCCAGTAGTTGTGTTGACCTAAACTAGAACGAGACCGACTTTGGTACTCGACCGCATTCCCCGTGGGATACGACCTTGACTCACCAATTCTAGGCTACAGTTGACCCGGTACACTGTCGGTGAGATTGGACACTTAGAAAAGACCGATCAATACTCCCTTTTTGGTCAAACACATAATGGAAATACAAAGTTAAAATACAGCCATTTACATAATAAAAAAAAGATACAAACAACACCCTCCCTCAAGCTGGAGTGTCATGCCATAGAGCAACATTGAACATGTTCAGCAGTCCTTAAAAAACAAGCCCATCCAAGGCTTTTGTAAAGATATCAGCCAATTGGTTTGTGGTAGAAACAGGGACAAGCTTGATAACACCAGCTTGGACTTTTTCTCTAACAAGATGGCAATCAATCTCCAAATGCTTAGTTCGTTCGTGGAAAACCGGGTTGTGAGCTATATGCATGGCACTTTGATTATCGCAATAAAGGACAGTGGTTGTGTTGTCAAAAAGCTGAAGATCTTGAAGTAAAAACTGTAACCATATAACCTCACAAGTAGCATTAGCTAGAGCTCTATATTCTGCCTCAGCCGAACTCCTTGCCACAGTAGTTTGTTTCTTGGCCTTCCAAGATACCAAGAACTCCCAAGGAGCATCCCAAAGCCTGAAACTGACCTCCTAGTCAATTGGCAACATGCCCGGTCAGAGTCTACATAGCCTGTTAGGACAAGATTAGTATCGTCGAATAGAATAACCCTTGTCCTGGTGCCTTTTTGATATATCTGAGGAGCCTATGGCCTGTTTCATATGAGAGGCAGTGGGTGCATCTAAGAACTGTGACAACTGCTATTTGGACAAAGAAAGGAAAGATCAGGTCTGGTTATGGTGAGATAAAGAAGTTTCCCAACCATACTTCTATACTCTGTATTATCAGCTAATAGCTCAGAATCCCCTGAATGTAGGTCTATTTTTGTGGCAAGAGGGGTGTCAACAGGTTTGGCGGCAAGAAATTAAAACCAAAGGTCTCCAACAGTTTCATAGCATATTGAGTCTGTGAGATGTGAATACTCTTTTTTGACCTATGAACTTCAATCCCCAAGAAACATTGTAAATCCCCAAGATCTTTAATCTGAAATGAAGCATGAAGAAACTGTTTGATCTGATTTATACTTTCAAGGTCAGAGCTTGCCATAATTATGTCATCCACATATACAACTAGTGCAACAAAAGTTACCCCTGATCCCTTTGTAAACAAGTTGTAATCATGCTTGGATTGTGTATATCCTTGACTAAGTAGGACAGCAGTGAGTTTATGATTCCATTGCCTACTGGCCTGTTTAAGCCCATAGATAGATTTTTTGAGCCTGCATACCTGATTATCATGAGCCCCGTGATACCCTGGTGGCACCTTCATGTACACTTCTTCCTCCAAATCCCTATGGAGGAATGCATTGTTGATGTCAAGTTGTTTGAGATGCCAATTTTTGACAGCAGCAATAGCAATAAGCATCCTGATAGTAGTAATTTTTGCTACAGGGGAGAAGGCCTCATCATAGTCCACTCCATAGGTTTGTGTATATCCCTTGGCTACTAGCCTAGCTTTGTACCTTTCAACATTTCCATCTGGTTTATACTTGATTTTGAATACCCATTTGCAACCAATGGGATGCTTCCCTTGAGGAAGTGTCACTAATTCCCAGGTCTGTGTTTCTTCAAGAGCTGTGATTTCTTTATTCATTGCTGCTCTCCACTCTGGATCCTTGACTGCTTGATTATAGGAAAGAGGGTTCAGTAAGTGGTTGGAACTGTGTGTTGGACAGTGAGGTTGTGAAGCAATGAGAAGTTTTCTTGGAGATTTATGCACAAAGGTAATCATTTAGATAAGTGGGATTTGTTTGTTTCTGACTGATCTCCTTACTTGAGGAGCATCAGAAAGCAAGACAAGAGAATTATTAAGTGTGGGAGATTGTGAACAGGATGGTGTCTCAGAATCAGGATGATCATCACGTGAATAAGCAGAACCTGCTGTGTTTATTGGTTTTGTAATATGTGGCTCAGTTATGGATTGTGAGTATTGGGGATAGTATGGAGAAGCCCAAAGAACAGGTAAAGAGACCATTTCAGACAGTTGATGTGGTCCTATTTTGAATGAGGTGTGGAGTGGGAAATATGACTCGTGGAAAACCACATCTCTGGATATGAACACTTCCCTAGTGGTGTAATCAAGCAACATATAACCTTTGGTGGTTTTAGAATTACCAATATAAACACTCAACTTGCTTCTGGGTTCAAATTTTGTCATGTGTTGTCCCAAGGTACAAGCATAGACAAGACATCCAAAAATCCTAAATTGTGTATATCCACTTCTTTATTGTAGACTTTATGGAAGGGTGTATCTCCTTTCAGCACATGAGTGGGTAAGCTGTTTATGAGGTCAGTGGCATGTATGACACAATAACCCCAAAAGAACATAGCCAGATTGGCTTGAAACTTCAGGGCCCTAGCAACATTTAATAAATGTTGGTGTTTCCTCTCAACAATGCCGTTTTGTTGAGGAGTTTCTACACAACTATTCTGATGAATTATCCCCTTACTAGTATAGAAATCCTTAAGGTCAAACTTTCTACCATTGTCAGTTCTAAGAACTTGTACCTTTTGGTTGAACTGTGTGACAACATACTCACAAAAGCCCTGAACTATACCCTGAACCTCTCCCTTAGACTTCAATAGGTAAACCCATGTGAACCTAGAGTAATCATCTACCATAGTTAAAAAATATTTGTGACCATGTATAGTAGAGGTTCTGTATGGACCCCAAATGTCCATATGAACTAAGGCAAAAAGAGAAGTGGACACCGATTCTCTCAAAGGAAAAGTAAGCCTTTTTTGTTTAGCTAGAGGGAAAATGTGACAAACAATATTATTGCATGTTTCATTATTAGTATTTACAAAAGGAAGTTGTGTTAGCACATTCTTGGACAAATGTCCCAATCTGAAGTGCCACAGTAAATCAGATGGAATAACATCTGTGGTAACACAACAAACCTTATCTCTAGAAACATGTGATACCTTCTCTGAATGTAGAATGTAAAGACCTTTCAAAAACTTAGCTGCTCCAATCTTCCTCCCACTCCTCATGTCCTGAATGTCACAAACACCAGGCTTAAAAATCACAGAAACGTTGTTATCCTTATTCAAGCACCCAATGGAGAGGAAGTTGAAAGAAAACTAGGAATGCATAAAACATTTTTCAACAAGATGTCCCCTAGCAGTTTGACAGTCCCTATGTGAGTAACAGTGACTTGATTTCCATTTGGTAATCCTACTGTTATCCCTTTAACAGGAATGGACCTCACAAATAAGGACACTGAACAAACAATATGATCTATCGTCCCTGAGTCTACAATCCAATAACTCAAGGTTTTAGACAAGTTACCTACACTGCTATCAATTGGATTGAATGTTGATTTGAGTGCAGATGCTTGATTCACCACACCAGCTTTTTGTGATGACTCTGCAACAAGATTGTGCTGGATCATCTTCAGGATCTCCTAGTACTGTTCTGTGGTGAATCCCCCCAGTGTGTCTCTGATCAGTAGTGCCTTTCCAGGACCCCTGTGTATTGCCTTCGATACCTGCAGTGCTTTCAATCATGTTAACCTTGCGCTTGGACTTGAATCCAGGAGGAAGCCATGGATTCTGTAACAAGTGTCCTTAGTGTGCCCATGAAAACCACAATGTGTGCATTGAGCCTTTTTTCCTACCCTTGTGTGACTCCTGCCCCATTGTTTGCAAACTGATTGTTCTGTGCCTTGTCTTCTGTCCTATTAGCAAACACCATGGGTGCATTGTTACTACACTTTCCACTTGCATAGTGCAATTGCCTTTCAAGCTTTAGTGCCATACCAAACATTGCCTTAATATGTGGCATAGGCGACATTATCATCACTTGATTGCTTACTTGTGCATAATCTTCATTTAGCCCATTTAGGAAATGAATCACATACTCCGAATCAAAGTAATCAACAAAAACCTTCACAATTGCCTTTTAATTGCAACCAGGAGGACATGTGCACTTAGGAACAGGCCTCAGAATCCCTATCGCATCCCAATTACCCTCATCTTAGTGTAATATTCGGTCACAAATGAGTTCCCTTGCTTTACGCTACTCAATTCTCCTAATAAATCGGATAATCGGTATAAATCTAGATTCGAAAACCTATCTTTTAAATCCTCCCATACTTCCTACGCAGAATTGAGCGAAAGTACGCTTCGAGCAATAGTATTACTTACCGAGTTTAGAATCCATGAGGTGACCATGGTGTTGCACTGATTTCAAGCCTCGAAGGTCCTATCACCTTCGTCTGGACGCAAAACAGTACCGTCTATGAATCCGACCTTGTTCTTCGTAATTAGCGCCATCCTCATCGATCTACTCCATGCGTGATAATCATTTATATCCAGCGGTGGTTGAACCAGAATTAGGGCTTGTGGAAATAGAACATATCAAATATTATGTAATATTATTTATTTCGTGTATAAATTATGCGTACACTTTATTTGTAAAATGAATTTTCGTTTGCTTTTGCCGCCCATGAATGTACAAAGGACTCCACACAATTGTATCTATTTATACTTTTTCTTCTCAATGAATGATCTCTTGATTCACCAATTTTCGTTTGAGTGAGTACTACAAATTTTGCGGAATTAAAATATTGGATTCGATCGAGCAAAACCTCTCTGATACCATGAATAAAAGTTAAAGCAAAGAGGGAAATGGGAATGAAACCCTATAACTCCATCAAAGGAGAAAACTAGATCTGGTTTTTTTTTTATATTAAAAATAGGTTCTTATGTTTTTATTACAACTATTTGACTCAGGGTTATATACTCCCTTTTTGGTCAAACACATAAAGGAAATACAAAGTTAAAATACAGCCATTTACATTAAAAAAAAAGATACAATCAACATAGGTAGTTGTACCGCAAATACACAGTCCATATACTTAGGGATCCTCCCTCTTTGATTTAGCTACGGTTGTAAAGCAAAAACATCAAATTCCGGCGAAGAAGAAATTTATTGCAAGGAGGATATGGTGAAAGGCAAGCAGAGAAGAATTAACACCAGCAACACCGAGTAAGTGTCAATTTTATTCCCATACAGCAAAAATCGAGAAATGTTTGCTGTTATTTACGTCTGATATGATTTTTTTTGAATGGGATATTAAATTGGGTGAATCGATTAGGAATTGATTGAATTAGGGTTTTTTTTGAATCGAATTCTAAATATTCTGAATTGAATTCTGCATGTGGATTATAATTAGTGAGAAATCAATTGAGTAGTTGGCTTTTGAATGATATGAACTATTTGTTGTACAGAATGGATACTCTGTGAAAATGTTTTACATGTGTTACTACGTTCATCAGTGTGTTACTACATGCCAATGTAAGTGTAATGTTTGTTTCTATATATCAGTGTGTTCGGTGTATGAATTTCCTAATGTGTTGCTACGTGTATCAGTGTGTTACTACTTGTCTTGTTGATACCTAATGTTGATGTACTTGATGAAAATCACGTGTTACTACACAATTGGGATCATGTTAGAAAAGACTTGTTACTACAATTTTTTGCATTGTTACTACATGCAGTAAATGGACTTATGTGTAGAAACATCTTGGGGTGGTATAACAATGTGTTAGTACGTGTATAAGTGTGTGGCTAGCAGCATTGTGAATGTATATGTTACTACTTGTGTGTGGGTACGTGTATATGTTACTACTAGTTTGACTACATTTGGTGTAAATCCGTATATGTCTAGGAACATTTTGGAGACATAATGTTCTGCTGCTGCCGACAAAACCGCAACTTCAAACTGAATTACAGATGATGACTGAAAAGATTTCCATTACAACAATGAATGATGATATACAAAAAAAGATGAATACCTTGGCTGAATAAAATGTTGCAAAAATCACGCAAATGAATTACAGATGACGATTGCAAAATTTAGTTTTTTGTTTTTGTTTTTTCGTTGCAAATTCACATTTGTTTTGTTTTTTTCACTGCAATTTCAGATTTTTTTTTTGGTTTTATTCGAATGCTAGCAAGGATATCGGCATAACCGAATTTGGGGAATCTGATCTTCTGTTTTTTTCTTCTTAAATGTCAATATGTGGAGTTGATAATGATATGAAAATAGGAAAAAAAACTTGATTTGCAGTTACTCAAAGAATTTAATTCATTTATGAAAATAAAAAAAGTCATTTGTAATAAATACAGTAAATATTAGAAAATAAATTTTTTAGGGTATTTTTGGAATCACATTACTTTATGTCCTTTAACAAGTAGTGCATTTCTTTCTTGTCATTTTTCCACAAATAAGATGTAAACTCGTCCTCCACGACCTTTTCCTATAAAAAAAAGGCTAAATTCAAAAAAAAGTTGAAAAAGTATCGAATCTATGACCTTAGATTTGTATACAAGCTACCAACCAGTTAACTAAATAAAGAATTACACTAAGAATTGTCTGAAATAATATACATATACAGTCTTTAATATTGTTAGAGGGGTATATTAGTAACTTCGTCTGGAAAATTTAAGGGGTCCATGCATCCCACCCCTACCATGCTGGGTCCACCCCGAATATGCATTAAAATTGATGTGCTTGAATAACATTAAAGTTAACACTTGGGTATGGAGTTATGGATCTTTGTGTATGTATCACCTCGATGTTAGAACTTATGCAAGATGTAATTTAGACGAGTTATGATATTCAGAAACAATTTTTTTTTTAGAACAAAAAAAAAAAAAAAATGTTGTTCGCATGAAATGAGGCTCAAGTTCATTCCGATCAGGGCCACATACGAAACACATTTTTTTTTTTTTTTTTTTTGTGTGGAAACATTTTGATGAAAAAAGTCTAAAATCACCGTAGATATATTTGCAATGAACTGATCCAAGTCAATAATTTATTTGTTGAGTCGAGCAATCCCTTCAAACAATGATATTCGAACTTGGCTCGAGTTTGTTCGAGCGAAAAAAATAAACGTGATCGACTTGATTAAGTTTTACTTATGCGCGAATTTGGCTAGATTATGCTCGGTATTTCGGACTTGAACTCGAGCGGTTCACGAGCCGAATATCGAAGTGCTTGTGAGCGGCTCAGATTTCACACCCTACTTCACTAAAATAACTTTCGTAGTAAAATGCGGGCACGTCGCCGTGAACTTCATCGATTGTTCAATAGCCGCCGTCTTCCTCCGTCTCCATTCCTATCAGCTTGATTCTTCCAGCAAAAAATGAGCAGAAATATAGTACAGTAGGCTTAGTAGCGTACCCTCATTTCCCCATAACCACTCCTAAAGAGCTTCACCGTGTTCCAGCTCCAGCAATCAGCAATGACGATCCACTCCGTAGTAATCCAGAAGCTCCTAAGCACAAACGCCCATATGGGCCGTCGAGTCGCCGCTCAGCACTTCAAAATCTACTCCTACGGTGCCCGGAACGGTTTAACTATAATCGACTCAGACAAGACCGTCATCTGCCTTCGTAACGCCTGCAATTTCATCGGGAATTTAGTTAGAGCGAAAGGGAGGTTCTTGTTTGTTAATACGAACTCCCTTTTCGATGATATCATTGAGCACATGACCAAAACGATTGGTATTAAAAATGATACATCTTGGCGTCTTGGAGGCTTTCTAACAAACAGTTTGAGTCCTAAAAAGTTTCGGGGCAGAAACAAGAAGCTGAATTTGGGAGCTGTTGTGCCGCCTGATTGTGTAGTGATTTTTGATACAGAAAGGAAATCTTCGGTGATTTTGGAAGCTAGTAAGTTGCAAGTTCCGATTGTGGGGCTTGTTGATCCGAGTATGCCTTATGAGACTTATAAGAGGATTACATACCCTGTGCCAGCTAATGATTCAGTGCAATTTGTGTATTTGTTCTGTAATTTGATTACGAAAACGGTTTTGTACGAGCAAAAGAGGTTGAGAGATACAGTAAGGTCTTCAGCTAAGCAGGAGATTGATTCACATGCTGAGTATGTGTAAAAATTGATTTTTAGCTCATGGACATCGTTTAAGGCACCACAGTGAATCTACTTTCGACTTTCAAGAGGTCGAATGTTGGTGTGGTGTCTCGAAAGTAGTGTCGGGGTGGTGCCTTCAACAACTCCTTTAGCTTATTTGCATTTTTTGTCATGGTTCTTCTGCCTACTAATATTATTTGTTTCTAATGCTTTTTCGAATTCAAATACATGTAAAAGAGTGAAAGTCCAAGAAACTGTGACTGCAAGAAAGAAAGGGGAGATCTTTGTCATTCCATATGAAAGCTTGCCTACTGTTTCTGATGGTAATGAATCAAATTCAGTTGTGACATTGCCTTCTTAATTATACTAGGATTTTGATTTTGTTTTTGGTAGTTTATGCATCAAAGAATTGTTTTTACCATAAAGGTTTGATCTTGTAGATTCAATCATGCATCAGCTGCTCAACAAAGTTGTGGTCTTGAAGCTGAATGCTACATTGGGGACAGAGATGGGTGTTACTGAGCCCAAGTAAGTACTTCCCAAACTGCCCGTTATGGGCTCGTGTTCATTAATGTTCTGCATTGATATCATATTATCCTAGTAAATGTATGCCCCCTATTTTATGCTTTTCTTGAAGTGCATTGTATGTAAAGATTCCTGTGTCCAGACATCCTCCTTAATGTATTGCGTTGTTTGATTTCTGTTACATTGTTCTGTAGGTCTACCATGGAGCTTTATGACGGAACGACATGTCTTGACATTACTATCAATCAAATTGAGGTGCTTTCTATTATCTACTTCATAGACTTTGAAAAAGAGACGTTTTTCATTGTCATCTTGCTTTTAAAGTAAATTGATACTGATTGGTGAAATCGTTACACGATTTGTAGTCTGTTAATTCAAAATATGGATGCAACATACCATTGTTACTGGCAAACACGATCTACACTGAAGATGCTACCTCGAAGGTGACCAATGGTTTCTTTTTTAGTTCGGGACCTTTTAAGCTGATTACATAAGTGAACTGAGGACCATGTTGTACATAGAAACGTGACTTTATTGATCGTCTGATTGTAGGTTTTGGAGAGGCATCGGGACAAAAACATACATACTTTTCTCCAGGTTTGTTCTTGTGAGGATGATGTAATGTCTTGTTTGAGTATTTTTCGCTTTCGGTTTATTGTTAATGTTCCATGTTTATACAGTCAGACCAGCTGAAAAACGATGATGAAGATAAGTCACATAATGCAATGTACATTCTCTTCTTTATTCAACTTTTCTATCCATTTAAATTCGAGATCTTGATATCATATTCATAAGAATTTTGTAGTGCATGAACAATACAGTTTATTGCCTATTGTTTTGGACGAAATGCAGTGAACAAAAAAAATAATTAATTCAGCTTCTTTTGGCAATAATTGACTTCATTCTTGGACATGTTTTACTATTGGGCATTCTGAAGATTTCCTTCGAATCTGGATGAAATATTCATTTCAATGAAGAAAAGCGGGAAACTTGATGTACTGCTTTCTCAGGTAGATTTTAGTCGTTTTCTCTGATATATATATATATATATATATATATATATATATATATATATATATATATATATATATATATCTGCAAATTTGTTCAATTGCAAATGTCTGAAAAATATGCTGAGTTTACTTTCTTTCTTGTTTCCATTTAGGGTAAAGAGTACATACTCGTATTAAGCTCGGAGAACCTTGCTTCTGCTATTGACACAAGTACCCTTTTCGATTTTCTTAGCTCTCTTTTCCTGAACTTTTCCATTTCCATCTTTTAGCTCAACAATTCTGAAACTTTTCCTTATAAACATGGCAGATATCTTAAATTATCTTGTGGAAAAGAACGTTGAATCTTGCGTGGAGGTAAGGTATACCGAATATTTCTACTTTATTGATTAACATCCTGATTTTAATTACTCATACGTCTCTAGGTGTTTCCTGCATCGGTAGATCCCGAGGAGATTAATTTATCAGCGAATGAAGGGAAGTTTGAGGTAAAATCGTCTTTCTGTAATATTTACTATTACATATTGAGTTTCTTGTTTTTTTTAAGACACCATGCATAGCTAATATTGTTTTTTTGTTTGTAATTGATTCCATTTCTGGCAACATTGAAGTCAAAGAAGAAATTACAATTTACAAATATTATGTAAGTGGTTTTTTTTTTTAAATCGATGAAAAGTAGTTTATACTGTTTTGTGGGATGAATTTGGCTGGTTTTTATTTGTTTTTTTGTTATTGAACAGGTGGGTCGGTATGACCTCCATTTTTAAGTTTTTCCAGAAAAAGGCTCTTAATGAAAATCACACCATTTCAGAGGTACTGTATTGTTTATATTTACGATCATAATTATTAGGACAAAAGATGTTAGAGGCCCCTAAACTATTACGATCGTAACAATTTTTTAAAACAAATTGACCCTTAACAAAAATATTTTGGTAACAATTTGGCCCCTAATCAGTATGTATTGGGCCATTTCGGTACTTAAAACACATTTTTGATCACTTTTGATCACACCAATACATTGCTCTTATTTTCAGGATTTTTACGCAACAAATGGCATTAAAAAAGGGACTTCAAAATCCTCACTCTGTGATCAACTTTGACCGGGCGGAATAATTGCTGTTGATTTTGAAGTCTATTTTTTTATGTTGTTTGTTTCGTTGAACTCCTGGAAACGATAGCTGATGTGATCAAATAATGGGTTTTTTTCATACTGTAATGGGCCGATATAGGTCATTTTTAACTGATAAGCGGTCAATGTTACAGATTAGAGACCAGTTTGTTAATAAAATAGTTTAAGGGTCGAAAATGTTACGATTCTGGAAGTTTAAGTGCCTCGGGATTATTATCATCTTTATGTTCTAGCTACTATACACTGATCTTTTGTCGATTCCTTGCTATCGGTTTTCAGGCATTGGAGAAAGCTTTGGCAATCAACATCCCAAAATCAAGATATTTGCCTGTTGAAAAAACATCAAATCTACTTCTTTTCCAGGTAATAATCACTACAAAACCTCGGCGATTATTCTAATATAAAATTTTTCAAAATCGATTTGTTTAAATAATTAACAAAAGGTTTGATTCTTGATTTTTGCAGTCAGACCTGTACTCGGTTGTTGATGGCATCTTGACACGAAACACAGCCAGAACAGATCCTGCTGATCCTTCTATTGAATTAGGCCCGGAATTCAATAAAGTAAATCTTCCGTAAATCGGTTTTATTTATTTATTTATTTATTTATTTATATACGTATAATTCGTATGGCTGGCACTTGTTGCAGATGAGTGGGTTCCGTAGTCGATTCAAATCTATGCCGTCCATTGTGGAGCTTGATAGTTTGAAGGTGACTGGTAATGTTTGGTTTGGAGCTAGTGTAACCCTAAAGGTATATGAAATGGACAAAACTACCCTTCTTTTCCGGTTGCTCGATTTGTTAATGGGATTAATTGTTTGTGTTTAGGATTACAAGAATTTCTCCAGGTTTAGAGCATCTTGTAGTATGTTTTAACTGGGGTTTTTTTCGGTTCGTATTTTTCAGGGGAAAGTTGTTATTACTGCAAGTCCAGAAACGAAAATCGTTATACCAGATGGAGCAGTACTTCAAAATAAGGTAAATTCGGTCTCAAAAAACTCAGGTTTTCGTATGAAATATTTAGAATACAACCGTTGTAGGACAGATATATCGCTTTGAATGCATTTTTGTGATAATCCTGAAACACCCCTACCTTGGTTTTTCAGGTGATATCTAGACAGAAGGATGTTGAAGATCTCTTGTAGATGTTGCTGTGGGTCAATCATATAATAAAAGATTAAAGAATTATTGGAATTTATTCTTTTTTAGTGGCGGATTCCCCCCCCCCCCCCCCCCCCCTACTTTGTGTAACATTATCAGATAAAACAACACAGAAGAATAGAATAACTGTAATTTCAAATAATTGAACATTTCTTTTTTTTCCAATAATTGGAGTGTAATTTGTAATTTTCATAGGATTTGATATTAAGTTTGGTTTATGAATGATACGAATATAAGTCATTTTGCACTTTTAGTTTTGTCCCGTATTTTAAGTGATTCTACGTTACCAATGCAATATTTATTATTATTTTCTCTATCTTACCTCTAATTTATTATCAATCCAATAACTTTTATTGCTTAACAACTATAGTTTTTTGTCGAGAAGGATAAACTAATTCATTTATCGAGACACCAAGAAACTAGTTATTAGAAAGACAAAACCAACGTACACTTACCAAAATATCCTTTTTTTCTTTTACTGATTCATAAATATAATAAATAAATAAAAAAACCTATTATGCTTCTTCTTCTCCGCATCTTTTTTTTTTTTTTTTTTACCCCATTTCCAGCCGCATCTTCTTCGTGGTGATTGGGGCCATGGAAGATGGGCCATGGAACCTCCGGCAACCATGCTTGCATCTTCACCAACCCCTCGTTCAACTCCGCTAAAAAAAAAAAAAATTATGGCTGCATCTGCAATTTCCATCCGGTGGTACTGCTGCGAATTTGGTGAAGCAGCAAATTTACATTTTTTGTCCGACCCGATCAGCAAATTTACATTTGCAGCAGTTTGGATTTTCTGGGAAGGAAACGATGAAAGATTCGATTCAGCCTTGCATTCACCTGAGAAATTGCCGGAGGTCCAGGCCGGACGGAGGAGACAATGTATGCAGACTGTTTTTTTTTTTGAGAAGGAAACGATGTTTTTATTTTTTTTTTTTATTTTTGAGAAAGTTTAGGGTTTAGGGTTGTTACTATTACGTTATTGAATTTTTGGAATGTTACGACTTGTTTATGGGATGTTACTACTTGTTTATGGGATGTTACGACATTTTACGGGATTGTTACGACTTGTTTTTAGGATGTTACGACACCTTACGAGAATGTTACGACTTGTTTAATCCGTTACTATATTTTACGGATCATTACTACTTGTTTGTAGGATGTTACTACTTTTCCATTGAATGTTACGACATTTTATTGATCGTTACTACTTGTTTTCATGATCATTCTCGCATTTTATCTAGTGTTACTTCATGTTTAATGTGTGAAAGGGTATTTGTGTCCATTTATTATGAATTTGTCCTTTCTAATCACAAAACATGTAGTACCGTCCTTCTGGACCCATTTTTGATTTTTTTTGTCCTTCTAGCCCCTCCCCCTAACAACTATTGTATTAATGATACTCAAGGGCATTTTAGACCTTAACCATCAAATTTATAACATTCAACCACTTTCTTAATCTGTGTGAAAACAATTAGGATGACTTTATATTTTTGAAGGGAGGTAGTATTTATGATCGAAGATGTAAGAATGTTTGGATTTGGTGTCTCACAAATTGGTTCGATGTGACGCTAATAAACATATTTTTACTCTCGAGCATCGACTCGAAACGGATTTTACATTCCTACTAAATTTAAACTTAACCTGAAATTATTGGGCACCACATCGAATAAGAGCATCCAAAATAAATTATTTTGCTGGAGTTATTGGCACCACATCGAATGTACTTTACAGCAGTCGAAACGGACATTCCTACTCTGAAGGTCAACATTCGACTTTACAAAGATCGAAACCGACATTTGACCTAGATCGAAAATATGATGTTGTTATTGATCGAAATTCGACTTTACGGATTTCGAATATTTATTTTGAGGGGTATGTGCTTTTGCCATTTCTCCTACCTACATGCTCCCCGAGCATTTCCCTCCCACAAGCAAAACCACATTTAACAGAGTTTCTCTTCTCAGCCTCAAACCGCCGGTTTCCTCCACCAGCCTTAGGTCGCCGGATACCTCCTCCTCTTTTGCGGTTGGATTTAGTTTCGCGTCTTTCTTTGAATTAGCTCTATTAAGGTAAAGATTAGCATATTTTTGACTTGAATTTGATTTCCGATCGCTTCTTCTGTTCTAAATTTGCAGTCATTGTTCCTTGATTTGAAGCCAGTTCTTTTTTCGTTGTCATTTTCTTCTGATTGTAATATGTGGATTTTATTGTGTTGTGCTTACTTCTGGTGGATTAATACTGTAATTGATGTTTTTAGCTTATTACCTGACAATTTCAATGTGTATTGACTCACTGAACTATAACTATGTGATGGTTGAAGAATATTGAAAAGAGGAGAGCCTAAAGTTCACGTTTGTGCTGCGGATTAGCTTAACGACCTTTAGCTATATGATAGTTGATTGTGTTGTTTCTAGAATATTGAAAAGAGAAGAAGCATATAGTTCTTGAATATAAATCGTTTGAGTAGACTCTTTCTCCTGATCTAATGTAGCTGAACTGATGTTTAAACATCTGCAAATTTTGTATAAGGGGATGTTAACGGTTGTATCATCTGTATAAGGACTAGAATCTCCTGCTCTTCGTTCCAAAGTAAGTACTCCATGCCGGGGTTTTTGTCAAAATGAAGTAAATATTTGTAGAGGACATCAGCTGGGTTTTTTGTCAAGATGAAGTAAGTAAATATTTGTGATGGAGTATGTATCGTAGTGTTCACCTTCGGATACAATTGATGTAGAAATGGAAGACGATGATTTTGAGTGAATACTTGTACTATAACATAGATAGGCAATTGGATATATATAACGGAATAGGCGAAATATAGAACATTTGCGTAGAGTTAATAATCAATGTTGTATTTATGCGTATAGGAAAATGTTGTTCTGAAGGAAGAAAATGGCGGGTTATTCACTCTGTTCAAGACGGTCCATATCTACTTCCTCTCATTTGCTCGCAAGAATAAAACAAACAGGTAGTGTGCACTTTTCTTATCACCCGCATTGTTCAATTCGAAATTTTCATTGTTAAAAGTAACGATTAATGTTCCATCCTGTTAATGAAATAACGGAAATTTGTGTCATTTGCTCCGTAGACAGCGAAATTGTTCGTATGTTTCAACTTTCAACTCCCAATGACGAGCCATCAAATTTTGCTTCCCGTAGAAAACCTGTAAGGAAAAACATTTCAACAAGGATACTAGACGAGAGGTTTATTCGAATTTTGAAGATATTTAAGTGGGGTCCTGATGCAGAAAAGGCTTTCGAGGTGTTGAAACTCAAAGTGGATCATAGATTGGTTCGAGAAGTCTTAAAGATCGATGTCGAGATCAATGTCAAGATACAGTTTTTTAAGTGGGCCGGTCGTAAGAGGAACTTTGAACATGATTCCTCTACTTATCTTGCCTTCATTTGTTGTCTAGAAGAAGCTGGACTAACCGGTGAAATGTGGAAGACGATCCAAGAAATGGTGCGATCGGTTTGTCAGATAAGCCCTCTTGATCTATCCGAAATTGTTAGGCTTTTGGGTAGGGCTAAAATGGTGAATAAGGCACTTAAGGTCTTTTACCAGATCAAAACGCGTAAATGTAAACCGACCTCAAGCACTTACAATGCTATAATTATGATGCTGATTCAAGAAGGTCATTACGAGAAAGTTCACGAGATCTACAATGAAATGTGTAGTGAAGGTATCTGCTTTCCGGACACTGTGACATACAGTGCATTGATAACGGCGTTTGGTAAATTAGGCCGTGATGATTCCGCGATTAGGCTGTTCGATGAAATGCGTGAGAGCGGTTTACATCCGAGTGCTAAGATATATACTACAATGTTAGGGATTTACTTCAAGTTAGGTCAGGTTAATGAGGCCTTAGGTTTAGTTAAGGAGATGAAGGCGAAAAATTGTGCCCCAACTGTTTATACGTATACGGAATTGATAAGAGGGCTCGGAAAAGCGGGCCATTTTGACGAGGCGTATTCTGTATTTTTCAATGCGTTGAAAGATGGTTGCAAGCCAGATATTGTGCTGATAAACAATGTTATAAACCTGCTTTGTAAAGCCGGTCGGTTACAAGACGCGCTCAAGATGTTCGATGAAATGCTGTCAATGAACTGTGCACCAAGTGTGGTGACTTACAATACTATTATCAAGGCTTTGTTTGAATCAAAAGCTCCTGTTTATGAAACTTCAAACTGGTTCGAGAAAATGAAGGCCTCCGGTATTGTCCCGAGCTCTTTTACTTATTCGATCCTTATTGATGGATATTGTAAAGTAAATAAAGTCGAAAAAGCTTTAATGCTTCTTGAAGAAATGGATGAAAAGGGGTTTCCACCATGTCCAGCAGCTTACTGCAGCTTAATCAACACTCTCGGTAAAACGAAGCGATATGAAGCGGCAAACGAACTATTTCAAGAACTCAAAGAAAACTGTGGATCATCAAGCTCGCGTGTATACGCCGTAATGATAAAGCATTTTGGTAAATGCGGGCGTTTAGCACAAGCCAAAGATTTATTCAACGAGATGAAGAATCTCGGGGGCACGCCCGATACTTATGCATACAACGCGCTCATGTCAGGAATGGTAAAAGCCGGTATGATAGACGAAGCTCAATCTTTACTTCAGACAATGTCTGAAAACGGCGTTGTTCCTGACATAAACTCGCGTAACATAATCCTAAACGGCTTGGCTAAAACAGGTGGATCGCGAAAAGCAATGGAAATGTTTACGAAAATGAAAACCTCGGATGTGAAACCGGACGCGGTGTCTTATAATACGGTTTTGGGCTCGTTAAGCCGCGATGGTATGTTTGAGGAGGCTGCTAGATTGATGAAAGAAATGCAAGAGAATGGGTTTGAGTATGATGTTATTACATATTCATCAATTCTTGAAGCAGTTGGTAAGGTTGATCAAGATTCAAGATCATGGTCATATTCAGACAAAGCAAACTAATTTCTTGAGGGATATATGTACTAAGACAAGGTATGTTATTAGTCTTTGTTGATTGATCTTGATTTGTAGTTTTGATATTTTTAATTGACATATTGAGTTCAATGTTGATAGTGTTTCAGAACACACAATCACTTTACACATCACAACATCATTGTACAACATAGGATCTGAATTCTATGATGTCCTGGTGTCAATAGCGGTGCCACCTTTAGTAACTTTGGGGCAGCCGAAAAATAATATATATTATTTTTATGTATTGACTCGTAATTAGTCCAATAGATGACAAGTTTTCGTTCCCTCAGTTCCGAAATTCCTAAATCTGCCCCTGCCTGGTGCATGGGCGGATCCACACTATAAGGGGAGGGGGCCAATGCCCCTCACTGAGATCCGGCTCGTTGGATCTTCGAATTTGCTCTGGTTGGAAAAAAAAAAAACAAAAATCTGGATCCGTCACAGGACTGGTGTCATCTAAAAGGACTTCCTTTATCTCTTAGAGAATCATAGACATGTTTAGTTCTTAAGAAAAGAAAAAAACCACATACAACACCAACCAATGAAATAAAACTCCACCATAAAAATGTCTCACTATAGCATTCTCTTCCCATACAAACATGTGATCCATCCTCCATCAAAACCACCTGAGTTTTTGAGCTCTTCTTCTCCATGTTTGATTCATACAATAATGCAGCAAGAAGGCCGTAACCAAACGAACCGATCGGGATGTTCGTGATCAAAAGGTTGTGATTGATTCCAGCACTGTTAGGTCCAAACAATTCTGATGTGATTGAAACTGATGTTGAAAATACAAATCCCGAACCGAGTCCAATTAATGCAGTAGCTGTCTTGAGTGTTGTTTTGGTTGATGATGAAATAAGTGAAATGAATGCTATTGGTGTAGGAATTAGGGCATACGCGAGCCATCCAGTCCGTGGATATGATTCTTTGCTGCATTATACGTAGGAATTTAGCTACGCACGTTATACCAAAAGATAATAAAGATGATATAAATATTAGGGTTTAGGGTTTAGGGCTGTGTGGTTAGCATGTGTACTTACTTGTGCAGCAAGTCAGGTGCAGCTGAAAGTAAACGACCAAAGAACGAGCAAGCCGAATAGAGTGAGACAAACGAGCTGATCTCCGAGCCGAACCCAAGTGATTGGGCTATTTGTCCAAGATTATTACTATAAACTATGCCAATTGTTCCTCCACATAAATAAGCTACATAATATAGCCAAAAATCCCACCTTTTCATTAACAATCCAACTGAATGTTCTTCTTCAAGAATTTCCAACTTATCTTTCATAATCAAACTCTCTTTTGTAACATAATTAGAATTTCTTTTGAAGTTCTCATCCGTACTAATCGAATTGAACCCGATTTGTTTAAGAGGAATGCATGATGAATTACCGCTTTCTTGATCCCATAAATAAATAGTGATAATGATCATTGAAGGGAAAACTAGAAGAAAAATAAATCCCACCACTAAAACACTTGAATTAATCAATAAAAGATATACCCCTACAAAAGCTGCTAGGATGGTTATAAGATGAAAAAGAAACGAATCGAGCCGAACATTATCATGAGAGAGGATTTGCGATTGTGGTTGATTAAGAATTGGGATTAGAGAAATGATGGATGTAATTAAGGGAATAAGTGCATTAAGAAGAAGGTAAAGTGTGGAATTATTGGAGTTTATGGAATTGACAATGTTGTTATATAAATTTGCACTTACACTATTGAAACAAATGGAAAGAGATAATGCTAGTGGTTTATTACAAGGAAAATTCTTTATGCATAATACATAGGACACTGTATTAAACCATGAAATGCTTGTTCCAGCTAGCAAACACTGTAGAAATACCTGCAAAAACGTGATCAAGAACCGTGGGTTCGAGCCGAGGAAATAGTATTTTAGAAAGATATAAGACAAGACTATGTACCGTATGTATGCAG
Organism: Gentiana straminea; assembly: GCA_036785695.1. Lineage (NCBI taxonomy): Eukaryota > Viridiplantae > Streptophyta > Magnoliopsida > Gentianales > Gentianaceae > Gentiana > Gentiana straminea. Next base: position 214,680 of record JAVUPR010000417.1, on the reverse strand, counting down.
GGCCGTCCCTGAGTATAGGCCTACATGGCCTAGAGCCCTTGAAAAAAGGATCTAAATATAGGGTTTTTCTTGGTCCAATGAGCTTTTAAAACTAAAAACCAAGGCCATGTTTTGATAGATTGGTTCAAGGCCTCTGAAACCCAGGGACGGCCCCGCGAGATATTATGTTTAAATAGTCTGGCTTTTCTCGGACTGACACGAGACACTTTTGCATCATATTGATTATAGTGGCCCTACATCATGACCGACGGGTCCTACAACTGCATGATCAAAGATGCAAAAGTGTGGTGTGTCACCGTTGTGTAGTACCATTTCCCAAGAATGTAAGCAAAAAAAAAAACACTAAAATTACTCACCAAAGAATAAGGCAAAGAGATAAGTCCTTGAACAAGAAGCCATTGAGAACCATAACCAATAAATCCCATAAAAGCAGCAATGACCAAAACAACCTCCAAAGGTAAATACAAAAGACAAACACCTGAACACCATCCAAATGCTTTTCCCATATCTGATGCCATTGATAAGTAGTTCAACTCAATCTGGGATATCCTTAAAATCGATTTCAAATCCGATGAATACGACGAGAAATCGAAGTTTGTTCCTGTAAATGCTTGTATCCATATACATGCTATAAAGATCATCCATTTCCTTGTTTGCTGTCTTCCCATAATTTCTTTCATGTTCAAGACATTCTGGATGAACTTCTTTTTTCTTTTTTTGAAAAAAATGGGGTTTTTCATGTTGTATTTTTGGATCAATTTCCTTTAGATATATACATGTTTAGGATGTAATAAAGGTTTTTCTTTCTTTTTTTAAAGCTCAAAAGGCAATTTTTTTATGCACATGATGTAATGATACAGGAAATAGAAAGAAAAAGGAAAAAAAAAAAAAAAAAAAAAGGGTTGGCATGCTCAGTTGGTTGCCTGTTTCAGTTAGGAATTAGCTTTCAATTGTTGCATCTACTACAATTGCGGGGAGTTGGTAATTACTTGTCCCAAAAACTTTTCTTTCTATATACTCCAAAAAAAAAAAAAATAGTACTCCCCGCATCTACTACAATTGCGGGGAGTACTATTTTTTTGGACTTAATCTACATGATACTTATAGATATTTCTAGGGCGGCTCCAAAAATTTCAGGATACGGATTAGAAATTTGTATCACATTTTTGTCATTATGGGTCAATTTATTAAAATTGTGGGTCATTACACTTATTACATAAAAATTAATGGATCGATTTTACATATGCATATATACATATAACTTTTTTTTACCTACTATAATCTTTTTAGGAGGTCTGCTACACCATAATGCTAAGGGGCTATTAGCAACCCACCCGTTCTGTTTTCATAGAATCTGTTGGAAAATGATGGTTAAAATGGATATGTTAAATGATATGTCATATTGGGCCTATTGAGCTTAAGTGGTGAATGGAAAGTGTTAGTAATAAAGGGAAATTGGAGAAACCAATTTCTCCCGCATTGGAAGGAAGGAAGGAAAAGAGCCAACATATATATAATGTTGTATTAGTGTAGTGGTAAGAATTTACCAACTTTATACACCGTTCTCTACGCGCGGGCGCAAGGGGGGTGCAAATCCATCAGGGCTCAGATCATATATCCTTTTTCCGTTTCCTTTGCAATTGTAATTCGAATTTGTTGTTATTCGTTTCTTTGTAATTTTTCTTTCGTTTTTGAATAAGATTGTCCTACAATCTTAAGACTAATTCGGATATTTCTTGTTCATTAACGAGAGGAAATTAAGAACGAACAGTTTGTATAACTGTGTCGGATCGAACAAGTTCTTCTTGTGAACAATTTCGAGATTCATCAAACTGAATTCCTACATTCTGTGTTTGAAACGAGTTTGAAAAGATTCAGTTTTCTGAAATTGAAGAAAGCGAATCGAGGTGTGTAAAAACAAGTTGTTTGGTTGAATCAAGCTGGGTTTTTAAAACGAGCTGATTTGACTATAAAGAGCTGTTTTAACGAGCTGTTTTTTTATTATAAAACGAGCTGACTGTTTAAAACGAGCTGATTTTAATCAACCTGAATTTTAAACGAGCTGTTTTAAACGAACTGCTTAAAAACAAGTTGTTTTTTTTATTAAACGAGCTGTTTTATTGAAAAACGAGTTGTTTCAGTCAATTCGAGCTGTTTAATTAAACGAGCTGTTTCTAACTAAAACGAGCTGTTTCATTGAAACCAAGCTGCTTTGGGTTTAAAACGACAGTGGTTCAATAAAACGAGTTCTAAACGAATCTTTTGTTGAATTGAGTATGGTTCAATTAAAAATTGTTTTATAAATTGTTGAAAGGAAATTTAATCAATTTGTGTGTTAAATTTCAGAAATGACAACCAGTGCGGCTCAGAATGGTGCTGATGGTCAGACTCAGCCTTTGGCTATGGTGCAACAAGTGCCAGATCGAGGTGCTGCTCCTATGAATCGGCATGAGAGGCCGGAAAAATTCAATGGCTTGAATTTTAAGAGATGGCAACAAAAGATGATGTTCTATCTCACAACTTTGCGTATGACTAAATTCCTAACCGATGATCCACCAACACCGGAAGCGGAAGGAGAGCCGAATCAATATTTTCTGTTTGCCAGGGAGGAATGGAAACAATGTGATTATTTGTGCAGACATTATGTAATGAATTGTTTATGTGACTCATTGTATGATGTTTATTGTGATAAAAAGAGTGCAAAAGAATTGTGGGAGACACTAGATAAAAAGTATAGAACCGAAGATGCAGGTACAAATTCCTAACCGAAGTGGGGAGTAGTTGATATATGATAAAAGTATGATAGAAATTACGATGTTTTATAATGTTTTCACTATAAATTATCATATAAATCTTATAAAATATATAACAAAAATCTATAATATATAAATCTTTATAAATGAATATTTTCGGTAATAATCAATATAAATTATAACTTTTGTTGTCAGATTTACTTGTGGTTCGTTTCTTTTTGTTTATGTAGGAAAGATAAGGTTTACAGAAGATACAGAACTGAAGAAATGGACTCAACTGGATGACAAAACGCAGTCAGAGACTGGATAAAGAACCAAACCAGCCAGTCCGGTTCGAATCAGTGATTCCCGGTTCGAACCGACCCACTCCCGGTTTGAACCGGTTCAATGTGTTTTGCCTATATAAAGCCCTCATTTCACCCCATTTTGAGGTGTACCAATATATATCTCTCTCTATATATATATTCTCTCCAAAACCCAAGTCTTAGTATGTAAATAGTAGTAGGCATTCTGCCAGAAATAATGTAGTAACGTAGTACTGTTGTAATGCTTGAAAGAATTATCGAAAGAAGTTGTTATTGAAGAGGTTGCTATTTTCGAGAGAATACGGCCTTGATTTGCAATTAATGGGTAATTTTATCAAGTTATTATGTTTGTTGTTTATATATATATATATATATATATATATATATATATATATATATATATATATATATATATATATATATATATATATATTATAATGATATTAGGCTAAATCTATATCTAGCCAAGATATGTAACCGAATTGTTTTGATCGTTTTAGAGAAATGGATGATGACTATACTAAAATCGATTAAAATCGATTATAATGAATCTTTTTCTATTTGAACTTAATGCCACGTTCGTATTGACTTAGCTAATCAATATAAACAGAACCGTAACCTAATGATGAACTGACCAGAGAAGTCAGGATATGAGATCAAGGATAGAAAAACCGGAGGGTAAAAATGGCCGTCTGACAAACGGAATCCTATTTCCTACCCCGGGGCAGATTATTTGTACTCGAGAGATTATTACGTTGAAATCGCCTGTTTAATCGAAAGATCTTAAAGATTGGCCGCTTGACAACCGGAATAACCAAGTTTGAGATGACATTGGACAGAGGACTAGACATATGACAATTTCATACGCTCGTGTGATGAGGAATTGTTGAGCTTAGGAGTACACCGTTTCATATATAATTGATTGGACCTAAAAACAGGAAGATCGAGCACATCCATTTAACTAAAAAGAGATAATAATTCGGTAACATATTCTTGGCTAGTTTTTTTAGAAATATTAGTATTATCTATCTATATTATATATTGGTATATATATATATATATATATATATATATATATATATATATATATATATATATATATATATATATATGTCTGTGTATCTATATATATTTATATATCTATATATATATTATAATAATATACCTATATTTTATATTATTAGTATATCTATAGGTATGTATTAGTATTTATTTACTGTTTTATTTACTTGTTTTATTAGTATAAAGGTTACTAAAAAGGTAAAAATTGCGACTTAGATCGAGTTAATAATAACTCTTTGGTGTTTAACCACACTTTGAATTACATTTCGTTCCCTGAGGATACGACACCTGACTCACCATACTAGCACTACAATTTGACCCGGTACACTACCGGTAAGGATTGTAATAGACTAGAAAACGTCCGTCAGCTTTCTGGCGCCGTTGCCGGGGAAACGACGCTAATTCTTTGTGTCTATGGTTACTACCTGTATTAGTTCAAAATTCTCGAGGATAAGTCAACACTCTTCTTATCACATTTCTTTTTTTATTTTTCGTTGGTACCTACTTTTCTTAAAGTTATCAATTTTCTTCTTCTACCAATTTCGTGTTATTTTCTATTTTCGATAGTTGATGACCCGAAGCGGTAAGGCCCCACTCACTCCTTATAAGCCTGACATAAACAATTACGAAAGGTAGTTAAGAGTAGAGAGTAAACGTGGTCAAACCAGCCAAAGACTTCTTGGCAGATCTCCGCAAGAATCATCAAATCGAGAAACGAGAATGGCCGAAACCAGTGATGAAACACCTGAACAAGGAATTGCTCATGCCCAAGGACATGGACAAAACCTTAATCAGAATCTACCAATACCAAATAACCAAAATAGAAATAATCAGAATCGGAACCAGAATAATCGTAATAATCCTAACCTACCAAACCCAAGACCTATCTGTGATCAAACCGTAAGAAGAAATCAGACTAATAATCCTATTCTTTTACCAAATGAAGGAGCAAATAATTTAGAAATAAAATCTCATCTTTTTGGTTTAATTGACACACGAGCCCAATTTCTAGGAGAGGATGATGAAGATCCACATCATCACCTCTATCTTTTTGAAGAATTGTGTAATACAGCCAAAAGTCAAGGTGCTCATCGTGAATTAACGAGGATGTCTATGTTTCCTTTCTCTTTAAAAGGAAGAGCACGATATTGGTTTATGTCACTCCCATATCATTCATTGACTAGTTGGGGGGATATTCAAACCAAATTCTTAAAACAGTATTTTACTCCAGGGAGGAATTTGGAATTAAAGGTCGAAATTGCTAACTTTAGACAAGGATCTGAAAAAACGCTTGGGAATGCTTGGGAAAGATTTAAAAAGCTATTAAGAGCTTGTCCCGATCATGGTTATTCCTTAGATATGCAAACTCAACTTTTCTGTCGTAAATTAAGAAAAGACTCACGTGCAGATGTAGATCATGCTTGTGGTGGTTCTTTAATGATGAGTGAAGCTCAAGTAGTTTACGATGCTATTGAAAAGATTTCCAAAAATAACCGAATGTGGGAAACCGGTTCTAGCACAAGAAAAGTAGCATTTGCAGGAGAATGTACATCGAATACGGAAGTTCTAGCACACTTGGAGAATTTGAGTAGAAAATTTGATGGTTTACAAGCTAGTAAAAATATAAATTCAGAAAATGTCATACCAAATGAATACTCGAATCATGATAATGTGTCGTTAGGAACAGAAGAATCAGAAGGAAAAGGCTATTCGAGGGAAGAGGTGAGTTTTTTGCAGCAGCATAGGAATCTGAACAACGCTTATTCAATCTCGTTTAATGCTATTAGAAAAGATCACCCTACTTTTCGATGGTCTGAAAACCCTAGTAAGCAAGGACAACCGTCATATCCAGTTCAATACAAGAATCCATATAATAATCAAGTTTATCAAGGAGATACCTCAAATCAGAATCTACAATCAGTACCTAGATCGTATCCGCAGCATACCACTCAAAGTATACCAGTCACCCAAAGTTCAACTCAACCTGAAGGAGTTGATAAATGGGAGAAAATAATGGAAAATATGATGGGTGTGATGTCTACTCAAGCTCAAAATATAGAAACTATGATAACTTCTATAGGTACAGTCACTAAGGATATGAGTACATTGAAAACATCCATGAGTGGACATGATACCAGAATGAGAACTATAGAGGATTCAGTAAGGAATATGGAAGATCATTTGAGTAGAGAAGGAGAACGGAAAAATAGTAGACCTCTAGGAGGATTACCAAGTAATACTGAAAGAAACCCGAGAGAGGTAAATGCTGTTATTACCAGAAGTAGAAAATTCTATGGAGATAGTGGAGTAGAAAACTCAGGTAATAATGAAGTAGAGAATGATTTAGACGGTAAATATGAGAAGAATATGGAATCTAAAGATGAACTTGAATTCATTGATGAGGAGGAAGAAATTATAGAAAATTTCTTACGACGAGACAGATATATTGAACCTGAAAGTGAGGATGAGGAATGGGTCAAAGTCCCTAGAATTCTGAAGGATCCAATGGATAGTGACCTAAGAACTTTATTTAAGGAACATGTAAGAGGGAACAATACTGACAATAAGGAGGAAGGAAAGAAAGATATACAAGTAACTGAGGAAGAAAAACTTGAATCAAAGGATGTTTCAAAGGAAAAATTTAAAGATCGTGAAACATGGCGACCAAGTAATGCTCAAAGATTCAAGGAAAAAGGAAAAGAGAATGTAACTTCAGAGCCAAAGGTTATAGATCTAGAATCTTTGCCTTACCAACCAAAAGATCAAATTAAAAAGATAAAAACTGATAAGAAATATGCTTGTTTCCTTGATACTTTTCGTCATATTCATGTGAACATCCCTGTTATCGAAGCTTTAATCAACATGCCTGCCTATGGAAAGTTTCTTAAAGATATCCTATCAAACAAAAAAAGGTTAGAAGAATATGAGAATATCTGCCTTAATGAAGAATGCGCTGCAATACTTCAACATAAGTTACCTCCTAAACTTAAAGATCCTGGTAGTTTTACCATCCCCTGTGAAATTGGAGGATTTCTGTTTAAGAAAGTATTTTGTGATCTCGGAGCAAGTATAAATCTCATGTCATATGAGGATTATAGGAAACTGGGAATAGGAAAGCTTTCAAATACTTAAATGACCCTGCAGATGGCAGATAGATCGATTAAACATCCTAAAGGAGTCATCGAGGACGTGTTGGTTAAGATAGACAAATTTTACTTCCCAGTAGATTTTGTAGTTTTGGAAATGGAAGAAGGATATTCAGCGCCACTTATTCTAGGTCGTCCATTTCTAGCTACAGGAAGATGTTCAAAAAGGTGAACTGATACTAAGAGTTAATGAAGATGAAGTTGCTTTCAACATTTTCAAAGCTATGAACCATCCATACAAAGCACCAGAATCATGTTCTTTTATAGATAAATGTCCTCTATCTGTGATTTCAAAGATTATGAAGATAGGTTAGAGGAATGTTTGGCATTATCCATATATAAGGAAGATGAAAATGATACTGAAATGAGAGAAGTAATCCTTTATCTCAATAAGGGAATATTTTTCAAACACCCATGGCATCAATATTTGAAATTAGAACTTGAAGGACCAGTTCTAAAACCTTCAGTAGAAGAGCCACCAAGGAATCTGGAGTTGAAACCGCTTCCTTCAAATCTTAAATATGCTTTTCTTGAAACTAATAATCTATTACCGATTATTATTTCATCAACCTTAACTAATGAGCAAGAAGATCAATTACTTAGAATGTTAAGACAGCATAAGAAGGTATTTGGATGGACAGTGGCAGATATTCAAGGAATTAGCCCTGAGATTTGCATTCACAAGATCATTCTGAATGAAGAAGCTAAACCTTGTATTCAGCCACAACGCCACCTCAACCCAAATTTGCAAGCAATTGTTAAGAAAGAGGTTATTAAACTATTAGAAATGGGGATAATCTTTCCCATATCAGATAGTGAATGGGTAAGTCCGACTCAAGTAGTTCCAAAGAAAGGAGGTTTCACAGTGAAAGAAAATGATAAAAACGAATGGATTCCGACAAGGGAAATTACAGGATATCGAATGTGTATTGATTTTAGAAAACTGAATGATCATACTAAGAAAGATCATCATCCACTTCCATTCATCGTACAGATGTTGGAACGATTAAGTGGACATAAGTATTACTGTTTCTTAGATGGATATTCAGGCTATTTACATATATTCATTGTAGCAGGAGATAGAGAAAAGACTACTTTCACTTGTCCCTATGAAACTTTTGCTTATAAACGAATGCCATTTGGTTCATGTAATGCACCAGCTACATTTCAGCGATGTATGATGGCAATATAATCTGATATGGTCGAGAAATTCTTAGAAATTTTTATGGATGACTTTAGTGTTTATTGAGATTCTTTCGATGAATGCATATCGCACTTAGAACGAGTATTACAACACTGTGAAGATACCAATTTAGTACTAAACTGGGAAAAATGTCATCTAATGGTATCTGAATGAATTGTTTTAGGTCATAGAATCTCTGAAGTAGGAATTGAAGTAGACAAAGCTAAAGTCGAAGTAATTGAAAAATTACCTCCACCAGTAAATCTAAAAACATTAAGAGGATTTCTTGGGCATGCTGGATTTTATAGAAGATTTATTGCAGATTTCTCAAAGATAGCAAAGCCTCTAAGCCATTTGCTTGAAAAATAAGTACCATTTACCTTTGATAGTAAATGCATGGAAGCATTTCAGACCCTAAAAGTGAGATTAACTACTGCACCAGTATTAGTAGCACCAGATTGTGATTTACCATTTGAAATAATTTGTGATGCAAGTTATTTAGCCGTAGGAGCTGTTTTAGGTCAACGATATAACAAAATTCTCAAAGCAATCTACTATGCATCTCACACGTTAAACGCAGCTCAACTTAACTATGCAACTACAGAGAAAGAACTATTGACTGTAATTTTTGCCTTAGATAAGTTTCGATCATATATTGTTGGTTCTAAGGTTATTGTTTATACAGACCACCCAGCTTTGAAATACCTGTTAAGTAAAAAGGATGCTAAACCACGTCTTCTTAGGTGGATTCTGTTACTTCAAGAATTTGATATAGAAATTAAAGATAAAAAGGGAAGTGAAAATGTAGTAGCAGATCATCTAAGTAGAATGGAAAATGATGAAGGAATAGGAAATGAAATACATGATTCATTTCCAGATGAACAACTCTTTAGGATCGATACTCCCTCATCCATGCAATTATTAAGAAATAGAATACCATCAAAGGAAAATTCACCATGGTTTGGGAATATTGTTAATTACCTCACCTGTAACTACATCCCGTCTCATTGGACTTGGCAACAGAAAAAGAGATTCTTTTATGACTTAAAATTCTATTATTGGGAGAAACCAGATCTTTTCCGAAGATGCTCGGATGGAATAATCAGAAAGTGTATACCTGATGATGAAATTTTAAGTGTTTTATCGTTTTGTCATGATCGTGAGGCAGGAGGTCATCATGGAGGATGGAAAACTGCTTTTAAAGTTTTACAATGTGGTTTCTATTGGCCGACACTATATAAAGATGCGTATAGATATGCAAAATCTTGTGAATCATGTCAAAAATGGGGAAATATATCGAAAAAACATGAAATGCCTCTTCAACCGATTTTAGAATGTGAATTATTCGATGTATGGGGTATAGATTTCATGAGACCTTTCCCTATATCTTTTGGAAAAAGATTTATTCTAGTAATGGTTGATTATGTTTCTAAATGGGTAGAAGCTGAAACTCTTCCCACTAATGATACCAAAGTTGTGCTAAGATTCCTTAAAAAGAATATATTTACAAGATATGGCATTCCAAGGGCTATCATTAGTGATAGAGGCTCGCATTTTTGCAACCGACCATTTACTAAGATAATCGAGAAATATGGTGTAACTCATAAACTTGGAACACCCTATCATCCGCAAACTAATGGACAGGTAGAGGTATCTAATAGTGAAATCAAAAGGATTGTGGAGAAAACAGTGGACTCAAATCGTAAAAACTGGGCAGAAAGACTAGATGATGCATTATGGGCGTACAGAACATCATTTAAAACTCCGATTGGTTGTTCTCCTTATAAATTAGTTTTTGGTAAATCTTGTCATCTCCCTGTTGAACTAGAACACCGAGCCTTTTGGGCTATTAAATTCCTAAATTTTGATCCTAAGGCTGTCGGTGATCATAGGTTACTTCAATTAACAGAATTAGAAGAGTTCCGCCTCGATTCTTATGAAAATGCTCGAATCTACAAGGAGCGCACGAAATCTTTCCATGATAAGAGAATTTATCGTCGTGGGTTCCATGTAGGTGATCGAGTACTCTTATACAATTCACGTTTAAAGTTGTTTCCAGGTAAGCTTAAATCAAGATGGACAGGTCCATATGACGTAACTAAGGTATACAAATCTGGAGCTGTAGAACTGACAGATGGAAAAACAACTTTCATAGTCAATGGCCACAGAGTAAAGTTATTTGTAGAAGGTGAAGGGATACCGCAAACAGAAGAAGTAATGTTGCTCATCGACCCTCCAAAGAATTAAGAAAGGAAACGATCTAAATTCAGCCAATTATTTGTACTACCTTTCTTATTCGTTCTTTTAATGCATTTTAAATAATTTAGTCTTTTACCGGACAGACGTTAAAGAACTGGATGCCTTTTATAGCTAGAATAGAAGTTTTTATTTTACTTTTAAAGTTATGTTTAGATAAAGATGTTGCTTTTAAAATAGAATCCTTAGTTTTTAAATTAAATAGAAGTTTGTTGATCAAAGCTCGAGAAGAGGAGTTGTGTAATGGAAAATCGAGAAGTGCGATAAAGAGAAGGGCAAGATTCCTAATGAGATGTCGAATTTGTGGAAAAAGTGAACATAATGGAAAGTGTGGAGACAGCACAACCAAATCCCAGGATGAATGTTTGAATGTAATTAAGATGGGAGCGATTAGGTGGTTATCCGAAAATCCCGATGGACAACAAAGAGAAAATTCAAACGCATCATTTCTAGGAATTAGGTTGATGGATCGATATGTTAGAAATCTTGAGGATCTGAAAATGAAAGAATTAGAATTAAGCTAAGTTTTAAGTTTTTCAATTCCAAAAACTAAGAAAAAGAAACTTTTTTTTTTATTTTTTTTAAAGTTTATAATTTTTTTTATAATAAGCCTACTTTTATATCATATAAATGGTTTTATAATTTCAACTTTTTCGATAGTTAAATTTATATGATATAATCTAGGATTATTATACCAAAAATTTTAATTTTATTTTTATTTTTATTAGAATTTTGTAAAGCTTATAAAATTTTAGAAAATCTGTAATAAACTTATTTTCATATCATATAACTAATTTTATAAAAAATTTATTTTTATAAGAGTATTTTTATGATATAAGTTGGATTATTACAAAAAAAAAAAAAAAAAAAAAAAAAAAAAAAAACTTTTTGCACTACCGGTTCGAACCGGTAACACTTAAAACCTAAAAAACACCCGATTTCTTCTTTCTTCTTCTTCCTCAACAATTTTTTATCATACTTGCCGCCCCACCTCCTAAAATATCAAAAATTTTAACACTTTTATCACAAAACCATCACTTTCTCATTACCATTTTTGGTAAAATCCCATAAACTATCTCAAATTTGACTTCATTTGGGTTTTTCATCAAAAAGGGCACCACCACACAATTCCGGCGAAATTTACCATTTTTTCCGGCAAAACATCATCAAATTTCTATTAAGGTAGTAATATAGTAGTTCTATTTCGTATTTTGATTTTTATAAATTTTTCTAGCTTTATTTTGTTTATCAAATTTTAATTACTTAGTTAATTTTGTTGTTGTTTGTGTTGTTTTGTTTTGTTGTTTTTGAAATTGTAATACCACAATCGTAGATGGCAGAATCATCTTGCTCTAGGCAAAAACCAACTAAGAAAAGAAAGCAGAACCAACCAATCTTAGTGCCTACTAGAGCCATTCGCACCTTAACAGTAGAAGAACAAGCCGTATCTTTTGAAAAAACGGCTAGTAAGGAGGCCAAATGAGCTTATAATAAAATCTTTAGCACATGTTCTGTGGCTTTGGAACGAGGATTGGATTTTACTACTTTAGGAGAGGGATTGATGCAGATATTTGAAAATAGAGGATGGTTGAATACAGCAAGGTCCCGAAAAGAACCAGTAAATACTACTATGGTAGCTGAATTCTATGCTGTGTTATCAACGTATGATGAGGATAAGCATGGCCCTTTAAGGAGTGTACCCCTTAGGACAGTTAATGTAGCCTTCTCCCCTGTCTTGATTAACGCTGTTTATGGTTTACCTGAGATTCCTGAGGCAGAGGATTATTTTACTGTTTGGAATTTGAACGACCCGGCTGGTTTGGTCAATTATTTCACCCTAGGAGTGAAATGGAACCCTATCAACCTAACTATAGTTATTTATGTTTTATTTTACTTTCACGTAGATTTATTGGAATTCTGTGTCTCGGCCTGACGGTGATAATTGAAAATGGAGGACGATAAAGAAGCTGTAAAGTCTTTCAAAGATTTGGGAGTTTGTGACCAATTGGTGGAAGCTTGCAACAATTTGAACTGGACAGCACCTACTAAGATACAGATTGAAGCCATTCCTCATGCACTTGAAGGTCAGTGGTAACAATTCCGCAAGCATTATTCATAAGTACACTTTATTGCGAGTGGAAGTTTATTGCATTGTTAGGTAGGGATATTTGGATATAGCTTTTCGTGGACAGATGTTAACAAAAAAATGGTGCAGAATTAGTGTTGTGAAGGCGCTTTTGATTCTTAAAGGGTCATGAAGTTTGAGTATGATGAAGTTGATAATCAATGTTATGAAATTCGTCCTGTAGGGAAGGATCTTATTGGGCTTGCCCAAACAGGTTCCGGTAAAACTGGAGCGTTTGCTATCCCAATACTTCAATCGCTTCTGGAAGCTCCACAAGCTTTCTTTGCGTGTGTGCTTTCCCCTACCAGGTTTGCAATCCATCTGTTTTATTTTAAATCTATTTGAGGATGAAGGAGGGTTGTTTTAAAATTTCCGGCTTAGCTATTGATACTGTATTTACACAGAGAGCTTGCCATCCAAATTTCTGAACAGTTTGAGGCTTTAGGATCAGGCATTGGTGTAAAGTCTGTGGTGGTACGCATTTTTTTTACGTCCTCTATACTTGTTCTAGTATCTAGTAACATTGTAATTTTCGTCTTGGTCCTTAAGTCCTTTTACACGCTAAAGCGACGATTAGATAGTTGAGCTAGCGTCGTCTGGATTTGGGGGCAAGTGAGGAAATGGCAAAGTGCCGGCCTTTTTTCTAGGGCTTTGGTCACCTAAGCAAGCACCTTCCTTGCTTGTTTTTTTTGTTGCTTGCATGATATTCTGTTTTCGTGTTGCTTGTATGTTTCTTGTATTCAATTCATCAGTACTAAAGAGGACATACGGGTTGATTCTGGCTCTGGGCTTTTCAGTAGAAGTGAATGACTAATATCACATAAAAGGAACTACTTTAAGACCTATTTCTTGTATTTGTATTGCACATATAATATATTAAAATGAAGAATGAACGAATTGTGGCTGAATTATTATTTTTAGATTAGACTTCATGCTTGTCCTTAATTAGGTAAGTAATTTCCTTAATTTATTTGACTATTTTGGGCATGTGTTCACCGAATCATTACCTTCTTTTTGTAATTTCTTTATGCTTTTAGGGTTCTGCAGTTTTGTATAGCATTTTTTTTCTCCTTAGTATTGCCTATCATGCACTAGTGCCGCCTTCTCATTGCCGAGACGACAAGGAGACCCAGACCCATTTTCGCCTTGGTGTCCGCTATCGCTTTAACTACTATGACGTGTTTAAAGTTATAAACTGTAATAAATCTTCTATGCTAACTACACAAGCTATGGGTTTTGGTATTTGTTCAACCTTATCACGCTCTCAAATTGTTAAAAGTTTGTTTGTATCTCATGATGGTGTATAAGCTGACCTTCATTATGCAGTTTTCACTTTTTAACAATGTTCAAAGTGATATTATTGTTTTTGACCTTTTTCTCCAGCTTGTTGGAGGCATATCACATGTGGACCAGAGCCTTGCCCTTGGGAAACGACCACATATTGTTGTGAGTTACTTCCTGCCAAGTATTGTTTCCTTTCATCATTGAACGATATTTCTAGTATGTGTTTCACAAGAGTGAGTGAGTGAGTATTAAAGAGGGGAAGCTGTTGAGTGGGTATCGTAATTTTTTTTCTTCTGAATTCCTCTAAATGTTTGATTTTTTAAACACGGTTATGCACTCTGTTGTTGTTCTTTTGTTGATAGTTTCTTTTGGGTTTGTTCCTGCTTTAGGTGGCAACCCCAGGCCGCCTAGTGGATCATCTTGAAAATACGAAAGGTTTCTCTCTTCGTTTGTTGAAGTATTTGGTGAGTAGCTTTGTCATACAGTAGAACACATGTGATGTTTCCTTTTCATTTCTAAATTTCCGGAGCACTTTATGTTCTTAGGTAGCTAAATATTCATTTTTAAGGCAATTCGTTGTTACTGCATCTTTCTTATTATGTAGTCTTCATAGGCTATTGCCTCTTCAATTTTTATTTTTTTTGTTTTTGTTGGTGGATATCATGTCTTCACCATACTTCTGCTTCTGGGCATCTAGGCATTGACTGGGACCTGGGTGATGATCTTGTAATTTATGTCGAGAGGTATCTAACATGTCAACAAATATCTTTCTGGTTAAGTAAATTTTCTTCTTTCTTTAAAGCGATTGCTATCATTTTTTAAAAGAAATACATGGTTGTGGTGTTGGCTGTGCATGCTAGATCTTTCTTTGGGGGTCATCCAATACAAAAAAATATGTGATGATAGTGATATTGTTGATCTCATACCAAATCACATCAACTGAATGATTTTTTTTTTCCGATAATACATGTTACTTTAGCTATACAATTACAGCGATCTATTCACTGGAAGACAGAGAAAAATTTGTTTGTCGTTGGAATCATTGGATTGATATGAAATAGAAGCTCAGTGCTAGTTGGGTGTTTTCATAAACACATACAGCCACATGTATGTGCATATTTGTAATATTATTTTTGAGATATTGCGTTGTCATTGTATGGCAGGTGTTGGACGAGGCGGATAGGCTGCTTAATGAGGATTTTGAAGTAAAGCTTAATGAGATCTTGAATGCCATACCCCGAGAGAGGAGGACATATCTATTTTCTGCTACCATGACAAAGAAGGTGTCTATTTGAAACCTAAGTTCTGCCATAAATCATGTTTGATTTTACTGTGGCTGTGATAGCTGCTCCTGCCTGTGTAGTCTTGAATCATAGTCTCTATCTTGTTGCATCAAAACCTTTTGATTTATCTTGGTTTGTTTGTGCAATTTGTACTGCAAATCAGGTTTAATAAGCGATAATGGAGGTCTTGAAATCTGCATTCCCATTCTCAATTTTTATTATTGATATAATCATTTGTGCCCATTAGTTACGATCAACTTGGGGGCATCTGGAGAACTCCGTTGAAATCTAAGCTTTTGCTTTTCATCGCATGCTTATCTTGTTTACCCCTCCCATTAGACATTAACGTTTGATAATGACTTGTAATAGGTTTTTGCTTTGCTAGTTTTGTTAAATGCATAATGACTTAAAGTGTGGAGTAAAATGCCATAGATGATCATATTACAAAAAAAAACTGTGGTCATATTGAAAAAAACGATCATGTTTGTGACTTTTTGATGTACATTTCCGAGATTCTTGTATCCAGTCATGAAGATGAGATTTTGTTTTTGTTTTCAAATGACTTTGTAATCTTGAGGGGAGAGGCATAAGGATCTTAATTCTAATTTTCTCAATGTGATATTTTTTGTGTGCAGTGCTTCTCATTTTATATTATGCAATGTTCTAAAACTCGCTAGACGACCTCGGTACGCTACAGGGGCGCCTAGGGCCTAGGGCGCCTAGGCGATTTTAGGGTTTTAAGGGAGTTTTAAGGGTTTTAAGGGGGATTTAGGGTTTTTACAGGGTGTTTTAGGGTTTTATGGGGGGTTTTAGGGTTTTTACGGGGGGTTTAGGGTTTTTACGAGGGGGGTTTAGGGTTTTAAGGGGGGTTTTAGGGTTTTATGCCTCTTTCTTGTCTAAACACTTGGGAAACCTTGATGTTTGCCCAGATGGAACCCTAATAGCCTAGAAGGGCCTAAGAGCGCCTAGAAGGTCCTAGGAGCGCCTAGGAGGGCCTAGGAGCGCCTAGAAAGGCCTAGGGGCACCCAGAAGGGCCTAGGAGCGCCTAGAAGGGTCCAGGAGCGCCCAGAAAATCGCCCAGCACACTTGGGCGCCCAGAAAATCGCCTAGAGCCAAGTCGAGGACGCCCGGGGATCGTCCAGGGCCTAGGCGGCGCCTAGGCGATCGCCCAGGGCGATTTTTAGAACACTGATATTATGTACTCAATTCTTTTGCACACCTTGATTTTTTTTGTGAATATGGTGTTTGATAATGAAAATTCTCTTTTTGCATGACAGGTTAAGAAACTTCAGAGGGCCTGTTTGAGAAATCCAGTAAAGGCAAGCCAGTAACCACCCGTTTCTTCTTTTTGTATTGCTTTGTGACTGGGGTATTATTTTTATTTTGTATTTTGTTTTAGATCGAAGCTGCATCAAAATATTCCACTGTGGATACATTGAAGCAACAATATCGCTTTGTTCCTGCAAAGCACAAGGTTTTCCCATTTCTTCAATTTAGTTTGTTCAAGTATACCAGCTTTTTTGGTCTGTTATCTTAAAATATTTTTGTGGTGGATCGTTTTGTTTTTTTTTTGTTTGTATGTTAGTTTTTCTCAACTTTTTTTCTTCCTTTTTATGAACTAGCAAGACTTTCAATCATTACGAAAGCAAAAGCTATCTACTGTCTTTGTGATCCTCACACTTTTAGAAGAGTTAGATTAGATTGATTATTGCACTGAATGAGTGATACAAACTCGAAAATGGGTGGAATATGAAAGCATACTGAATTGATGATTATGAAATGCTAAGCGTGGGTGGGTGGGGGAATGTTGCACTTAGAGTTTCGGGAGTTATTTAAAAGAAGACAGATAGGCTGTTCTTTTTGCTCTCTTGGAATATGTGTGTGCATCAGTGGGGATAATGACAATTTTGGGATGAGAAGGGATTTCATGTTCTATCATATGATGTGTTCTGTTTTTCTATTTTTCTATTTTTTCCCTTGATATAAAACTTGTCGATGCACAGGACTGCTATCTTGTTTATATACTCACCGAGTTTTCTGGAAGTACATCCATGGTGTTTACCCGCACATGTGAAGCTACTCGTCTGTTGGCTTTGATGCTTCGAAACCTTGGCTTAAGGGCTATTCCTATTAGTGGTCAGATGACCCAGGTATTGACATTTTACTGGAGTCGGTAAGGTATTCTGCCTAGTGCTGCCAGATTTATTCTAAAAAAATACCCTTTTCTTATTTGTTGCAGGCAAAAAGACTTGGAGCGTTAAACAAATTTAAAGCCGGAGAATGTAATGTTTTAATATGCACTGACGTGGCCAGTCGAGGGCTTGACATTCCTGCCGTAGACATGGTTATCAATTACGACATTCCTGCTAATTCAAAGGTTATTCATCGCGCCTTTTGTGCCTTTGATTTTGATATTATGTCCATAGTAATCATGGACATTGTTACCATATTGATTCAAAACTTCATTGCTTCAATATTTTTGCTTGTAGGACTATATACATCGAGTCGGGAGGACTGCACGGGCAGGACGATCAGGAATTGCAATCTCGTTGATAAACCAATATGAGCTTGAGTGGTACATACAAATAGAGAAGCTTATAGGTAGGTGGGATAAGAGAGCTTCAGTCATATAAGAGTCCTTAAAATATTATATTGTACATTTCATTGCTTTTGTTCTAACCCATCATTTGTTTTTCAGGGAAAAAGTTGCCCGAGTTTCCAGCTCAGGAAGAGGAAGTTTTACTTTTGTTGGAACGTACAACAGAGGCCAAAAGAATATCTCAAATGGTATGAGTTGCTTACGTTACGTTATTAAAAACAAGCATGATTTTGCATAGTACCAACAAGTTGAAAAAAATTTGATTTTTCATGTATAATACTGCAAAAACAAATACCAGATTCGTGATTTGCTGCGACTGGTATTATATGTTATACATAAATTGTTGCATATGTCGTGTCCACGTACTTGTTGTTATCACAGATGAAGAACTCAGTTTTGTTGGACACTTGTGGAATACAGTCTCATTGTTATCGTGTGGCACACTTTACCTTACTTTTTTTAGGCCTTTTTATGTAAACGATTAACATTGTTAGATTATTTTGTGCAGAAAATTAGAGAAACGGGTGGGAAGAAGAAGCGAAAGGGAGGAGGAGGAGGAGGAGGAGGAGATGACGATGAAGAGGAAGGTGATAGATTTTTGAGTTCAAAGTCTGTAAAATTCAATAAGAAGCCTAAGAGGCACTGATGGAAGATGGTTATGGAATTTAGAATATCTCAATCAAGAAGCTGAGCATAAATGGAAAAGCTTAAAAAAACAGAAAGGGAAGGGAAGATAAGCTAGAGACCTGCATTTGAGATCTGTTATTTTGTCAAATTTTTTTTTTTATAACTGTTATTCTGTTTTCTTCAGAATATAATTTTGGCGAATACAGTAGTGTAGGAAATATTTTGAAATATGTTTGAGTGCTATTTTTATATTATACTGTCACACTAATTTTTGTTTCCTTTCACCTACCCTATGACCCTACCCTATGACCCTACCCTATGAAGTAGTAAGAATGATACAAGTCTTTTGTGATCACCTAGAGTACACAGGAGGGTTCAGTGAACAAAACAACGCTGAGTTTTAATGGCTTATTCCTCCCCCTCCCCTTGAAAATTTAAGGCCAAAATGATGTCGTTTTGGTGTTGAACATTAGCAGTGTATGATGCAGTCGCTACGCGGGGGGGGGGGGTGTGGGGTTGGTCCTCTTGCCATTTGATGTTTTGTGTGGATTTTATGTACGGGTCTATCATTTCTCAAGGATAAGTGCCATGAGCCGAATAGAAGTAATTCAGATGATTAATATGATTCAGAAAGGAAAGGGGGAAAAAAAAAAAACAATGGCAGAGATATCCTGTGGAATTTGTGTCAAATACTGGTCGAGGCATGTGGATATTCGTTCTGCATATACTTAAAGGCATGCTTGTACATTGAAAGAGGTGGGAAAAGAAAGATTTGCAAATGCTGGTACATTGAAAAGAGGTGGAAGAAGAAAGATTTGCAAAAAGAAATAAAAATTAATGGCATGTTTGTTATGCAGGGATGTAATGAAATTGAAATTGTTTTAATTCCGTTTCAATGTTTGTGTATGATTATAAGGTAATAGAATATAATGAAAATCGACGAAACACGTGGGATGGGTAAGAGTAAGGTGAGGTGGGTGGGGTGAAGTTGGGTAGGTGGTGGGTAGGGTAGGGTAGGGTGGGTAAGTAGAGTAGGATGGAGTGAGATAGGGTAGGGCGCAATAATTCGTTCCCCAAACCAAACCAAAACGAAGTCAAACCCAATGGTTTGGTTCGAATTGGTTTCGGTTTGGATTGGTTTCGATTTAACAAGCCTAATCTTTAAAAAAAAATGACAAAACCAACATTTTTTACATAAACTCTAAGTAGCTACATACATTACAATATAATTTAGCTACAATCAATCCTTCATAGTTGCATACTTACATACATGAATTTACTGATTTACATATTTACATCAAAAGAGCAAAAGGCTGAATGTTGACACAACAAAATGATCAAAACACCATACGCATCTTCCAACCAAAACAACATAGCAAACCACAGCAAAAACAAACATTCAATCCAACTCCAACAACATCCAACAAAACCTACAACCGCCATGGCTCCATGAAAAAAAACAATGAAATAGAATTAGATCAATGTTCATTTTTTCAATGAGCAAGATACGATAGGTCCAACTTGCATGACTGAGTAGGAGAATGATCAAAATGAATGTACCATTTTGTGTTTCCAAGCAGAAGCCAACATTTAAAGCAAAAATTGCAACCTGAATATAGCACAGAGAAATAGAAACAATAAGGCCAATCACAATGGCCTAAAACTTTCCCATTGTCACTTATCATCAAAAGCGTCAAAATTGTCCTACATGGCATTATAATGACATTCCTATTCACATTCCCCCATACAATTGCTTTAAAAGACCACAATTGATTTTACCAACCGATATAAATTTTCCTATCAAAAATGGGTATAAGACAAAAAGCGGGATCCAGCTAGAGATATAAAAAATAAAAAATAAAAAAAAGGAATGAAATAAAAGCTAGCTAAGAAAGAGAAAGTCTACCAACGCGAACCGTAAAATGTGCAGACTCACTTTCCTCTTGCCATCCCTTTTATTCAAAGTGTGGTTTTGGCTGTCATTGTTGATTTATTTTCTACATGCCAATGTCATTTTGTAAAAAGTTGGCACTCACGTTGTGGTATTAAAAGCCACTGTGAATGGCCTAAAGATGAGAAAATTGGCATGTGATATACTACGAAATTCAGCACTAAAATCTTTGGTTAAAAAAACTCTAAATCACATAATCATCTAAATCGGTATATAGAGTTGCCGGATTGTTCTGCATCACTTGGGGGGGGGGGGGGGGGGGGGGAGGGGAGGTGTACCTGAAATTAAAAACAAAATAAACATCGAATCAAAAGCTGTTTGGAGAACTGAAAATCAATATTATTTAGAAGTATATATATAAACTATAAAGA
Source organism: Gentiana straminea (assembly GCA_036785695.1). Classification (NCBI taxonomy): domain Eukaryota; kingdom Viridiplantae; phylum Streptophyta; class Magnoliopsida; order Gentianales; family Gentianaceae; genus Gentiana; species Gentiana straminea. Next base: position 193,735 of record JAVUPR010000417.1, on the reverse strand, counting down.
CATGTACCTGAAGAATTTTCAGGATCATCAGCCACATCAATCATAAATCCAATGTGCTTAAGGTCATACAAACATGGTGTAGACCTCAACCAGTTTTGAGTGCATATCAAAGCCTTTACCGTGTTTGGAGCTAAAGAGCTACTATAAGGGTCTAAAATCCTTCCTCCGGCACTAAAAGCAGACTCAGAGGCTACCGTGGAGATGGGGATGGCTAAAACATGTCTTGCAATTTGTGAAATGATCGGATATTTTACAGCATTTGTCTTCCACCAGTTCAAAATATCAAAATGGGCACTACCGGATTTAATAACTTCTATTGCTTCTCTCAAGTACCTACGTACTTCACTATTATGATCTGAATTGTGTTCTTCAAACACCAACCTCCCCCAATTAGATCTTACATCATCATCATCAACAATATCAATGTTTTATCCTACTCCACCACCTACACATGAGCTTGATTTAGAGGATGAGCTACCAGCACTAGAACTTGCTTGCATTGTCGCTTTACGGTTGTATTGTTCATACAAACTGTGTAAGATTCCCACAAATTTTTCAGCCAAAGCAACCCCCACTGTTTCACCATAAATGACACCAAAGCTATACTTTATGTACTTGCTCTTGTACCTCAGATCCAACAAAATAGCAACATACACCAACCCATTAATACCATCAAAATCACCCCAATACTTTTTGAACTTCATATTCATTGCATGAGACATAGAACTTAGTAATATATTACAATTCTTTGAAAGTTTCTTTAACATGCAATGTAAATTAATGATCTCATGTAAAAACTCATTAGAAGTAACAAAAGTTGATCCAGAAAACTTCAATGTCATGTCATAAAACAACTTTAAGAACTTGATAAAAACCCTAGCATTTTCCCAATCTAAATCTTCCAGAGGACCAAGGTGGAGGCCTTTACTTAATTTTAGAAATAGAAATATGATCCTCATCCTCATCAACATCTTCATCATCTTCCACAACAGCTCCAAAGTGTTGAATATATTTCCCATCCTCCTCAGAAAGTCTATCAAATGCCCTCTCATACTTTTCAGCTGACTCCAACATTAGGTAAGTGGTATTCCATCTTGTCTCAACATCCAAACTCAGCTTATGTTTGCAAGTAATATTGGAAGCTTTCACACAAGACTCAAAAGTTTGAGTTCTGGTAGAAGATGATCTAACATATCCAACAGCATTTCTAATTCTAATAACATAATCATGCATCTTTTTCAATCAAGATTGTACAATCAAGTTAACTATATGAGTACAATCAAGTTAAGTTAACTATATGACATATGAGAAGAGCCAGCAACCAAAAAAAAAAAAAAGAAGAGCCAGCAACATGTTTTCCAAATTGGTTCATGTAGAAATTATATGCGTCAAGTCATAACTTTTTTTGAACTCTGAACTCGGTTTTCACCGTCCCTCGAGCAACCCTTAGACACGTACATAAGGCCTGGATGGACTTCTGGTCGATCATCGCAGGCTTACTAACAAGGAGAGCAATTGATGTATGAGCAATAGATTTTCAACCATATCAGCTGTATGTACAACACTAGATTGCCTAGTTTTATTAAAAGTGATGGAATCACTAATGACTTCAACTGCGATCCTCCATTGGTGTCTGGCCTAGCTAAAGAATATGAGCATTTGAATATGCTTAATTGAAAAAGTCACTGTTTGAGCTGTAATGTGAATTTCCCGCCTCAAAATCTTTCACGATTTCCACAGTTGGTGTGTCGCATTTGGAGCTCTAATAAGCATCAAGATTGTTCATGCCTAACTGATGTGACCGTAACCATTTCTTCCTTCTCCTTCCGTATGTTGTTTGTTTGCTTGATTTGAAGTTGAATGGAAATTTCATGAAACACTTGGTGGACTTCACTTTAAAAATAAATAAATGTATGAACTATCGTAAATCGCAAGGTCAATTGTCCCTTAATGTCCCTTAACATGAAACATCATCCAAGACTAGAGTGTTAAAGAACATTAAAGAACTCTATAAAATATTCTATAACATTATAGAATGTTTATCATCTTATGTGTTATGGTTAGATTGTACATTGATTTATCTATAAATACGATGGCGAACATAATTAAACGTTCGTGAATAAGCTCATGTTCTTTCGTATAGAAAACATTTTGATAATCTTGTTTAAACTTTGTTGGTTAAACTAAACAAACGAACAATCAAGAATATTAACGAGTCGAACACAAATTTATTTGCAAACGGCTTAGTTAGCAATCAAGAACATATACGAATCAAACACGAATTATTTACAAATGGCTTAGTTCGTTTAACATGCACTATATAAAAGTGAGATGAGATGCCTTCAATGTTAAAAAGCACTCTCACTCCTTTATCTTAATTTGTTTTCAATGGGTAAACACAGTTTTCATCTTTGTTATATACACTTTGTTCATTTCCCAACGGATTTACAGTATTTTATTTCAACTTTTCTCTCTTTCTTTTTCAAGCTCACCAAGTCTTTTCTGTCTCTTTGATCTTCATCTTCTTTGACCGTGAACTACACTATCAACCTCTACTCACCATATGGTCATGTGACATTTTCCGTCATAAGGCGGAGAATAAGAATATTTCAACACACTCAATAGATTAAACATGATTTACCCTGTATAATTATGAGGTTTCAGAAGTAAAAATAAAAAATACGTTTGTGATGCCGGAATTAACAAAATAATCAAAAAAAATTACCGACAGTAAAAGTGTAGTTTGTGACCGTAGCAAACGGAAAAAAAAAAAAAAAAAAAAAAAAAAACGGGACGACATTATAACCAGACCTCTTGAAATCATCAGGGGAACCACCGCCGTCAGTAGAAGTATAACTTGTTGCCTGAAAGACATAAAGTAGGAGGAAAATGGCTTCAGCTGTCACAACGCTTCGAATTTTCGGGGAGTTCAGCTTTTTTCTGTAATGAAAAAAACCTTTTTTTTTTGTGGGGCATTCCGGCACAAGTAGAAGCAACCTTATCCTGCCACGTCCTTCAATCAATTCCTCCTCTCTACTCACTTTCGCCCGCCGTCCCTCCAACTCTCCACCGGTGTCAGCAAAGAAATTAAAGAAAAAGGTTCTCTCTTTACTTTGTTGGAATCATTCTTATCTGCTAACCGTGTGAACAATGTTTCCACCAAATGGGCTGTTGATTTTTTTTTTTTTTTTTTTTTTTGATGTTCTTTCCATCTGATTTTTTACGTGATAAAGAATTTTTCTTTTTGGAAGAGAGTCTGCAAAAGTAGCACCGTTCACCTACTGTAGAGTTTGTTACCCTTCTTTTGGGGGAGACTGGAGAGAGAGGGGGAGAGATCTGAGATAAGATGTTTTCTGCTGGTCAAGTGAGTGTTGATTCTTGAGTGTCCACAGATTAAGTAACATGTACTCTGAAACAGAATGATGACTGCAACTGATTCTTTTTGAACATGCTGGTAACCTTTCCACTAAAGACTTCAGTAAAAATAGAATAACTGGTTATCAAGAATTTTTGCACTTTTGGCTTTTATTATTGTCTGTTAGCACTGGTTCTTGAATAAACAGCCAAAAGGCTTATAGATTGTTTGCCTTGGGAGAAAACCTTGAGTAGTAGTATACTATAAATGTTCACATAAGTTGAATACGGATACTTGTGTGGTCAGCCTACCACTATTTGTTTTTCAATGATATTAGCTGCATTTCAATCCAAGTCATCAGTATTACTTGCAGCTTCGGTTTTAATTTTTAATCGAGCGAATATGGTTTGTTAGTTTATGTGATATCCCACTTCTTAGCAAATCACATTTAAACGTGCAACAAAATGTTAAGAGTTAAGAGTTTTCTTTTACTTGTTTGTTGCAGAAAAATTCCAACGTGAAAGATGCTAAAGAAGATGAAGATATAGATGAAGATGCCTTTGAGGCTCTTTTTCAGCAGTTGGAGGAAGACTTGAAAAACGACAGCTTATCCATTGATGAGAACGATGATGATATAACTGAGGACGACCTTAAAAAGCTTGAACAAGAATTGGAAGAGGCATTGAAGGATGATGAGTTATTCGGGGCTTTGGGCTCAATTGGGAATATAAAAGAAGATGATAATGAATCTGAAAACGAGGAAGACGAAGAAGAAGAAGGAGACGATGATGATGATGAATACCAAAATAGTTCTGATGTTGATGATGTTGATGATGAAGGTGATGATGAAGAAAACACAGTTAATCTTAGAACCTGACAGCTTAAAAAACTGGCTTATGCTTTGAAAAATGGTCGTCGAAAGATCAGTGTAAGTGCTATTATGTTTATTTAGTGGTGAATTAGGTCAACCCCAAGCAAAGGCTTTAGCTTTTAATTATTGGATTCTGTTTTTGCAGATAAAAAACCTTGCTGCTGACTTATGCCTTGATAGAGAACTTGTTCTTAAACTACTACGCGATCCTCCTCCCAATTTGCTTATGTTGAGTGCTACTTTACCGATAACCCTGTTTCAAGAATTGAGGAGCCAATTCACGAATCAACAGAAACTGTTTTTGTGGAGACAGACACGGGACATTCAAGGGCCGAGGAGGGGAATGTGAAAGTGCCAGTGCATGTCTTGCAAAGAGATTGGACAGCTAGAAAAAGGATAAAGAAATCTCAGCTTGAAACCCTTGAATTGGTTTATCATCGTACCAAACGCCCCACTGTAAGTAAAGCATTGTTAGATTGCTCTTAGAATCTTATTGTGAAACGTGTTGTGTTTATTCTCTAATAACTTGCTTTCATTACGGTTTCACACCATTAATGCTGATGTTTGGAGTTATATATGTCAACTTGATGCAGAATTCGATGATTAGCAGCATAGTGCAAGTGACGCACCTTCCTCGGAAGAAGGTTATCAAATGGTTTGAGGACAAGCGGATTGAAGATGGAGTTCCTGAACGTCGTATCCGTTTCCAACGGTCTGCTGAAGCACACTTTTCTTGAATATGAGTATGGATATGAATATTCTCCTAAAGCACATTCATCAATCACCCAAGGCTTTGATTTATGTTTGATCAACTTATTTGAAAGCAGATATTACGGAAAATTATTTTAGTTTTCAGAAGTGAGAAGACCAAATAGAACTTATACACCATAACAATGAAATATACAAACTACTCAAACATAATTTCACATATAGATACAAAGTAGGAAAATTTACATGTTCTTATAGGTAACCTGAGTTCCAAGCTATCATGAATAAACCAACAAAACGGTATTATACAAAGAACAAGTATATATGTTCATGGTTACATATATATATACAAATATAGACATAGCCTTGATGCTAATAGATACGTATATATACATACAAACAAGTACTAATTAATAGTAATAGGGGCGACAAGCATGGCTCGTGATTGTTTCTCATAGGGAAAACCGGTTGCTTTAGAATCATCGCATCCCAAACAAAGATCCCATGTAGGTTTCCTTCATTCTTGAGCCTATTGCAAGCTTTAAAGAATCCATTTTTTGGGGACAAACCCCCACTCCCATCGTAGAGAAACCGGCCAATATCTTCCCACCATTATAGTTAGATGTTTGGGTATGGAAGTAGTCTATGAACGAGAGATCGTGGTCCCTACATCATATGCATAGAACTGGAAGTTCACATAGTCTATAACATGTCCATAGCTTTTCCACAAGGCTTGGTAATGGCTTTGAACTTCATCATCATCGAACGGTGCGATCGAAGCGAAAGAAGTCACACCATTTTTCTTTAAGGTCGATATAAGTTGTCCCACGCATTCCGCAAAGGTTTCTGGGTCTGCGTTGAAGTGTTCGCAGTCGATGTCTATACCGTCTAGATTGTATTGTTGGATGATATCTGTGAGTGAAGATACAACATTGGAGACCCACGACTCGATCGAGGAGGGCTGAAAATATGCACTTTCGCCTTGGACACTGTCCCCTCTTAAGCTTACTGCAACCTGCAGTTAAACATAATGAAATATGATGGATATGACATATACGCACGTAGGACATTTCATCTACTCGTATTACATGCATTTTATATAGTTGTAAAGACGACAACGATATATATATATATATATATATATATATATATATATATATATATATATATATATATATATACAACTACAACCCCACACACACACATATATGATTTCTATTTGAACCCCTATTTACTACTTGCACCATATTGATGAATATTTTTTCGGATGAAAAAAACGCCACTCACACTGTTGTTCGTTGCGGCACACCAACGTCAGTGTGGTATTGATATGATTCAAGAACGGGATTTGCCCTAGGACCTTCTAAAGGAATCAATGGAGAGCTCGAAACAACGATCTTAGATAATCCAATCTAAGAACGTTGGCAAGAACGCCACAACGCTTGCTCAAGGCGCTGATAAGTTCTCTAAGGGGTGGAACTCTACAACGAAGAGATCCTCACTCGCAAGTGATAAACAAGTCAATAGACTTAATCAAATTTTCACTCAAAATTAAACTTTTTGTAAAAGAACAACCTAGGTGCCTTATATAGGCTACAATATTCATGAAACTAATGTAGCTAACCAATGTGGGATAAATTACATTGTAATTTTCGCCACTTTATTTTGTAACAAATCTAACTCAACCCTAATAAGCCCAAAAGGCTATTATTTGCTAAAAATAAGCACCCGGCCCAATATACTAACATACGGGCAACTTTTGACATGGGCTAAGGCCGTTTTATTCATTAAAACACCGAAAACTAAAATAAACAAAACAAATAAAATGTCTCGGGACGGATCACATCATTCCCTCCCGGTTTGATTCGTTAATCAACACGTCATAGAAAACTAAACCAAGTTTGAACAAACCGCAAAAAAAATGATATACTAGGATCAAAGATAATTTGGATATACAGCCTCCAAAGCAATAGCATGTCAGATGTCGATCCATGCTTCCGCAATCATAAGAAAAGTCACTTGGTTGGATATCGACGGTGATGAAACTCGGAGTGACAACAACATAATCATAGAAATGCAATGTAGGATCTTCATAAACACGGACAAAAGGATCAATAAAAATGTCGCCGGTTTGCCACCATTAACAACCGGGGATAGTTCATCCAGAATTGAACAAGAATTCGGTAGCATAGTTTCTTCTTGTGCCTCATCCACAATCAACTCTTTGCGTACTTCCTCCACAATAGACACCTCTGACATCTCTATTTTCTCTTCCCCAATTTCAGGTTCATCCACCTCCACTGTCACATCGACAACTATAGAACTATTTTCTTCCTCCCTTTCCAAATCCTCCTCACGAATGTTAACAACCTCGTCATTTTCCGCTTTAGTCCACCCATTTTCTTTTTGAATGTCAGCCCACCGTTTGGCCTCCTCCGCCTGTAGTAGTTCAACTTCCTTTTCCAATCTATCCTGTAACTCTGGCGTCTTAACTTGCATAATAGCCTTAATTTCTTGTTTCAACTTCGCACCGAGTGCACGATTATTCTCCTCAAGGATCCTTGCTATCCCTGCTAACATTCCCACATTTCGATCCGCTAACTCGCCTTGACGACTATGTTCCTTTCTACGATCCCGTCTCTCATAATGATCAAAATAAGGCATATTCCCACAATTATCTCGTGTTTACTCAGCCTGATGCTCAATCGTAATGATTTTTTTTTTACAGCAGAATTACACAGGTGTGTAAATGTTTACACCCTGGGTGTGAAACCCACGTATTTAAGCACCGAACGACTACAAATTTGGGAAAACTCAAAAGACAAAAGTTGTAGAACTGAGCGTTTTCTAAAGGATGTCAAATTTTCAGAATTTTTGGAGATACGGAAGTCGCTCTAATAATCGTTTTTCAGAAACTGATGCAATCTGTCAAAAATTTCCGGATTGATAGGTTTGTGACTTAAGGTGCCGAATCCGTTAAAACTACAGCGAATTTGGAAAATATCAAAAGACACAAGTTGTAGATCTGAAAATTTCATATAAGCTCACCAATTTTCAGGTAATTCCGAATCGTTTAGACCACAGAAATCGAATTCAAACGATGCTTTACGGCTGCAGTTTTATGGGCAGATGGTTTGGATTAATTGGCGGTTTTAGGCAAGATTTATGTTGAATCTGGATTGGGTGTAAAGAGAGAAATTGTAGAATGAGATGTGTTGTATATGTGGTAAAAAGTGCAGAATTTTTCGAGTTGTTTTGGTTAGGGAACGAACTGATACAAAAAAACGGGATCTGGAAAATAATTAGGGTTCTTGGATGAAGGTTTGAAGAATCTTCAAGTTTTCCGGGTAGGATGGATGAAGATTTGAAGATTTTGGATGTTCTTGGGAGAGGGTGGACGAAATTAATGAACAAAAAACAATGAACTAAACGCAGGAATTTATTTATTTATTTTCTTTTTTTTTTGAATTAAGAAACGAAATCAAAACAGAAAAACGGAAAGGGATATTTGATTACCTTTAGTCAACCGACGGCTCTGCTACTGCAAATGATACGAATCGAGAACGGGATTTGCCCTAGGACCTTCTAAAGGAATCAATGGAGAGCTCGAAACAACGATCTTAGATAATCCAATCTAAGAACGTTGGCAAGAACGCCACAACGCTGCTTCGCGCGATAAGTTCTCTAAAGGTTGGAACTCTACAACGAAGAAATCCTCACTCGCAAGTGATAAACAAGTCAATAGACTTAATCAAATTTTCATTCAAAATTAAACTCGTTTGTAAAAGAAACAACCTAGGTGCGCTTTATATATAAAGCTACATATTCATGAAACTAATGTAGGTAACCAATGTGGGATAAATTACATTGTAATTTTCGCCACTTTATTTTGTAACAAATCTAACTCAACCCTAATAAGCCCAAAAGGCTATTATTTGCTAAAAATAAGCACGTGCCGAATATACTAACATATGGAAACTTTTGACATTTCCTAAAGCCGTTTTATTCATTAAAACACCGAAAACTAAAATAAACAAAACAAATAAAATGTCTCGGGACGGATCACATCAGGTATGCCACTAGAAACACCAGTGAAAAGTCATAGACTGACGTTCTAAGATTTAACGTTTTTTATATAAGGAACGTCAGTCACACTGGTGTTTCTTGTGGAACACTAACGTCATCTTGTGATCGAAGTTGGTGTTCACAGAAAAATACGGTGTGATGACGTTCCATATATAAAAAATCATTGGGTGCCGAAGTAATTTTTTGTGGTACAAGTAGTAAGAGGTTGTAAGTAGTAAATAGAATTGCAAATATATATATATATATATATATATATATACTAGATGTCGTCTACGTGCGATGCACGTTTTTGCCCTCGTTTAGGTTTGTTTTGTTTGTTAGAAACGTGTGTGATATTGAAGTGTGTTTATTCTTGCTCGGCACGTAAATGTTTGTAGTAGCAATAATGCATTGGTTATTTTTGCGAACAGGTATATACATTGCTAAGGAGTTACGTAGTTACAAAGTTGTAGCAAAATAGTTAAACAGTTTTAGCAAAATAGTTACATATTTTTTTTTGGGGTTGTCACCAGCAATGTTTAGGAGCCTATGAAAATGTGGATTGTTAGGAAGAAGTCATGTTTTCCACAGGTACAGCAAAATACGAGCAAAATAGTTAGTACTTGTTGATTAGGGAATCAATTGTTTTATTAAATAAACATATTATAAATACAGGATGCAATACTGGTAGGTACAGTGCCTTCAACAATGACATCAAGACCAACTGGTGTGCGAACGTCTATTCCTTTCAACTTTGCATAGTCATGAGATACTTCTGAAACATGTTACTTTCAGATGCAGAGGATAAATACCATCATCCTAACAGCAGAAAGATCAAAACTTTGAAGCATCATCTTATCTAATCAAGCTCAACCAATAATCAAACAAACCACCTGGTGACCCAAACAGTAAAATTGTCCCTACTTGTAGAAATTTCTCGAACTAATCTAGCTCGTAAAGGCAAATTTAACAACCACAAATCCAAAACAAGTTCATAAACGAAGTAGGGCACTACAAAATACACAAAAATCAAACCACGTGTCGTGGTTTGATTGGACGCAAGTGGATCTCCTTATTGAGGACACTCCGCGGTAGAATTTCCCGACGTTTATAAGGTAGGGATCAACACTACAAAGCCATTCGGGATTCACCGGTTTAAACAACACTACACTATAACCACTACATTCATGAAAATCAAAAGGTATTTTAGACCTTAAGAACTAACATTTACCTACTTTCTTAATCTGTGTGAAAATCTAAAAAGTCACACATACCGAGAGAGCAAAATTAGGAGTCAAGTGGTAATAAGATATCTCATTCGAAAAATAACAACAATCTAAAAAGTTCCAATGATTAAGCTAAAAGCAAAAAAAGATTACTACCTCTAGAGTAGATAAAAAGATCTTTCGCATTCTATCGGGAAAAGACGAACCTTTCTCGGGAATGCAATTGCTAAACAAATTCAAAAAAAAAGTGAAGCGACCACTACGTTTACGATATCGAAGCAAGTATCGATGGAGAAAATGGATATTAAAGGCATGCAACCATCCGGAATATAGTCGGTTTTCGATGAGTTTCAAATGTCGGTGAAGAGCTCGTGTCGTGGGGTGCAACGAGATTTAGAGCTTATAGTAGTAATTTGAATTCGACCGAGCAACATAGAGATCAAACCTGCTGCCAAAAGTCATCAGGCTACAGTTGTAAAAGAAATGACCTACTTACTTTACGAGAATCATAGATTGCAAGAGCTTTAGACATGTATGACGGATGAAACGGAAAAAATACCTTTTCCACGTAATTAAGCGGCCTTCAAGAATAGACCGGTGAAGATACTTAATACACCGTTCGCATCCTCATTTGTCTCCATTGTTACAAAGCCGAACCCACGAGACTCTTTTGTATGAGGATCTGTGACAAGTCGGCATTCCGGAACACGAAACAGGGAAAAAAGGACACCCGATCACAAAATTTCAAGCAAATTATCTTCAAAAGAAATGGAAAGAACATATATCCATTTGTGTATTATATACCTTTTAAGGGTCAATAAATTTAATTTTGGATGAGCAAATAAAAATTCATACTTACAATGCCCGCATAACATTAAAACCCCATATTAAGATGAGATTAAAACAAATATGCTCGCTTCATGGTTAAAAAGAGCGACGAGAAATTTACTAAATCTAGCAAGCATGAAATCTATCCAAAAGGCCACAACTTTATCGGGGATACCGCCATGTAATTGTCAAAATATTGACTCAAAAAAGGAAGACCCTACATCAAAAGTCGCATTATTTATCTCCAAGTATATATTCATAAGTTGGAATACATACACGCGCACACATAGTTGAGATGCTCAATTCCTAGGCTCAAATGTACAAAGACCATGCAAACCAAATTTATCATTTCTGTATCCTGTATCCATGCTCGTGCCCTTCGGATAGCGAGAGAAGAAACCAATGCCGATCTATCCGGCAAAATTCCCAATGAAATCATACTATATCTACGTTGTTTTCCTCACAATTTACTCTACGGCAAATATTCGACTCCCGATGCAACAAACATCAATGTCAAATAATCATCACAAGTAACAAAATGAATGAGAACACGGCCTTTAAAGCGGTGACTAACCGAGTACTTGAAACTCAAATATTCAAGTAGCTCGAATCAAGCTCAAACTCAAAAAATAGAATACCGAATCGAGTTAAAACACTTTTGCAAGTCGACTATGGGTAGGATAGCCCGGCCCACTTACGGCCCTATACCCGATGACCAACAAGACATCACAATTTAACCATGGGATACTTCGAAACATGTTACTTTCGGTACAAGAGAGGATAAATACCATCATCCTAACACCGAGAAAGATCAAAACTTTGAAGCATCATCTTATCTAATCAAGCTCAACCAATAATCAAACAAACCACCGGTGACCCAAACAAGAAAATTGTCCCTACTTGTAGAATTTTTTCGAACTAATCTAGCTCATAAAGGCAAATTTAACAACCACAAATCCAAAAGCTATACCCGGAACGGCTCCTCCGAGATCTAGACAATGATCTCGAATCGCGACCTCTACGTGGCGGTGAAGACGTAGAGCTTGGAGGTGTATTGGACCTATTGCACAACGAGAAAATATTAATTTAATTCGAAAGAAAAACGTTAAAGACGCATTCACAATGAAGAAAAACAACATTGTCCTTAATCAACATGCAAGAAATTGATCACCGAGGGAGTACCTTCCACCTCTTGGATTTGACATCTGCATAAAGAGAAAAGGAAGTGAAAATTTTGAAAAATCTGCAAAATAACAATTGGAAATAGTGAAATTGAAGAATCAGAATCTAAGAATCAAGAGAGAAAAGGGATAATGATGACATTTGATATGAAGGGAATTCAACGCGGCCAAAAAAAAGATGAAGAAGAAGCAAGAAATTAACAGAATATTGAAGTATAATGAAACCTGATTCAAAGCCCTTTCAGTCGAGTTCTTCGGTAGAGAGGCGAGCAATTAGAGCCCAAGGACGTCGGCGGTGGAGAACGAAATCGGGAGTCGGCCGGTGGAAGTTTGGATAGGGGCGAGGCAAATGGCGAAGAAAGCTTTGATTTTGTTTATTTCTTCGTGAATGAAATGGTCATCGAAGGAAGAGACCGATAAACCACGAAGAAGAGGCGGTGGATGCATCGGAGAGTAACACGTGTAAAAAATCTTTTGAGCTGGAATAGAAACGACGTCGTTTATTTATGCCAAGGGAAAAAAAAAAAGGACGACCAAAGAAGTTGTCGTGACCTGAGTTAGCAAATTTAATTAGTACTAGTTATCGGTAAATGCGCGATGCGCGTTTTGGGCCCTTAGATGGGTATTTGTGTTTTTTTTTATATGTATCTTAGTTGTATTTATTTGTGGCTATGCTCCACCCATTGCAGCCGGGCTTGGCAAGGGTAGACAGCTATGATCATTCTTTTATCATGCAAATCTTTAAATAGCATTCACTATAGTCAAATGGCATTTGAAGATAACAAAATGAAGTTCAAAAAAAACGTACCACATTCCTTCATTTCCTTGTTTTTGCCCTTCTTGTTCTTGGGCCGCAAACTATACCAAGTTTGTACCAAGAGACTTGTCGGGAGCATCAAAGATCCAAAAGTTACGGGCATACATCCCATTGTAATTTTTAATAGTATCACGAGAGGATTACCATTACCGGATGTATGAACAAATAACAACCATTTTACAACTTGAGAACTCATCATGGCTATTCATTGCCTCCTTGTATAATATAATGCACAACAATATAGAATTACAAAACAAAACAATGATTACATGTATAGTCGTCACATCTGTCCAAGTGTTCTCCACGGACGGTAAGATTGTCCAAGAAGAGTTGTAATAAAAGAACATCACACATACTATGGCTTCAAGGGAACGAGTTGACGAAACCAAAACATCCGGCCAACCGGATAAAGAAGCCTATTAAATTAGACGAAAAATGCCCAATTTAGCTAAAAAATAATCCATTTTATATCCCATTACTACAAACCAAATCTAGAAAACATGCACAAGCACTTTTAAGTAGGAGGCTTTAAGAAAAACTCATCCAGAGATGTTCATTTATTTATGCGATCATATTCACAAGTCATTACGGTCCGTAGAGCTCATCATCGTTATTCCATGCCTCCTCATTCAATATAATGCCAAAAAAATAGAACAAAACGAAAAGATGATTACATATGTAGGCCGACCAAGTTGAACGACGAGAAAGATCGAACCAAGTTGTACCGCTAAGAATCGCGACCGCACACTCGATGCGAAAAGATTGAATGAAGTGAATTAGAAGTAGAATCTCAATACGGGCGGGAGCATAAAAAGATTCGGTGTGAAAATGAAGATTACCTCGCAATGAGATGGTGGCACCGGAGGTAGCACCGATGTCATAGCCAAAAAGTAGACCTCCCAAGGCGGGGAAACGGGAATGCGAAATTTTTTTTTTTCCCCGATAAAACAAGGGATCGAAACCGTAGACTTTGATCTCAATTACCATGCCAAATAACACAAACGATAAAATTTAGGTTGTTCACTAAAGTAATTAGAAAGTATGTCGGTGGAAAGCGGTTATCTTTGTTGCGGCACATAACTCGGGAGAAAGTGCGGCGGACTTGAGTCGGAAGTTCGGTGAGACCATGATCGAACACTTAGAGGTAAAGGTTAGTCATTGAGCTCACTAACTAAATGAAGCCATTATCATCGGTATGCGGCTCCTCCAAACTTGATTCTTTCCTAATATTTTAGACCATTCATATTCCGTCCTATCTTCTTCATATGGCTAGCATGATGTTCAATGTAAATGCAGCCGTATCTCTTGTAAATCGTGTTGTTAAACAATGAATTAACTTCTGATTTTCCTACTATCTGGTTAGTTGAGTGATTGGTTCTAGTTTTCCCCAAGCTTAAACATGTATAACACTGTGATTAGTCTCTATAACTAAGTGTTATCTGGTTTCCTCAAAAAACTAACTTAGGATTTACAGTTCTACCAATGTGCAATCAATAAACTAAATTCGGCTATACCCAATAAAATCGGACAATAATAGCTGTTTAATTCCACAAACAGAGAAGACTAACTAATGTAAAAGATAACACTAAAAGCAAAACAAATGGAAATCAAAAAACGACTTATTCATTCTAACCTTCGATTCACGTACGGTAATGCCGCATCTTAGACCGGAAAAGCGACTATTTGTGCAATTACGCTCACATCCGAAAGAAGGAAAACTTGGGCTACACCGACGATTCGGCAAGTGACATATACTCGGTAACATTTCTCGGCGTACGTACGGTATATTCGACGATTTACAACGAACTTTAACGTTTGAGACGCTTCATTATGGAATTTAACTTGTCCAACCGAAAGCGTAATGCCGCCAATCCCGATATTATCAAAACGACGTTACACTTTCTTATACGTATGCGAAAAAAGAGGCCGAAAAGTGTAGAAGTGTACACAATAATTGCTTACACTACAGCACATGTGAATATAATGAGCAATATCAAGCAAAGTTTACGTGACAAGTTTGATTTTCTCCCGTTTATGTCGATTCTCCAACCGCAGCAACCGTAAATAACAAGCGCAAAACCGAAAAAGAGAAACCAGAGCACACCGAGAATGAAACCAGCAGCACCCGTAAATCCAACGGACTAAAACACCGAACAAGAAACAATCATAATCAGAAAATAAGGCAAAGAAATCATGTCCGAGCATGCATTAATTTAAAAACCGCAATTGAGGAGAATTAAACTTACGACCCGAAGTAATGCTTATTAGAAATGTCCCATCCGCCTTGATACTTCCGGAAACCGGAAAGAATATCGGGCCTAGGCGTCTGTTCTCTGCTAATACAAAAGGTTGCTTCATCATTAGACGGTCCTGGTGACATCCGGTGCTTAAAGTAGCGAGGAATTGCCTCAAATCCCACCGAGAATGCTTCAAAAGCCGTCAAAAACACAAAATCATGAGGCAATAAATGCAAGAAACATATGAAATCGATGATGTTTACATCTAATATGCTCTATAATGTCTAATACTAATCAACAAGCAACCAGAGGCATGCTGAGGTGAGGGGAGGCAACCAAATCTGACAAATTTGCAGAAAAATCACAACAATTTTAAACCAACAAAACCCAGAACGAAAAGAGAAGAAAATAAGAACGACGAAATGAAGAACTCACCAGAAAAAACAAAGGTAATGGCAAAATTATGGCTTGACCGATGATGAACAATTAGTCATCACAACAGATAAATGCAATTGATGCAAATTGTAATAACCAAATGCAAGAATCGAATGCAAACCATGGAAAGTGTAGTGCCTACGGTGCTATAAATTGGTATCAAAGATTCAGGATAACTAAATGGGCTAAATCCCATTAGCGAATTAAAAAAACATAAACTAATCAAGAAAGCCGGAGCAATATTACTTACTTGGCCAAGTGATTTACGGGGAAACCGACCTTTGGAATTAAGGGCCTTCGAGTAGCGTGATAATCATCATCGTCCTTATTATTCGGGTTATTGAGTTGGGTTTATTAGGGGTTTGTCTTTGTTGAAGAAGCCGAGATTTTCGCCGATGTAGGCGAGATTAAGAAGATGCCATTCTTCTTCTTGTTGTTGTTGTTGTTGAATTGCGAAGAAGATGAAAGCTTGGGTTGGAGAAAGCATAAGGAATCAAAGGGGAGGATAGAACATGATGAAGGCAAAAGCGAGAAGATGCATTTTGGAAATGAAATGGAACGATTTTAGTGTTCTTCGCGGAAAGAAGGCGGTGAAGAAGAAGCGGTGGCCGTCTGCTAGGCGGTGGATGCATCGGAGAATAACACGTGTAGAAAAACTTTTGAGTTGTCGGAAAAAAAAAGGGGGAAAAAAAAAGGAAGAGGACGACGAAAGAAAAGATGCAGCTTTAATAGTCTACTAGTGGATGTACCCGTGCGATGCACGGGGCTCACTCATTTTTATTTTGATTTTAATAACCGTAGTAATGTCTAGAATATTAAAAAGAGAAGATGCATTAAATGGAACATTGCAGAAGGTGCCTCCTAAGAATTAAAAGGGAATTTAGTAGAAGGCATTACAATTACAAAGCTATGATATTATTCCGTAAAAAATAGATACAAAAACTGTTTACCACAAACTGATTTTTATTGTAAGATAATTAATTCTTTAAACGCTGATAGACTTTACACTGTACTATTAAGCAGCAATTCAAAGTAAACACAAGCCAAATTTCATGCATACATTTTATTATGGTTGTTCAGTGATCTCAACAATGCGGTGAAAACGTTTAGTAGGCACGAAACACAAATGACAACATGTTATTCTTAGTACATAATGGATATTTAACATGTCCATAAGCTGTTGGAATTTCCACAGCATCCAAGAAGAGGAATGTCATCTTGTAGACAAAGCCCCCAACAAATCTGACAATAGAAGTAAAGCCCCAACAGAACCACATATGTTGTATTATGTACAAAAACCGGAGGAAACATTTGAAGTCAGATGACAGTTAAAGGATTAAAAAAAGATTCATAAAACACAATCCTAAATAGCCACCTATTATAGTATTAATGATTCCGGCAACATTCATTGATTTGTTAACTTTTTACTACCAAAGAATTTTATGTGCCATAAGGTTTAGCCATAATCGAACAGTAAACAAGCACAAGCATCACAAGAAAGTAACACGTAGGAAGTGTCATTCTTTTTGTTATTTCACCTAGAGTCATCCTAATAAGAAGTTAAGGAAAGAAAACTCCAAAAGGAAATTCTACAATGCTAAACTATCAAAGGTCATGTTATTAGTGCAATCTACCATTAGATTATTGGTTTAAGTGTTAATCCTGCAAGGGAAAAAAATGAAAACAACTTCTCATTATATTTGGATAGAATGAATAATCCATGAAATAGAGGGAATGCAATTTAAGTCGTGATTTTTCACTGTTACGAACAGATTTGCTAAAATGCCTCCGTATAAGGAAAATGTAGAAGAGACTCGAAAGAGACCAAAAGAAGATAAGTATTCACTTTCTAAAGGAAAAATCACATAAAAAGCATACCTGAGTGAAAAATGTTGCCACATGCAAGTACTCTAAGCATGTATATTGTACATGCATCCACAAGCTAATAACAACAAAAATCAAATGAGGAAAATTAACATGAATATTATATAGAGAATGGAAAAAACACAAGACATGAAAGTACTCGGTAAATCATAATTGAAACAAAGATCAATGACAAAGATGCTTTTGTGCGACAGATAAGCAGAATAATGAAAAAGTTCGAGATAGCATTTGTCAGAACCAGAATGCACAAAGCCTGCAAGTCATTCCTTCAACTGAAGCATATACAGAATATTGTTCGGATACAAAAATGAAAACGAATGATTCTCCTTTAAGCTTTTTCGTTAAGCATAGTGCCATAGTCATCAAAAGATGTGACGAGATACAATCAATATCGGCAATCATGTGCGTGTAAGGTGGATCATCTAAGCACCGATTGACCAAGAAGATACGTTTTCCAAGTCTTATTAGCCTAGTGGTGCGTGCTTAGGTAGATACATAGATGGATATCGGAAAAAACAAAGAAACCAAAGACCAAAATTGTAACTGGCACTGGTGAGAAAACTCAAAAACGATACCAATGCTTGAGCCGTAGGACCATTTGTGCACCACGTCTTATTTCCGTTTAAAATATAGCCACCATCAACTCGATCGGCTTTACTGTTCATGCTAAGACATCAGAGCCACCTGGGAAAAACACCAATATTGATAAAATGAATAGTAATAAATAAAAAGCCTTCACAAAAACATTATACCTCACGGTTAAGCAACTATTGTTTCCTACATGAAGGCTTACTGGCTGAAGAGAAATGAATCTAGAACTCAACAACAGGACAATTGAAATAGTTGAGCAGGAATGCATCGTCCATCAAATGTTGCAGGAACTGGTGAATTAGATAACTAAAGCAAAAGCATCACAAAAGAAAAATAGTGAATGTCTGTGCAAGGCTTACCACACTCACGTGATGAAATCCTCTAGAAGAAAAACAAAGCAAATACATGAGAATAAGGACCATTTCCAGCATGAGTTATGACTCGAAATCTTTTATAAACGCATGCCATAATGTAAAGTAAAGCAAATTCTTCCATATGTTGGCCCAAACATTCTTATTTGTTGATTATAGAACAGTGTTTTAATTGAAGCCTAACCAATTAGCCATTTTAGTATTGATCAGAGACTTACAAGTGACATACACCATCCAAATCAGACTGAGTACAGAAAAATTATTAAAGATGGAAAAAGCTCTGAAGAGTTCAGGCAAATCTATGGTAAATACATTTGCTTCTGATCAGGATTTCAAATCATAGCCTACAAACATAGTAGCACTTGGTCATATGCAATAGCAATAGAATATATAAGCAGAATAGCAGAGAAAATTTAAAACAACTTACCAACTGATTTATATAAAGGTTGGAATGAATTCCATAAGAAAGGGAAACCAAACCAGATGCACGACTAACTTCTTCCATAGCTATGCAGTGTTCTAAATAACCAAGGCCAAGTCCTCCGTATTCCTCTGTAGAGATTCAAATCGGGATAATAACCATATCTTAGACAACCACAAAATATACGAACAATCTATTCGAATCCTTAGAAACATTCAAGAATCTGGTTGAAGTAACACTAAAATCAAGGCTAGCCAGCAGAACAATAATTCAGGGAACGAAGGGCAAAGAGTTGGTTTAAGTAACATGGAGTCCAAAATCTCCCATGAGTTTCCATAAATTAACTTCTTGAGACAATAGCATATAATCAATTCATGAGTTTACACAAAAGAATAGCAAAATCCAACTTAACCAAACGTAAAGCGAGGGGACCATTGTCTCAATTCAAATTGCACCAACATCAACATCATCAAGTAGTGGATTCCAGTATGTTTTACCAGGCAAAAAGAAATATTGGCAGAATGAATGAATTAACAATAATGTCAAAGATAAAACAACCAAATCCGGACTTGCGAGTTGTGACAATGAAATAAGTAACATAAAACGGAGAATTACAACCGGTGGGAGTGGGAAGG
The DNA here is from genome assembly GCA_036785695.1 of Gentiana straminea. Classification (NCBI taxonomy): domain Eukaryota; kingdom Viridiplantae; phylum Streptophyta; class Magnoliopsida; order Gentianales; family Gentianaceae; genus Gentiana; species Gentiana straminea. The sequence continues at coordinate 174,110 of JAVUPR010000417.1, read as the reverse complement.
CGTTTGTTTGATCAATTTTGGTGGCATGAGGAGCAATATTGTCTTGGGCAAAACGAGCCACACCTTCCTTAAACTGTGAAGACCTAAAACCATCGATTCAACCAATTAAGAACACAAAAAAATGGTTATCATCCAATCCAATGAGCCGGACATAACATAATACATACCTTCAAATTTCGGGTATCATCAACTAATGAAGTGGAAAAAGCTGCAGCCTTGTAGAATTTCTCCATAAACCAGATGATGCTCCAGACCTTACTATAAACAATCTCTGCAGATGATGCTCCAGACCTTCTTCGCTATTCACTATACTATGGACTAAAAAAATAGTTAGATAACAAAATTGATCTCTTTCCGATCAACAAAAACCTGCCGATCCAATATCCACCTATAACCTCAAATTATTTGCTCTGCAGAATAAGAAAATAAATAGCGAAGCAAATATCAAGATCTGAATCTTTAACTCTACACAAAACATCAGAGAGAGAAGAATTAGTTTCCTTAGAGATGAGAAAAGCCGATTAATGGGACTAACAAATTAATATTTGTGTAGTTGATGTCTCCTGCTTCATATTCAAACCAAGTCGCCTATTTGTGATATGACAATGAAGACGAAAACCACCACCATCAACTGATTCTACGCCATCGCCACCATCTATGCAAATTGCCAGCAACGTCCGATTCTGCACAAGCAAGAAGAAGAAAAATTAATCTATCAATTAAAAACACTCATTTTAATGAAGGTGTGAATAAAAAAAAGGGGTCTTCATTTAAAAGGACTTGGTCAACCCTCTCTTCATTTAAAAGGGTCTCTTCATCTAAAAACCCTTCATTTTACACACAAAATCAAACCCTTTTAAGCAGAATCACTCCAGTCAAAGCCCCTTTAAGCAGAATCATCACCTGCGCACCCTTTTAAATAAATTTCCCTAAAAAAAAATATTACCGGTAAAAAAAACAAGAATAAAAAAGAAATGAAGAAAGTAGATTCATCCCATGAATACACCTCAAATCCACCACCGCCATCATCACATTGATGCCACCGTCACCATTTACGCTGCCTCATCCGATTTTTCACCGCAAAAAAAAGTTGAAAACTTATTGTATCAATTAAGAAACAATTTCTGTGACACAACAAAAGAAATATAATTATCAAAAAAGAATTAAGAAGGAATGAAGATGGAAGATTCATCCTTGCAGAGATAATTTTAGACGATAAAAGGAGTAGAATGGTGGCGGTGGTTAAGTGGTAAAGTCGGCTGGCTAGAAGACTATGGAAGAGTGTAGAATGGTGTAGGGTATGCAATTATAGTATTTATTGGGAGGGGCATGTGTGCAATTAAGTTATTTTTAGGGGGCATGTGTGCAATTTTGTACCATAAACGGCGTCGTTTTCGGTGAAAAAAGGAATGGACGACGAAGAAGGGAGGCCGACGAAAATCTTCACGCTTATTAATACTTCTTATCTAATCTAACTAGTGGTCGGTACCGTGCTACGCACGGTGTTGCCCCTACTTGGTTGTGTTGTTCATGTTTTGTTCGGGAGGTTGTTATGTGTTGTTAATGTCTCTGCTGCGTTGTGCTGAGCCGTAGACTTTGCCTGATCCGGCATTTCATACTGTGGTGGTGGTGCTGTTGCGTTGTCTTGAGAGTTTTCCATGATACTTTTGTATCCCTGATCAACAAATTCAGATGATATATCAATATAATCACCCCCTATGTATATCATAGAATAGTGCAGATTGAATTCTAGCAGTGGTATAAATTGTCACCGCGAAGCCTAAACGAATGAACTGATAGTACTGAGTAATTATTTGGCTAGAACCTGCAAATTTAACAGCCATATTTTCAGGGCATATTTTTCTATTTATTTAGTTCAAGACATGTATAGAATTACGGTGATGCCGTACAGAAATTCTACTACGGAGACTTGTTAACAAGATGCCATCAAAACAAGATATGTAGCATCAAATCGACCACAAATAAGCTCATAAACAAAGTAAGGCTTTCAGTAACTGAATTTGCTGGAAAATTCGATTGTGGACACTACTTAACGAGGAGTTTTACTTACATTCGATCATAACACAATATGCGGCATTTTACATGCTTCGAACAAACTCAGAAATGAAGTATGCCTGTAGAAGCACAATGAAATAATCCATGTATTTAACTCATTTTTTTAGCTAAAGTACAGATGCATCCTACAATAGCAGTTTCAAATAAAGAAAGACCTATATAAGCAACCTATCAACTATAAGACCAAGTAGTGTATATATTCTAGATATAAACCAGGTTGTAGTACCTACATGTAACTACGGGGTTTGCAATAGATCCCCTAACTATTGAGGTTTGCAGTAGCACCTCTAACTACACTGACCTAAAGCAATTGCGTTGTTCACAAAGCAGAGTAACCACAATACCTTCTTTCCAAACTGTTAAAAAAACCAGCCAAGTAAGTAGAGTTCTAATGCGAAAATCAGACTATTAACTTTGTAGAGTAAGTTATTGCAAAGCAAACATGCTACAATTGACATCATATCAAATGTCAAACTTTGATACCATTTCACAAGCGTGAAGCATATGGCATAACCACGGGGGAAAGGGATATGAAAAAGGGCATATTCGTAATTCAAGATTCTACTGAAAACTGTAAGGTTTTGGGGTTGATGATACCATTTGAGCCAGTTGCTTTGTTGTAGTCTTCTGCATTGAAAAGGTCTTCATAATACTTTTTCCAATATGATAGCTTTTTTGTTTTTACTAATTCTATGCTCCCACAACTACCCCTCAGAAGCAACAATACCTGCAAATTAAATAAGCACACGAATTAGGGGACGAAACGGTAATTTGTAGCGCCTAGTAGTGTACGAGACAAAGAGACTTGTATCGTAGGTTGCACAGGTACATATTCATGGTACGGATAGTCGATCTGGGCAGTTTTTCATTCAAGATCTGAAGGTTTTTACTCAATTTTCAGTAATGTTCTTCATTTACATATCGGGGTTATAGATATGCATATCTAAATCATGTAACGAGCTTTTGGAAAATCCAAATTCAACCCTAAATGCGTATCCTAAGTATTCGGTGTGTCGGTGTTTGTAATTATAGATAGATTCTAAAACATACATTCCTGTTCGATTTTGTTAATTAAAATGGCTAACTATAAATCTCTTACCATGAACATAACATCTGGATAAGATAGTCTCCGATTCAGAATCGATTAGAACTAATTATAGTGATTAAGGATGCTAAATTAACATATATACACATACCTGACTGATTCGAGGACGTAATACCGAAGATTCTTGCACGCATAAAAAAGCAGCCAATATCATCAGGTTCATCTCTGTGTGATTGTAATCAGTGAGTAACGGATCAACAAGCTCGTTTATTCTGTTCTTCTTCATCAACGGATTTGCCTAGCACGTAATGAACAAGAATTCAGACAAGGTTGATAACCGTTTAATTTGTTACATGCAGATTCGCAGCTTTCGGAAAAAAAGATGATTAATTGGGAAAACAAAGAGAGCATACCCACATAACGAGGCTTTTTTGCGTATAATCTAAGGCACGACGTCCGGTAATAAGCTCAAGAAGCAGGACTCTAAAAGCAAAAATATCGGTTTTTTCATCAGCTATGCCATGCAATAAGAATTCAGGGGCAAGATATCTGTATATCAACATTGAAAAACTAATCTTTACTCAAATTGTTATGCAGAAAAGAAAAAAATAAAATCGGTTCTTTAAAATTTGCAAACCCGAATGTGCCTTCGAATTTTAACACACTGAGGTGAGTCCATTGTTCTGGTAGCCATTTTGCAAGCCCAAAATCACAAATCTGAACCAAAAACAGTTTATGCAAGTAAATCAAAGGTCTAAAAGTTAATTAATAAAGCCAAATAATTACGATACCTGAGGCTCGAAGTCTTTTGTAAGAAGTATATTAGCAGCCTTAATATCTCTATGGATAATCCTCCTTTGACAACCTTCATGAAGATACAACAACCCTTTTGCAATCCCTAATGCAATTTGATACCGAATATTCCAATCGAGTTTCTCTTTTGAACCTATAAAAGGTAATTTAAACGCCAAAACATATGTTATACAACAGTTATATTTTATAAGAAAATCAATCAAATTAATGAGACAAAACCGCGTTAAAGTAAGCAATGAACTAACTTTGAAGCAAAGAAGCCAGACTTCCATTTGGAGACAGTTCAAGAACGAGGTATAATCCGCCTTCAACCCCATAACCGATCAATTTAGCTGTATCGGGATGGTTAAAGTGAGCCATGATTCCAAGCTCGGTAAGTAAATCACGGATTCGGTCCTCGTTTGGACTGCGTGTAAGTCTCTTGATTGCAGCATACTGCCCTGTTCTTAAACATCCTTTGTAAACTTCAGCATAACCACCCTTTCCAATTATATTATCTACGCGTTAAACACGACATTATAATACGAATATTACTCGAAAAAAGCTTCAGACTATTCGTAAAAAATGCAGAAATTTAATGACTGACCTTTACAAAAGTTCTTGGTAGCAGTTTGGAGTTCAGAGAGAGCAAAATTCTTCCACTGAGGCTTTAAATAGTTGAAATCAGATTCCATAATCGGAATCAATCCGGAAGAAACGTCTTTTCTCATGCTACTACTGAATCTTGTAGATAAATGGAGGACATCGATACCAATATACTAATTATGGATTCAATCTAGTCATCAAAAGTGGCTCACAGGTAAAAACCATCAAAACCAACAGCTCCACTCAAATCCCACCAAAAAGAACTCGATCTTCAAAATGTAAAACTCAAAAAATAATGCAAGAAAATGAGTTTGTGAGTAATTAAAAAAACTGGAGTTAAGAGAAAACGAGCAAAAGAAGCGGTTTGGGATTTTTAAATGTTCGCGCTTCCATTCATCTCTTCTAGTGTTGTGGTAGATGGCATCATTGGGCCACTGCCCTCAGCAAGGATTCAAAATCATAGGGTAAAAGCCCTCATTTCAATTAGAAAGAACCAGTAAAGGGCACAAGAAAAACAGTTATGAGAATACCAACACGTGTACACACAGAATCTGTAACGATTTACACAAGATTTTCTTCATATGGCGAGCACGTGGGCAAAAGCTTCTGAAATCCTTATTCCGGCTTCACTGGTTCGAAAAACCTAAAACAGACAAATGACAAAATTAGGCAGAATCCATTCAAATCAGAAAAATAACTGCATAGATATCAACATAATAAGCAAAGGTACAACCTTGATTTATGGATTGACTACGAATCCAGAGAATTGAAGATCAATAGCTTTGATTTAAGCATATGCTGAAAGATACCCATCCAAAGATAGCACCTTTCACACTCGCACTTTCTGCAAAAAAACATTTAGGCACAAAATCAAGATAGATTCTGAATCGAATCAGCAATAAGTGATCACATATTAACATTAAAGGAGAGATATGACCTTTTCGATGATTTGAAGCCTTCACAGTGAGTATCCTGCATTTGTTCGAGAAAATGAAGGAGTAAATGCTTCGAACCATCAAGATTCGCAGTAAAGGTGCAAGCTTTCACCTTGAAGCCTTCCTAAAAACAAATTCATCACATGGTTGCTTCTAAGGAAGAAAATTTCCGGAGTCAAGCTTTCCTGAAATGATCTTGGTCACATGGTGGCCTGTTTCAACCGAAAATCGTGGCCGGAGATCATTCGAATCACATAAGGCATGTGACTGAGACGATTAGAGAAGAGAGACGGTTTCATGGAAATCCGGGCCAGCTCTACCACGTATAAGCAGGAGAGTAGAAGATGTCGAAGTGAGGCGGTGAGGTCGAAGAGTGTATGGAAAAATAGGTAGTGGAAGAGTAGACGTGGAGTCCAGCAAGGTTGAAGCAAAAGGCGGTTACTTTTTCGTCGTTCGTCGCCCATCCAATTTGCACAGTATGATATATACTATACTAGGTGGGGTAACCGTGCTTTGCACGGTGTTGCCCCTACCTCAGTTTTTTTTTTCCGTTTTTTGTTGGAGAGGTTGTTTTGTGTTGTTAATGTATGTGTTGTATTGTGCTAAACTGTATACTTTGCCTTTTTTCCGCACTACTTACGGTTGTGGTGATGAACTCTGAAATCAGAATCTTCATTGTTAAAATTACAATACAACAGTAAGAAGTAGAAGTACATAGGCATTAGAATTAGAAAGCAATTAATTTTCTGGAACAGATGTGGAAGAGGCTGATTGTGTGTACTCACATGACATTTTAGCCTGGTGAAAACACCAATAAGGCCAGCATTGTTTTAGTTAACAGGCTCCATTGTTTAGTCTTCTGAAGCTAGGTGAAGATCCTCTTGAACGTACTGTTGCAGAGCTGGAAACTGTATTGGGAAAAATACATAGAGACACAGGGTTGAAAAACACATGTGGCAGTGAACACATTAAAGAAAAACCAACGATATTTGGAACCGAAAGGTTGTTGTAGTTATACTGAAAGAACGTGTAGTATTTGTTCTCATTTTTTACCGTGTATTAATTTTTGCTGTGTGTACAGTAAGTAGTAAGTCAGTGATGTGGTTTAGTAACTTAATAAACTCTAAACAGAAGATAAATGTGTCTCTCATAAATGATGTGGTTTACCACTTTGTCTGAAATCTGTAATCATAGTAAAAAAACATGCATACAATTTGAATTAATGCCATCCTTTTTACCCTCTACTTTTCTTTCTGCCTTGCTTTAATTGTGTTTTTCATGTCCCCTTCAATTGCCTTTCTTTAGCAATCTTTTTCCTTTACTTTCACCACTTTTCTTTTCTTTTCTTTTCTTTTAAACTTTCTTTTTTCTTACTGCAGATTTCTCAGATACTTGAAATTACCTGGTCAGGTGTCAGATCAAATGATAACCTGGCATCGCTTTCGGTTCCCTGAACACAAACACATGAAAGACCTTTGCCAAGCCATGCTGCTGATCCTGCCACAACCTCTGCTAAAATAGAAGGATAAATCAAACTTAGAAACCGAAACTTTAAATATTAATGTGTTAATTTTACAGTATCTGACGATCAACACACATTATATCAGGAAATATAGCTATGTAAAACAAAAACATAACAATTGCCAGTGTCAATCTACACATTTGCTTGGTCACCTGTCTCACTAAGTCTAAGTGTGGCAAATATTACAGGCAACTGTATAAAGTAAACGATCACCATTTGGTTCATCGACAAGTTTCCTTCAAAGCAAATTATATATATACATACATCTACCCATAAAAAGGTTAGAAGGAACCAAAAGTCATCACAGATTCACCAGAAGGTGTTATATTTTCACGCTCATTTTCAATACGCAAATAAACAGTTCCCTATCATAAGTTCCAACCTCAAAAGAAACCAAAAAGTATGAACTTGATTTTTATACAATTGACAAAAGCTTCACTTTCAATACACGAGCACCGTCGTCTTTTCCACATCGGTACCTAAGTTTCTATTCATGCAAATGCAAGTATGCCATTATATTCATTCAAAGATAACAATTTCTTTCAAAAATTTCTAAGTGAATCAGCTCAGTTGTTTATCCCCAAAGTTCATAGCAGTGAAAAACTTCTTCTATTGACAAAGGAAAATTCCCAAAATATTTCTAAAATAACTACAAATCCAAGTTTAGTAGATCAGATATAATATACTCATGTGAATCTAAAATTGCAGAAAGAGCAAAGCAGAGCATTCAAAAATTGTCAGCACCTAAAAGTAGCAAAAACTCACCACAAAAATCACTGGAAATAGACATGAACATATCCAATGTTTTTCAATTTCACAGATCCAATCTTCAAACAATCTCATATAACTTAGAAAAGTGCAATCAGATTAATGAATAAGCACATCCAACACATAAAAAGAAAAGACAAAAAGGTGACCACACAATAATGGTTGAAAATGAAAGTTAGAAACAAATGAACAAACACATTTGAAAGCTTAAATGTAAAATTACCAGAATTGGAATGACGAGTTTTGTTGCTGTTGGCTCTATCATAGCTTTGAGTCATTCTCCTCACACCAACAAATGGTTCTCTATCATTCAACGCCATTTCTCTCTGTTTTCTTCAAAACTGTAAGTCATTAAGGAAAACTGTATTCGAAATTCCTATCCAAATGCAGTGAAGCTACACCTCGTTTCCTCAATCAGAATCAAACAAACTTACATCAAATGCTTGAAAAATCCGATGAACGACCTGGAAACGTAATTCAAATTATATGATCCACAAAATCGTAGCTCAAAAACGAAAAACTATTACGTTTATTCTTCAAACCTGTTGATTGCACCTCCTATTCCATCTCAAACTCCACGGACGAGCAAATGCAGTAGGTCTCAAAGCTTTTCTCTGCTCAATACTGTAAAATTTTCTACTCTTTTCCTCTTGATGCTCGTAGGAAAATTAGAGGGCCTCAGTTTATTTTGGTGTCAGAGGTTGTGCTTTTCATTCGTTTTGCATTATTCATCTAGCTTACAAAAAAAAGTCCCACTCACAATTCATGTAAGCATGCAGTGATCTTAATATAAACAAAATTAATACCTTTACAGTTCGAAACGCGTGCATCACATCTTATACAGTAACTTATGAAAACATCAGATAATATTATTACAGTTCATATACTTGACTGAACTGCACAATGTCAAAATAGAATTGGTTTACTCATGATGCACATCTAACTGAACATACATCAAGAAGCAGATAAAGCAGTTGGTTGAACATACATCTGATGTACAAAATACAGCTCTTATATTGTTACGAGATAGTAATCTCCAAATTGCCGGTCAGAAATCATAACAGAAATGTATATGTTTCATCACCACTGCTCACTCCAGATGGTATCAGCTCACAAAACATTAACAATCTATTTCCCTCTAACAGGATTTCTGCAATATAGTAGTATCATTTGTACACAGGGCAAGAAATAGTCTGCATCTTAGTCAATGTTCACAAACCTTCCATTTATGTAACCTCAACAAACCTTCCATATATGACACATGACAGTCAATATACACATGACATCTCAGCACCATATCAAAGAAAGGTCAAGCCTTTCATACACAATCCTTTACAAAACACATTCAGCCTAAAATCAGGGCAGAGATCACTTCTAATCAGTATAATAAATGCATAATCGATATTAACAAAAGGTAAATGGTTACCTCCCTGAAATAGATGAATACGAGTGTAAAGATTCGATTTTGAACATTGAAACACCAAGCCATTAATGCACTCATAGCTGCGAATCAAACCTTGAAGGATTGCACCATAAGCCATACATATTTTTGGAAAAACGTTTGCAGCGCTGATTCGAAATTTGATTCAATGAAAATCCTCATGACTTTGTCAAATCGTGTTGCTAGCAGAGCAGAATTGTGTAAAAAGCCCATTCTCCAAAAAAAATATTATAATTAATATAAAGTTACCTGTCAGAAAGATGAACTGAAGGCTTTTGATCCCGATTCATCGAATTCTGAGGTTTAAATGCTCAAATCAGCACCATATCAAAGAAAGGTCAAGCCTTTCATACACAATCCTTCACCGTCTGAAGAAAAGGGATATGGCAAAGGTTTTCTTCAGAGCAAATTGTCGAAGAAGATGGGCTCTCACCGATCACTGAATTCAACAACGATGAAGTGGGAAATGCTCCATCACCGTCTGAAAAGCTCCAATTTATAATCACCGAGCTGAGGGCGGTGGAAAAAATAGCTAGTGGAACGTTAAACGTGGAATGTCGCCGTTGGAGAAGAAGGCGGTGGCACAACCAACAGATTACTCTCGGTCTAAAACGCAAAAGGAAGCTACAATCTCACTTAAATACAGATTAAAAGAAATCCCCAAAAGCCAAAAAAAAATATAAAGAAAAAGGGGTTTTTACCTGACTATAGGTCTTAACCTGAGAGTCCAGCTTAAACCTCCAATTTTGCAGATCCTGCAGTTTCAAGTTCAGATTAGTAATGAATACGAGCCCAGAGACGCTAAACAACTCATAACAAGCTCAAAATCACAAAATAAACACATTCAAACAAATCACCTGTTTCAGATTCTGAAGCTTACTTAGAAGCTCTTGCCTTGGAGTATTTAGTTCCTACAAAATAGTGGCAAAAAAAAAAACCTGCTGTAAAGCTACATGAAAAGTTAAAGCTGTGCGTTACCCATCACCCATTCAAAAGTTCAAACTTTTTAAGAAAAATTATCAAAATTACCGCAAGCTTCGGAGTAGCAGGGGCTGCATAATTCTCTTTATGCTGCAAGCAAAATAAAAGATAACAATTAAATTACAAAACATTACCCGATTGAGACCCAACCCGGAATCAAACGAAATTGTGCTGGCGTCCTGAAGGATGAAATGAGGTTTGTGAGGCTTGAGAATCGCCCAAACGAGGAGGATGACAAAGAGTATGAGGAAGAGGAGGATGAGGAATGTTGTGCAAAGTCGCTGGATGAACTTTTGACGTTTGCCTTTGCGGTGGCTGCACTCTTTAGGCATTTTTTCGAGCTTTGAAGCTGCCGGTGGAGGCTAAGGAGGTGGCGCCGGCGGCGGTGGAGAGAGCCGTCTAGCTAGCTAAAGAGAGTTTGAGAACGATGCAATCGGGGGGAGGGGGGTTGTGAGATAAGGAATGGAAGGTGCAAGGCTTTTGTGGGCGGTGCGAAGAAGTTAGTGGAAAGTCACACGTGGAAGAGGAACAGTGGGTCAGGAGGCGTTGTGTGAATTCTCGTTCGTCGTCCGTCGTTTTCGTCGTCTACCTATTTAGCAGATTTATAAGGTACAACAAGGTAGATATACGATATATACTAGTGGTGAATCCCACGCTGAGCAAGGCACGGCATGCCCGTGAGGATATAAACGTAGAAGTTGAAAAAATATGAAAGTCATATAGTTTAAAAGATGAAGCGTCCACATAAAAATAGTTACAAATGTACGCATTTTTATTTATACTTAAACATATAGTTAAAAAGATACATATGTTTAGTTACAAAAACTGGAATATGATGATTGCAAAATTACCGTCATGTATTTTTATTGATTCCATCCATTGTATATTTTAGTCTATGATACTCAGCATTGATATAACATACATCGGAAAATAGGAATAAATATTAATGTGATTTTTCCATCGGTTTTCATAAACTCCGGAAAAGAAACTGTAATAACAATAATACAATATCTTTATTTTATGTATTCATAGTGACATTCGAATCCGTATAATTCTTTTTAAAAAAAAGATTTTTTTATTAAGAAAAAAATAAACCTGAAAAAAAGGCCAAACGTTGCATCGATGTGTATATGAATATCGATGTGTATATAAATATATTATATCACAAAAAGACTACATGAACGTTCATTATTCCCTTTTTTTTTAATACAATGCCGTTTTTTTTTTGACTAAAAACCTTTTTTTTAGATGACGGCGCGTACGCAAGATACAACCTACCGTACGATGTATTTATTATATCTATTCATACTCATATTCGAATCCATATAATTGTCTTTATAGAAAGAACGAAAAATCAATAATAACAGCGTATTACTAACAAACAAAAAATTGCTCGAGATGGAACCTCAAACCTATTTATATTTTACTTCATCATACTCATTAAAACATACATCGGGAAATAGAACTAAATATTAATGTGATTTTTTTATCCGTTTTCATAAACAACGATCATAAACGAATAGGAAAAATATAACAACAATAATACACTATATTTAATAGATATAATTCTTTCTAAAGAAAAAAAAAACTACAAAGAAGAAGAGAAAGTGATTGATATAGATATGTATATATATATACATCATATCACATAGATGCATATATAGATACATCATATCACATAGATGCATATATAGATACATCATATCATAAAATAGATACATGAAACTTCCTTCTCCAATTTTCTGTTCCTTTTTAAAATTAAAATTCCGTTATTATTCTTTTTTAATTTTTTGTTTATCAAAGAATATTAATGTGTTGTTCTCATCCGTTTTCATAGACGACGATGATAGACGAGTAAAGAAAAATATAACGAAAGTAATACAATACATTTAATAGACATATTCCCTGTAAAAAATGAAAGCTTAAAAAATAAGAGAAAGTGATTAATAGTAGATGTGTATGTAGACACATCATATCACATATATGTTTATACGGATACATTGTATGACATTCCATATTTTTTTTAAAATTTTTATTTGGGTTTATCAAAAAATATTAATGTGATGTTCTCATCCGTTTTCATAAATGATGATTTTATTTTGTTCTAGATGTGTATATAGATACATCATATCACATAAATATACATACATATCGGATACATCATATCAAGAAATGGATACATGAATCTTCCCTATGATTTTTTTTAATACAATTTCGTATTTTTAAAAAATAAGACATAATTCCTTGTTTAAAAAGAAAGCTTAAAAAATAAGAGAAAGTGATTAATAGTAGATGTGTATGTAGACATATCATATATATATATATATATATATATATATATATATATATACTAAGACAGAGACCGTGCGTGCAAGGCACGGTCAATGCCCATTCCAAAACTTTCGTTATATTGTGTTTCTAGTATGCAAATGCATCATTTGTGCTAACACATGAAAAGTAAGTGGCATATGCATTTTTGGTGCAGCCAAAGTTATGTATATTACTAAACATTTATGCACACCATGGTGTATGTATTAATGACTCGTATTTTGCCAACAGGACAGACTATTAAGCAAAATATGATACAAAACAACTAACATTAATAATAGGGACAGGATGCTACAACTTCAAATGTGAACTATGAGTCACTTTTGCTTCTTCTTTGCCTTGTTCTTGTTTTTCTTAATCGGACTTTCCCTTATAGGAACAACATCATGCTCACCGATTGTGGAGTGGGGTATAAATGTTTCTTAATCGGACTTTCACTTAATCGGACTTTCCCCTCACCAGGCATTGATCTCGTAACAAAGGTCTCCTCAAGCAGTATAAGCGAGGGGTGAGAGGAGGAGAATATAGCCGGAGAAGAGAGGCTGAATTTTATTTTTGTGTTGAAAATTTATTTATTTTAATGGAAAAGAGATGATATGTGTATAAATGAAATAGAAAAGACGTGGAAGATAATGAACTTCCACGCGTGAGGTATCAAGAAACGTGGCAAGGGAAATGGATCAGATTTGTTTTGCTTTTTTTTTCCCTGAAAGGATATGAACACACGTGTATATCAATAAAATTAGTTCACCTCCAATGAAACAAGAGACGATTAAAACTTATTATCAACCCAAAAGCGTCATACTATAAAAGTCGTATATGCATATTCACAAACGAATTCAATAGTTTACAAACTACCAAAAATGTATCAATATCTTGTGGAAAAGGCCGGCTCACAAATATATAGAAGTAAATACGTACCCAAAAAAATCGATGACTCCCCAAAAAGTTCGACATAGACATGGAATATAAAATATATACGTAAGAAAGGGAAAAAAAACCCCCCCCCCCAAAAAAAAAAAAAACCAATGACACCATAAAAAACCGACATAGACACACAATACAAACAAATTTTAGTATATTGAAATATCATATAGTTGTATCGTAGAAAAGATATAAGAAAAAAGAACAAAAAAAACAAAAAACAAAACTAAAACCCCAAAAAAAAAAAAAAACCACACACTCACACAATTTGTTAAATCAATCGAGAATATATAAAAAACTGGTAGCAAACGTTACCGTGGATAAAAAAAGCATTGGGATTTTCTGTAGATCCCGTAACTACGGGGTTTTCCATAGATCCCCTAACTATTGGGGTTTGCGTAGTACCCTTAACTACACTTACCTCGAAGCAATCTTCTTCTTCCCGAAACAAAGAAAGTGTAATGCCTTTTATTCGACAAGTCGCCGTAAATAGTAGTCGTCGTAAGTACGGCAATATAGTGACTATCATATGTTGACCAAACAAAGGTGATAGTCATCTCAATATTGAAACCAAGACAAGGGCGTAGAAAAGATGAATGTGCATGAGTATTCAGAGTGAGAGTGAACACATGTCTGTGTGTACGCATGGGCAACATATTTATAAGGGCCCAAAAAATGTTATGCAAAGGAAAACAGAAAGAATACAGCTCTAATGTGTGAGCGTCAGGGTAGAAATGATTCATAGGTGAAATAGTAATTAAATGGCAAATACAAACTGAAAAGCATATATAAGGCACACAATTAACAGTAAACATCTAAATGTAAGAGGATAACTAACACAAGAAGTATGTGAAATAAAATTTAAGAAGAAGGTCTCCTTAGAATGAAGAAGTAAACCTATTAAAAAGGAAAGTTACCCGACATAAAAAAAGAAGGAATAACGGTTAGAAAACATTAAAAGCGATAGTTTTGAAAGCAAAAGCACTTTCACGTAAGAAGAGTGGATGGAACAAGCAAGAATGCTTTGGAAAAAAAAAAGCACGAACAAAGGTAATAAATAGCGAAGTAATTAGATGCCTTCAAAGACAATAAGAAAAGGAATGTAAAAAAGAATAGCTCAATATGTAAAGGAAGACCCAAAAAAAACCTTATCGCCTAATACTTTTGAAAGCATAAGAGCTTCCACGTAAGATTAGATCTACGAAGTATGGAGTACTTAGGAAAAAAAGATTAACGAACATAACATATAGGGAATTTAGCAATCAAATCAATGCGGCGGAAGGTAAACATAACATAAAACATAAAATATAGCTAATCTAGTATTGAAGGTTGGAGTAATCCATAATCTAGTGTCATGCTTTGTATGCGGATGTACCGATTTGTATGCAAAAGATCACAAAGTGCACTATGACTACACCGGAAAACAAATCTTAAGTGTAAGGTAGATGGATTATACGGATTGTAAACAAATCCACATGAAGGTTTAGTATTGTCACCAAATCAATCCATTAAGATATACTACAAACGATAGAGTCGATAGGGGGAAAAAAGCGATTTTATACGGCAATCCGAAACAAAGACACACGAGAAGCTTAATTTCGGAGAAGTATGTATGTTTGTTTTCTAGGAAACAGAGCACGCATGAACGATTACCGAACAAAAAAACAAAACCGAAGTGTAGATGAATTATATGGATTGTAAACGTACCCGTATGTGAAGGCTAGGTACTATCAAAATTAATCTATACTAAAATATACTACAAATTATATTAGCTACCGGGCGATAAAAGCATACTTGGTACGAGAATATCAAATAATACAGACATTAAAGGCTTATATTTTGGAGACTAAAAGTTAATTAGTACACAAATCATACCTGAAACAGAGCAATCTTATGATATGCAGTAGATGTTTTCATATCTATAAAGAAGGAAACCCAAAAGGGAACCAAAAAAAGGGGAAAAAGGTAAGATTCATGAATGGTAAGATCTAGAAGGCGTAGAAAAATAGTTAACCAAGCGTATTGCAAGCAAATGAATTCTTAGTCGAGCCATGTGTGTAATACAAGAAATACTTTAGCATAAGACCTAAAACATGTGCGAGGGAGAAAGTAGACCATGATAATAAGAAGTGAGAGAAAAAAATACATACCTTGTATGGAAAGGATTTGAAGCACTTACTGAGAAACTGCAAAATTACATAGAATAAGTACATGCTTGAAGAACCAAAGACAGGGATACGTAGCAGAACAAGCACACACTTGGAAAATCACACAGAATAACTACATACCTCGTATGGAAAAAAACAATCATGACCCTGTCTGTAGTATAAAATGCCACCACAACACCATCACCGTGGTGAATATCAATATCTACATATAGAACACGCTGAAAAAGAAATAAGAAACATAGGTTATAACTCAACAAATGTGGCTACTTCTAGCACAAGGTATTTATAATTAAGGATCAAAAGTCACTACATTGTAAACAAGCACACAGCGCAAATAATGTTAAAGCCTTTAATCCACTTTTAAACATTCTTATGACAAAACAAAATGACTTACTCTGGTTTAGTGTCTTTTTATTTTATGTTTCCAAAAACCTCATTATTAGTATAGACACATCTTCTTCAACTGCAACAAAAACCAACAGATTAAAACAAGAATCAAGGTTTAAACTGCTCCACTACATGAGTGACAAATACACTACATGAGTGACAAATAAAAGACAAACTTGAGTAACCAAAACCAAATGCTTTACCGGAATATCAACAAAGGGCCGAACTTTCGCTTTCAAATGTGGCTTTTTCAAATTCGTAACGGCACCGACCAGGAAGCCTCTAATCCTTATCAAGTTGTCGCAAGATTATTCAAACATTAATGGCGAAATCATAAAATCAAATACGAAAATCAAATAGTCAGATGAGTCAAGAACGAATTCACCGGATAAACGGCTCCGTGGTTTAAGCCACCGCGCCGTATCAAAAGCGAGTTGAAATTGGACCGGAAAACGATTATAGCAGCGTAGAAATAAATGGCAATACTATAAACCCTCAACTATTAATTGAAAGGAAAAAGCTATGAAACAAAAAGGAATTCCCGAAGGAAAACAATGTGGAACATTCATATAAAGTAAGAGAAACTCGGCTCGTTTCTTTTTACCTGTTTCTCAACGAGTAATAGCAACACCGTCTGCTTTCCATCAAGCATTGGTGTTCTGAATATGCAGAATGTGCTGAAATTCCTCATTCAAAACCAGAGCCTGCACAAATCAATACTCGAAATCAATCATTCAACTGAAAAGGTAATCATCCAATCGATTGAATTTCAAAAACGGGATCACGGAGCTAGCAGATTCACTTACCGTGGCTCGATTGATTGTGATGGTTATGTGTGCAGGAAACCAATAAAACTAACCCCATTATGCTCATTCGTTACACATCTTGTTCAACTGCAACAAAAACCAACAGATGAAAACAAGAGTAAAGGTTTAAACTACTCCACTACATGAGTGACAAATATAAGACAAACCTAAGTAACCAAAACCAGCATTTTCACCGGATTATCAATCAAAGGTCCGAACTTTCAGTTTCAAATGTGGCTTTTTCAGCTCGTAACGGCACTGACCAGGAAGCCTCTAATCCTTATCAATTTCTGGATTATTCAAACATTAATGGGAGAAATTATAAAATCAAAACAAAAAGCAAATAGAGATAGAGTCAAGAACGAATTCACCGGGTATGGGTATATGAGTGACACTGGTCCCCGGTAAACTGGAAGGGAACTTCAGCCTGCCATTGCTTTGTAGAAAGTGGTGAGCTATCTCTTCCCGTTTATTTGTAGTTACATCATCGCTATTGGCCGCCAAACATGGAGTCACACCTTGTTTATTTCTTTCCTTTAACCCTTTGCATTTCACAAACCGAGCAAGGAAACACCGAAAGTCTAGTTGATTTCACGAACAAGTTAATTGGAGTTGTGAATTTGTGACTTATGCGAAGGGCTAATGGCGCTTTGATGCACCTTGTAACATCACCGTGGCTCCATTAGCTTTGAGCATTGCAGAATGGATGCAAACTCAAGAATAAACGACGTCGAAGTTGGAAATCTAAAGCTATTACAAGAATCAAGAAATGTCACTTTTTAATTATAACACCACATACAATTGTCTACCAAAAAGAACATTAGAGCACCAAAATAATTGTTTGCCATTTTCATCATTGCACAATATTCAGTCAACTAAATTTCCTAAAAAGACTTCAAGGAAGCTTAGTGTAACTATCCAAATTGCAACCAGCCTATGCCAAATCAATAGTTATAGCCATTTCTTAAAAGATGTCGGCACGACAACATACATATATACATCACATTAACCTACACTCGTTGAACGTAAAATCTAAAACATTGCTATTGAAAGATATATATATATATATATATATATATATATATATATATATATATATATATATATATATATATATATATTATATATAGTACTTCCAATGGCATTCGGGAAATCACTTCACCAGGGCACAAATTTACATTGTAAGACCGACAATTTACATTTGTTCCCCACAATTCTCATATTCCGAAAGTCGCTAAAAAGATACAAAATCGCAATTTTACCCGTCTAATCTAGACACAAAAAAAACACGGCAGCTTTAGGTTTGCAAACGAAAGCTATTTGATATATAAAATCAAAACGAAAATCAAAAAGAGATAGAGTGAAGAACGAATTCACCGGATAAACGGCTCTGTGGTTTAAGCCATCGCGTTGTATCAAAAGTGAGTTGAAATTGGACCGAAAAACGAAAGCTTTAACTCCCGCAAATCTCTGCGAGTCCGCTAGAGCAAACGGCTAGAAGATAAGAAGATCAAGGGCCGATTTTTCTGGGATTCGAAGAGAGGTGATACCGATTGCAGAAAATCGTTAAGCTTTCATGAAATTCGGCCATGGAGATGAAGAACAGCTTGAGAGGATTAGGGCTTCAGGCTTTTGCAACGGCGCACAAATGAGGGGATTTTGAGTCGGGTTTTCAGGGCAATAGGAAAATCTGATAAAAGGGAACAAAACCAAAAAAAAAAAAAAAAAGGGAAAAAAAATTCCAGCCAATAGGGGGGCGACACGTGGCAGCTCCACAAAGTCCCCCCTTGTCTTTGTATATAATAGTTAGGTATATAATAGTTAGGATATATATATATACCTACTTATATGAAGAGGTTGGAAAAATGCTCTCAAGGTGTACACGTCGACAGGTTTGTGAATTTATTTGCGATTGGGCTTTTAGTTTACAAAGTCCAGTAAGTGAAAATGGGTCCAAGAAATAAGCAGCCTGTTAATCGGACCTTCTATACTTAAGGCTTCTTAGGGTTTGAAATGCAGATTAAAAGGTTAGGTGGTGGGTTCTTCTCGGCGACTGCGGGTTCTTCCATCTTCTCCACACATCCAGATGGGTTTGACGTTCTGCTTGTACCGTCGTACATTTCCACACGTTTCTGGTAGCGATGGCGGATGCACAAGGTCTCCGATGGTCAACGTCGTCGAGCCCAAATTTGTATGGGCCTCCTTTACCTTTACAAGGTAATTAGCTTTCTTTCGAATACACGTTGCTGCCATTTACTTTCATAGAGTACACATTTCATACTCGTGGATTTCATTATGTGCGTTCAGCTTTTCAATTCAGTAATGGAACCCAATGCTTTTCATGTTTCTGTACTTATTGCTCCCTCCCTTTTCATTGTGCATTTCAATTGCCAGTTCTTTCCTATTGCGATTTCATCTTTTTGGATTGGACTGGTGATTTCCAAGATTCCCTATGTTATTTTCAGGAATCTTTTTTCTGTTATACTTCGTTCTCTTTTGTTCTCTTTGCCATTGATGGAATTGAGGCAGCTACGTTACTTGTATTATAGTTATGTTCTTCATCATTCAAATCCAGTAATTGAATTCCAAATTTTGGCATTCAACTGCCATGGGACTAATTCCTTGGACTATGTGGCAGATGAAGTGACGGTCGACCTCGATGTTGTAGCAAGGATGGATTTACTAGAAATTTTCAAGGAAGAATGTGAACAGGTATGTGCTGCTTGTGGATATGCTTGTTTTACATTCCTATGAATATTTCAACTATCAGGATGGTTCCGACTTACGGCCTCTTGATGTCCACAACATTTTGAGTACATTCTAATATGATGGTTTGATCACAGAGAGGGGCTACCATTGTTTACGCCACACACATATTCGATGGCTTGGAAACATGGGCAACCGACCTTGTTTATATCCAAGAAGGCACATTGAGGAAACATGAGAAGATGTCAGAACTCTCTGAACTAAAACAGTCCCCAAACCTACTTTCAGTAGTCGAGGCTTGGCTGCGGGCTGAGACCAAGATTGAGAAGAAAAAGAAACCAATAGATGATGCTTCTGCTGCCCAGGTGAAAAATCATCACCTTTTGATGCATCTCCGTTCAGATATTCCCGCCATAAGGCTTACTAGATGATACAATTTCATCTTCTCGCTCGGTATCAGAATCCAATCGTGTGGCACATGATGAGACAGAAAAACAGGTAATCTGATCATGTAAATATTACCTTCAGACAAATTAGTGGATTCTATGTTAGCTACTGATAGGTAGTGGCATATCAGAAACTAATGCCATCGGGGGCACAAGGGTAAATTGGAGAAGGGTAAAAGAAAGAAATGAACGTAACACCTAAAATACGTCGTTTGATATAATTTTTTTATTATCTTGGTTCATTTCTTATTTATGGATCCTCATGTTCCGTTTGTAGCCGTCTGTTCAATTTGCTCCTGCTATGTTGTTTAGCTTTCCGTTTGTAGCCGTCTATTTAATTTTCGCTACCAATTCAAAGGTTGCTAAATGGAAATCTTGCATCCAAACGTCGTGGTCGTCAGCCGGCCGATTGAGAAGAGATAATGTGTCGTGTTCTTTCGGCCATATCACTTTGAGAGAAGTGACGATAGATCTCAAAATTTTCATGCTTTTTTCGTCGTCAGTGGTGAAATCCAATGTTTCAAGGCACAAGATTAACATTTGTCCAAATGATTTTGGTAGCATCCTTTCTATGCTCACTTTTATTTTATCACTTAACAGCATGCTGGTGGAATGATAATTATAATTTTCTACTTTTAGGTGTCAGCTATTTTTAAACTCAAGCAAATAGCTACAGAAAATTTACCGCTAACAAGACATGGTAGGAATTTTAATATGTTGGTTGTGTGGTATTTGTAATGCTTAAATCTTGCAATAGTCCATGTTTTATCCTTTGGAGCATTCACTTGAAACGACATTTGAGCTAATGTTTGTACTCTGGTGTTATAAATTGAGCATATCAGCGGCTGGTGTTATAAATTGAGCATTGTGGAAAATGTAGGCCTGCAGGTAATTGAGAACGGGCCGGGCGCACAAGGCCAAGTATAGTTCTGTTCCCAAAGATGCAGATCTATTTTTTGTGTATAATCTTTATAGTGCATATTTTTGGCAAGCGGATGATTCCGAGGACAACAATGAAAGTGATGAGGATACTGTAAAGGGACTCGATTCTTTTATGATCTTTTTCTTATGCACTTAACAAAGAATTGAAAGCCACCACCCTGGACGAAACTTTTATCCGTGCAAATGAGCAAACCATGAAGCAAGATGAGGTAAAATACCGGGTTCCTGCATTCTCAAATATTTATTTTATTTTTAAATTGGTGTGTTAATTGATGGGTTTCAGGCAGGAGAAGCTATAAACCCAAAGGCATGCCCTCTTGCAGATGCCCGGATGACTGTAACAATCCTCGACCTCTTCCAACAAGCTGCCAATTACAAACAACTCAAAAAAGGCGCTAACAAAGGTTTCTCTTTTATTTCTTCTACCCCTTTCTCGAACTAAAAAAAGAAAGGATTTTTATTGAGAATTTCTTTTTTTTTTTTTTTTTTTTTTTTGTTAGTTAGTTTATGATGGAAATGCCTACCATAAGAAAGCGAGTTTTTGCCCAATGCTCATTGCGTGTACACGGTAATGGTCTCTTTTATAAGGTACATGAGATTTTTTTCATTAATTGTATTATATTCCACAAGATAGACAACTATAATATTGAAATAATTAATTACAAGTAAAATAGTAATGTCTGCTCTTGCTTCTATAATCAACTGGATAGATGTTTCTGCATCAATGTCTTCGATGTCAACAATTAAATATATTTGTACAATTTCGAACGAAAGATAGAATATGCACAATCTTTCCTTTCCTTTTTTATGTGTTTCCTGTTGTTTCCCCCTAATTGAATCCATATCCTGCTTTCAATTTTTTGTAGTGGTGTTTTCATCAACCGGAAGTTCTATTACTTGCGCTTTGAGAGCGAGATGGGTTCAAAAGCACAGTTTAATCCTGACAATAGATTTGTGGTATGACAATGTAATAGAGAATCCCAATTTTATTTACATTTTATTCTCGCTCACCATGTTGTTATGTAAATAATTTGAAACAGGTTGCTGCTTTGACTTTGTTTACCTTGATTACTCTCTATTGACCCATCATACCAATCTCCCTCCATGTTTCTATTGAGGTATTTGTTTGAGAATCTCTTAATATTCTGCATCTTGTCTATGCACAATTTGTTCTAAAAAAAATTGTTCTTATTTCTTGACAGGATGGCTTTAGAATATTATCATGTTTACGTGACAGTGCCTTCGTTTTGTTCTCATTTCTGCATTCATTTCCTTTTATATACAACATTGATTGTTTTTGGATACATTGAAGTAAATTGGAGACAAAGGGTTACAAAATGCGAATCGACTTTGGTAGCATCATGCATTTTTAAGAAACAGGAGTTTTGTCATCATTCTTTTGTTGGATAACCGATAACCACCTATAAGTATCCCCAGGATGTAACATTTGGTTTTTGCGTACCAAGGCAATTGTTACATCCTTATGCATCTGTTATGTAATCTGCTCAGAAGTTGTAACTTTCGCCCGTGTAATATAAACCATTACAGCTTTTGTTCATGTTGTTTGTGCTCATGAATTAGACTTCTTTCTCATGCTGTTCTAACATGGCTTCACTAGCAAATCATTCTATTAATTCTGTTTTGTTAAGTTCCTATGTACCCCTTCTACCTGTTACAGCTCATTCTTTCTATGTGTTTTGCTGATGACCTGTTGTACTCTCTTCTAACTGTTCTATTTACTCTTTTTGTATTGTGTCTGCACTATGTCTTTTTAGACGGATAGTTCTTGCTCGGTTGATCTTCTCTAGGTTTTTATACTATCAAAATAAAAACCACTTGTTCTTTCATGCATGACTTCAATTTCTTCTCAAATTAATTTTATGAATTTTTTCCCCATTTCATATCCGTATTGCCGTGCATTATATATAATGATGGAGAAAGAACAAGTAAAAGTAGTAAAGGGAAAAAAAATAAAAACAAAAGAGGTACGCTGCTGGGGAATTGGGATCCTCTGCCGTGAATGATCCTCTACTGTGTCTGCCGTGAGGTGAAACGGTGTCGTTTTGCCTCCACACGCCGCCGCCCAAGTGTATCCGTCCTTGCCCTAATTTTAGCTCGGACCAAACGGCGTCGCGTTGCGTCGAAACGACGCCGTTTTGGCGTCACAGCAGCAGCTGCTGTGAAAACCCTACGGCAGAGGATCCGATCTCGCTGCTGGGAGCTTCCTAGAATTTCTTTCTTGCGGAGAGGGTCATTACTTTTCTCTCCGGCAAAGTTACCGGAGCTTCATTTCACAGTTGAATGTCACATACTGTTTAGTTGTGTCGGGATTGCAAATCATGTCTACGCTCGCGAAGTACGCCCTCTCTAATATACGGTCTCCTCGTTGCTGCAATCGGGCTACGATTTTCCGAGTGGCAGAGATACTTTTCTCTTCTTCCGACGGAGTCTCCCAAGGTAGCTCGCATAATTGGTTTTCACCGGCCGGGGATGCTGGTCCGTCGCTTCCCCGGTCATCGTGGTTGAACTCCGGCGGCTTTGCAAAGGGGTTTGCTCGTGCTTACTCGACTGTCGTTGCCTCCCAATTCATGTCAGGTGCAATAAGCAGTAGTTAAAATTTTTTTTCTTGTCACATTTTACATGCCATGTGTCAGTGTTATAATTTATTGCTGTCGAATTATTTGCTAAATTAATATCTTGAATATCGAGGAAGACAATTTCATACACTGAACGTGAATTTCTTAATACATTATACATGTTCTTACAAATAGCAAAATACAAACAGTTTTCCTTTCCCTCTTTGAAAATTTGTAAAGTAGACGGCCCCTTAGACGATGGTGTATTTGGTTTTCTGAGGTTTATGTACACCGCCGTTGCGAGAATTTCAAAAGCAGACAAGGATTCAATTGTATTAACCAGTCCATTTCCCATAGGCCTGTTTTGAAATGTGATTGATATCAACTCAACAGAGCATCTTTACATTTTATTTGGTCTTCAGCCCAGTATATCCAGAGTTATTTTTTTCATTGTATTGACCTATGAAGTGTATAAATGGTTGTCTGGAGGCTGAATGGATAGTTTATTATGAGAGTTCAATTATTGGATATTATGTATTAGCCAGTAATAATTTGATTCTTTAGAAGTGATGGACAAGGTGTTGCGTCTCCATCAAGTGAGAAGCTGAATTTATAGGGAAGACTTTAGCTACTCGCGAGTTAAAATTTATCATCTCTTAGTCTTGAGATCCTTGGTTGTGAGGGCTGCAGCGAACAAAGTTATTGTGTGACAATAGAGCAGATGTTTAATAGTTCATCAAGTTTGGTGTTGCATGAATGTAGGAAATATTGAGATCAATTCTCAGTTAGAGAAGAAAATTATTCAGGGATTCCCATGTTAGCTATGAAAACCCAATTGTTGTGTGATTCACAAGTCACAACAACAAAATGTGTGGTTCCTAACAGTATTCTATATTTTTTTGACTGGAATTGGTGTCTCACCAATTGCATCAATACTTCTGGGAGATTAAATAAGATTAATCTTTCATAAGGAGGTCTTCTGAACATATTTGGTAAGCCATAGAGAGGCAAAAGGTGTTTACCTCATATAGTACAAGCCACGTTTGAAAATGAATAAGGACATGCTTTTGAATATAATTATATACACAGATACATACTTCATACACATGCTTTTGGATATATATATATATAGCTGTGCGTACATGCGTATATGGATATATGCATAACATCACGTGCTGTTTGTGTGCTAGCAAGCATTTGAGTGTGCATTTTGATATATGTTTTGATATGTATCACCGGGTCTCGCACATACAGGATGCTTCCAAGCATTGGGTCGCCGATATATATATATATATATATATATATATATATATATATATAAATGTGTGTGTGTGTGTGTGTGTGTGTGTGTGTATGTGTGTGTGTGTGTGTGTGCAGATCTATGTATACACATCTAATGTGTGTATGCGTGTATGTGTTCCGTATACTTCTATAGAGAGATTTATGCTTCTGCCTGTGTTTGTAAATGTTGTGACATGCTACTGGTGACAGCTAGACAGTTCTCAGTTCACTGAAATGGCATGGGAGGGGTTAATTGGTGCAATTGGGGCAGCTCAAGGCAGCAAGCAACAATTGGTGGAGACAGAGCATTTAATGAAAGCCCTTTTAGAGCAGAAGAATGGGCTGGCTCGGAGAATATTTACCAAGGCAGGGGTTGACAGTACGTCAGTTCTGCAATCGACCGAGGAGTTTATATCTCACCAGCCAACGGTACACACACACTCTCTCTGTTCCCTCTTTCTGCTAGTAAATATTTCACGTAACATAAGCACAAATTTATGAACTTCCCTGCAGGTGAGTGGTGACATTAGCGGGCCTAAGTTGGGCCCTAATCTCATTCATATCCTGGATGCTGCACAAAATTTCAAGAAAGAAATGGGTGATTCATTTGTGTCAGTGGAGCATCTGCTCTTAGCATTGACTTCTGATAAGAGATTTGGGCAGAATTATTCTCGAAACTGCAGCTTAGTGAGAAAGCTCTGAGGGATGCTGTACAGACAGTTCGAGGAAGTCAGACAGTCATGGATCAGAGTATGCAACTAATTTGTTATATCATGGACTACACATCATTTATTTGCTGTTGAATGTCATGGCAAAAGAGTTTGTTATGTTTCTGTTTACGGAGTATGTAGATGAGCATGAGCATCTCCACGTTTAGGTGTTTGGGGCACTAAACCCCTTGAGAATAATGCCATCTGAAAAAGACCCAATTCATGTAATATGTGGCCCACTGAACTGTCAATTCACTTATTTTGACCCATATCTCGAAAGGATAAGTGTAAAAACAACATATTAGAAATCTGATATTTTCGAGTTTATTTATTTTTAATGTAAATTGACCTAAAGTTTTCAAATAACCTTGGAAAAACAATTGAGGCGTCGTCCTGGATCCCTGGACCTGTAACTCATTATTCCTACGTCACCCTGGAGATGAGAAATGACCTTAGGCCTGAAGTGTGCCAATGGCACTTCGTACGATTCGGTCGCTTCCTTTGACAGATGTGCCAAGAAATATCATACGGTACTTAAACGAGACAGTACTTAAACGAGTTTTTTTTTACCTTCATTATTTCTAGCCTCACATTTCGCCCTTCTAAGCTGAAGATGTGTTCAGTGTTGCCTTTGATGTTTATATGTTTGTTTGGATACTTCATTTTCAAGAAAAAAGTTTGTGGTGAAGTAATCTCGGCTAAGCCTTATGTTAGCTTTGTTGCTTGGGCCATTTGTTTGTGCCTATTTCATGAAAATTCTTGACTTGCACTGCTAATAGTACTAGCTATCTCAAAATTTTGAGAAGATTAGAGTAACACATTGTGCTTTGCACTATCTTTAAATAGAACTTTAACTGGCTCTTTTTTCTCGTGCATGATAAGTCCATGTCATCTGTCGTTACAAGAGGGTTTTCATGAGAATACAGATTCTAAAATAGCTTTCATATTTATTATATTTTGTGATAGTGTACTGCTTGAAATCTCTTGGATTATATTACATAGTCCGCATCATATATGGTTATGTATGTTCAGATCCTGAAGGAAAATACGAGGTACTTGAGAAGTATGGGAATGATTTAACGGAGCTTGCTAGACAAGGGAAACTCGACCCAGTTATTGGCCGTGATGATGAAATTAGGAGATGCATCCAGATATTAAGCCGAAGAACAAAGAACAACCCTGTTATCATTGGTGAGCCTGGAGTAGGAAAAACGGCAATAGCTGAAGGGTATGGTATATGTTTTGTAGCTCAAAATCAAATGCCCTCTGTATACATGTTTGCTTGAAGCGTATGGATTTACTTGTACTTTGTGTAGTGGTGTACTGTTTGCTTGAAGTGCATGGATTTACTTGTACTTTCTTCAGTTTTATGCGAGTAATGTTGTGGCGTGCAACTAAATGCGGTGGCATTACTACTTCTCAAAACATATTTTAGTGAGTTTTGTCTATCCTGACAAATTCTCTGCCATCCAACCTGCTACAGCAAGTATTTGACTGTTGTTTCTTCTACCATTGTTTCCAGACCTGTTCATTTTTCTCTCATATGCTTAAGCCTGGTTGTCCTTAATTAAAATTCCTACTGTTTGTTTCCCAGCTTCTTGATTTCTAGTTCTTGCTATTTGTCGGTCATTCCTTAGGCCTTTCTTTAGTATCCTGGCTGAAATGGTGATCATCTTAGTTTGTATTAAGTATCATCAATAGAAGAGTCTAATTGCAACCCTCTCCCCTTCCTCCTCCCCCTCCCCCTCCCCCTCCCCCTCCCCCTCCCTCTCCCTCTCCCTCTCCAAAAAAGAAATAGGAGGTAAAAAAGAAGATATTTTTCCTCCTTGAATGCACACCATATTCAGATTATAGTTGTGTGTATATAACAGAAGAAGGAAAATTTCCAACTTGGATTTTGTGATTCCTACATGTTACTTTGCCAGGGAATTAGGGACATAGTTCATGACCTGAAGTGTGATGTAGCAATAAACAATGGTTTACTGATGCTGTCTTATCTGTGCAGGTTAGCTCAAAGAATTGTGCGGGGAGACGTTCCAGAACCATTGTGGAATCGTAAGGTCGGAAACATTTTAGTTTGCGTCTCCCTGCTCTTCTTTCTGTTTGAGGTTACATGTATTTCTTCCTAGACTGAAATAAGATCATGGTTTTATAACTGATATAAATTGGAAGTTTCGGTCCATGTTCTCCTTTTGCCTGTATAATAATTACGAGAATTGTCTTAACGCCTATGACTACCTTTTCACAATTAGATTTTCATGTTTATTTATACCTCTGTAAATGCAACAAAGTTTTTATGTGATTTCCTGGCAGGAGACTTTTCTTTTGAATGTCTGTAGAGTAGTTGTTAACCTAACTGATTTTTGATTATTTGAGAATGACCTCTGAGTCTTAAATTGTACTGGCCTGGATTTTATCTGTTGAGTTTGGAGCTCTAGCAAGCTTTTAGGCCTGCACTCATGTTTTACCGTAACACTTCAATGAACGTTTTGCATTATCTGTTCGTAGACAAAAAAACCATGCCGGTGCGGAGTGTCCTCAGCTAAGGTGTAGTTTATTGGGAATACTGTGTAAGGCTTTCTTGTCGTAGTATGTGCAGAATTATTTACTATGGATTGAATTTTGCATCGCAATGCCAGCTTTGATCCTCATTTGTTTTGCCTCGTTCTGGCCTGAAGGCCCTGAACAAGTGTATCCTCCAATAGCTTATACTAAAGGTTCAAGAAAGAAAGTCGGTGGTTGTGAGATAGGACAAATTTTTTGTCATGCCATTGGCATCTAAGACGAGGCATGACCTTTTCATAATCTAGACTTGATTTGGTTCTGTGGTGCTGGTGTTGCCTTGGCTATCTCAATTGATGTTTGTGCATAATAGATTCATTTTATTAATATTTATCTCTAAGCAGAGTCCTTTACTTTGCAATTGAGATTTATTTCTTTGCTCCCCCTGATTTTTTTCCCTTTTCTCCGGGTTGGGGTTTGCGGGTCGGGCATTCAATATCCAGTTGATCTCTTTGGATATGGGCTCGCTTCTTGCTGGTGCTAAGTTCAGGGGAGATTTCGAGGAAAGGCTTAAAGCTGTTCTGAAGGACGTTACGAACTCTAAAGGGCAGATTATTTTATTTATCGACGAGATCCATACTGTTGGTGCAGGTTGGTATTATGTAATATCGGGTTCTGATGTTTATGGTTTTTATTTTTGCATCCATCCTGACGATTTAGCTATTCACCATTGTTGAGTTTTGCCACAATGTCACCAATAGTTTTGAAATGTACGTCAGGAACTCAATTGCAGCTATGTTCAGCATGTTCTTTGCTGAACCATCTCTATGTAGTAATTCTTTTCGGCTGAATTGTTTAATATCGGGTTCCGGTGTTTACGGTTATCATATTCTTTTTGCATCCATCCTGTCGATTTAGCTATTCACCAGTGTTGAGTTTTGCCACAATGCCACCAATAGTTTTGAAGTGTACGTCAGAATTGAATTACTACTAGTATTGATGAAAACAAAGAATTAAAAGTCTCTAGCATCAAAGATGGCCCAAAAGCACCATGGAACAGCTAAAATGAAACCTTTTGTCGTGCTACACTTTGCTGGTTTAACATTTTAAATAGTTCCATTCCTGGCCACTAGAAGAGTGCTTCCCACATTGTTTTTGGAGTTTTAAAAAGTAGATCAGGCGAGCTTTGAAATTGTTGGTAGATGGTTGAATTTCTTTTAAGAAATTTATCGAATGCTCAAGCTTCATTCCTAGGTGGGGTCTTTTATATGTACCTCAATCTTTAGCCATACTTTCCTCATATTTTTTTGTAATTGTTTTTCTCGGTGTTTTCTTCGGTCCTTCCCTTGCGTTTAACATGTCCCATTTGTGTTTTGTAACGTCTGACAAGTGCATCTACAAGACGCTCTTGCATTCGGTCATACCATTTCAGTTGTCATCTCACCATTTTTTCACCAATAGAAACTTTTATTTTTTATATGTTTATTATTTTTATCTTATCCACAAGTTCATTTCTTTCTTTCTTTTTTGTTTGTTTCTTGTTATTGTTATCGTCGTCTTTTTGCCTACTCGTTTCTTCTTCATGTTTGTAATTTACTGCTTATCATTCAAACCCGTAGAGTATCGCTAGCCTTATTGCCATCCTATAAAACATAGAAGTTATTGGCACTTTTTTTATCATATATGAAATACATGGTCTGTTTCTCTATTTGAAGCACCATGTCCAGAACGTGAAATGTTTTTGAGTCCATATACTCTGTTTTCTTGTGATTCTGTAGAAACATATGTTTCTTGTGAATCACGTCAACATTCAAGGTTAACATGGACTCGTGTCTTTTTTTGGTTAACCATGTTATATTGTGTGCATTATCATAAAACATGGTGATATCTTTTATGTGTCTAGTATATTCGTCAACGACTTACACAAAACGGTGTGACTTTATGGCTGATCTCGCGTAAGCCTAGCATGATGGACATTTTTTTGGCTTAATCCTCTTTGAGTCTTTACACTCGTCATCGCATCCTCATACATGTTTTTGATAATCTTCTATATAAGCTAGTCTAGCACCTCTCTTTTCATGAATCCTGATAAAATTTCTCAATACACACCATGTGCAATTTGTGTTTCTTCTCTTAATGTCTTTGATGAATAGCTTCCATAGTCAACCATCACAGTCCCAAAGCATCATTTCTGGCTCATTAACTTATTGACTATAATGCGCTTAGTCTTGTAAGTTCCCTTTGTATGGGGAGGTATCAAAATATTTTTTCCTCCATTGGTCAGCCTTCTTTCACCTCAAAATCATTTAGTAAGCAACATTATAAATAAATGTTTCTAGATATCAGCCATTTTTTCAGCACTATGAAATTCTGGGGGGAAGCAACATTGTAGAGAAATGTTTCTGGAATGGAGCAAGTACCAAAAGACAATGCATAAAATATATAGCATTGTTTTAAACTTCACACCTTTTTGTTTTGCTTTGTTCTGTTCGTGTATGTTGTTTTACATTTGGGTCGCATAATACATCTAGGTAAATTACTTTTCTGGTTTTACACAAATTCCCAGCTTTGGAAGTATACCGTGTCTGCAATATAGAATGACTATAACTAGCTGTTTATTTTATTTTAATAGTACATGATTTCTTTTCCTTCGGTTGACATGGAATCCTTTTTTTTTGTCACCATTTCATTCATCCATCTTGTTATGTCCCCCACCGCTCCATTCTTTTGATTACATACATAGTATTGTGCGTTTTGCTGTTTAGTACTCAAAAAGTATTCATCAGTTCTGAATTTCCCCCTTTTATTTTGGTTTGATTGTTATTCTTTGAATTTTCCCCTGTGGCCAGGGGCTGTTGGAGGTGCATTGGATGCTGGAAATTTGTTGAAGCCAATGCTTGGTCGTGGTGAGCTAAGATGTATCGGAGCAACCACATTGACTGAATACAGAAAGTATCTGGAGAAGGACCCTGCCTTAGAGCGTAGATTCCAACAAGTTTATTGTGACCAGCCATCTGTAGAAGATACAATCACGATTCTTCGTGGATTACGTGAGCGGTATGAACTGCATCATGGTGTAAAGATATCAGATAGCTCTCTCGTAGCTGCAGCAGTTTTAGCAGATCGTTATATCACAGAACGTTTTCTACCTGACAAAGGTAAGTTGTGGTTTTCTACTTCAATTGTGCAGCTGAGAGTAGTTTTGAAACAGTTGAAATGTTGCTTGCATATTTGCATGCTTTTATACATCAACATATAAATTTAAGCGCTGTAATTTTATTACATTTCCTGACAACTTAATTAAACCTTTTTTTTTTCCATGCCATTTTCTTTAATGAATCTGTTGCTGATGCAGCCATTGACTTGGTTGATGAAGCTGCTGCAAAATTAAAGATGGAAATAACATCAAAACCTACTGAATTAGACGAAATAGATAGGGCTGTTCTGAAGTTAGAGATGGAGAAGCTGTCTTTGAAAAACGACACAGACAAAGCTTCTAAAGAACGGTTAAGCAAGCTAGATATAGAATTATCATCTTTGAAGGAAAGGCAAAAAGAGTTGAACGAGCAGTGGGAGCGCGAGAAAACACTTATGAGCCGTATCAGATCACATAAGGAGGAGGTAGCATCTACATTCAAGACTGTGTTTTCCTCCCTTTAAAGAGATTTGGTGACTTATTTATTTGTTTTCATCTGTGTAGATTGACAGGGTTAACCTAGAAATGGAAGCTGCTGAGCGCGAGTATGATTTGAACCGTGCTGCTGAACTCAAATACGGAACACTTATATCTCTTCAGCGTCGTTGGAAGAAGCCGAGAAGAATCTTGCGGAGTATTTAAAATCTGGAAAATCTCTGCTTCGCGAAGAAGTGACTGATTTTGATATTGCGGAAATTGTTAGTAAATGGACCGGCATACCTGTTTCCAACCTTCACCAATCTGAGAGGGATAAACTTGTCTCTTTAGAGCAAGTTCTACACAATAGAGTTGTTGGCCAGAATATTGCAGTCCAGTCTGTGGCTAATGCAATCCGGCGTTCAAGAGCCGGGCTTTCTGACCCGAATCGACCTATTGCAAGCTTTATGTTCATGGGGCCCACAGGGGTTGGTAAAACTGAACTTGCAAAGGGGCTTGCTGAATTCCTATTTGACACTGAAAAAGCTCTTGTGCGAATCGATACGACAGAGTACATGGAGAAATACTCGGTTTCTCGATTGATTGGTGCACCTCCAGGGTATGTTGGCCATGAAGAAGTGGTTGAATTGGCTCGACAAACATTCCGACCAGAATTTATGAACCGCATTGATGAGTACATTGTTTTCAAGCCTTTGGACTTTGATGAAATCCGCAAAATCGTTGAACTCCAGGTATTGATTTGACTACCCTCCTCCTCTCTAGAGAGTGTGTACTTTCTGGACCAAGAACCGGAGTATAATCGGTACTTATAGGTCCACTTTTTTAATTGTGTTTTCCGACTTTGTGCAGATGAATCGGGTGAGAGAGAGAGATTGAAGCAGAAAAAAATGAACCTAGAATTCACAGAAGCAGCAATGAGTAAACTGACAACAATGGGTTTCGACCCGAATTTCGGGGCTCGTCCGGTGAAGAGGGCCATACAACAAGTGGTTGAGAATGAAATAGCGATGGGAATCTTGAGGGGTGATTTTAAGGAAGAAGATACTATTCTTGTGGATGCCAATGATGTTGAATCCAACAAGAAGATTGGAGAAGGCCCTTTGATCATGAAGAGAATTGATAATAATAATAATAGTAATAATACTGTAACAGGGGATTCTATGGTTGCCAATGAGCAATTAATTATCACCGTTAGATGAATGTTTAGAGAAAAGTTATGGATGCTCTCCTCTCCTCTCCCTTTTTGTGCCTTGGGTATATGCTTGGACTAAGAGCACCCACTAAAGGTTAATATTTTACGGACTATTTTAATTCACATGTAGGTTTTTAATTACTGGTGACGATGCTAAATTAAGCATCTAATTAATCGTAGGGTCAATGTTAATCTAGGGCTGAATTGATGAGACTAGGATGACTAAAAACGAGTATAACAAAGAGAACTAGGGTTTTAGTATTGCGGTTGGGTTCAAGAATGTATCTTGAATTGACTACGTATCACTGTCTTTTCTAAATCGAGCGCTTACGTAGTTCCCGAAGACGTGTATTTAGAGAAGCAATGTATGCTCTAACCCTAAAAGATAAGTCGGTAATGTAACATTGTCACTTTTACTCTTAAATGGGCTTTGTCCCCTTGCCCAAGTTATCCAGTGGATAATGGGCCCGAACGATCTGGACCGGCCTTGTAACATATGAAAGCCCTAGAGAATTCTATCTGGACCAATGAGATAATTCCACGTGGAGGGGTA
Organism: Gentiana straminea; assembly: GCA_036785695.1. NCBI lineage: Eukaryota > Viridiplantae > Streptophyta > Magnoliopsida > Gentianales > Gentianaceae > Gentiana > Gentiana straminea. The sequence continues at coordinate 140,789 of JAVUPR010000417.1, read as the reverse complement.
GAATTCTGTATCGTCAACTGATAAATGTCATTTCTTGTATCAAGCTCTATCTTCGCAGCGGAGGCTCAAGCTTTGCGTTGGTGCCTTAGTAGACGTCTTGCTATGGGAATTTTGAAAAAACTCGATTCGGGGTGGGTTCAAAATTCGAGCCGAACCTTACAAATTAGATATTCGGTAGTCTGTTCGGCTCGAATATCATTCTTATATATATATATATATATATTTTTTTTAGTCATTGACTCAATTGTCATTCGACTCATTCATTCTGATTCTCTTAAAAAGAAAACCCTAATCTAATCCCCTTCCCATCCCAGAGCCCCGCCGTTTCTCCCCTCCCCTCCCCTCCCCTCCCCTCCCCCGTCGTCTGAGCCCTCTCTGCGCTTGCCTGGCTGGTGAGTGGTGGCTTCCTCCTCGTCCTCAGTCCTCCCTAGTCCCTCCATCCCTCAACCTCAAACCTCCAACCGTAGCCGAGCACTAGCAGCCGCAGTCCCGCAGAAATATGGGTCGTTCTGATGTACAAACCAAAGATTAAAAAAGACTTCACTGCAGCGTCGTATCGATTGAGCCATTAGCTACGGGATTCTTCACCGGCGGGATCTTCACGTAGCGACCGGTCGTTCCGCCTGAGGTATGTCAATTTCCTGCCAATCTCCTGTATTCAAGCTTCGTACCCTGCAAAACGATGTTTTCTTTAATTATAGATATACAGTTTCAATTCTATTTGCTTCGCAGTGTCCTTTGCTCTCAAAAGATTTGTGTGGCTCGTGTTTGAAATTGTGTCTCTCAAATTGATTTTATAGTTTTTTTCAGCTGAAAATCTGCATATTCGTTAGTTTTACCATGATTCTTGTAGCTGAGTTCTGATGTAGTAAATTCTGTTTTTTTTTTTTTTTAAAACTCAGTTTGAGCCGAACATGTTCGAATGGTTCGACATGTTCGAGCCGAACCGAGCCGAGTTTTTTTTCCCTATATACCAGGCCAAACCCGAGCCGGATAATGAAAATCTAAGGCTCGGCAATTTCGAGGCGAGCAAACCTAAGGTTCGAACACACCGAGCTGAGCTCGAACCTGTCAGGGTTCGGTAGAGTTCAGCTCGTTTACAAGCCTAAGTGTAGGACATTCTAAACTAGTTGGAAAACACTCTAGTCTAGTCTTGTGTATATAAATTGTACCGTACAACATACTATAGAATACTTGAGGATATTCTACTGATTCCCTATCGATTTTTTCTTACAGTTGTTAGGAAATGCAAAGCATGCTTTTTTTTTTTGCAAATATTTTGTAATAATACTTCTATTAATTAAATAAAGTCATCAATTTCTTATAATTAGCGTGTATTCTCGGGCCCACCGCTCCGACATTCGATTTCTTTAAAGTCGAATATAACATATCAACATACTCGATTCTTAAAGTGTGGTATCACCGTAGATTTTGTATCACTAACAACCCCACTAAATAACCGACTCCTACGCATATATGAATGATGTCAATAACAACGCTTTTAAAATGTATGTGTGTTTATATGTGCTCGAGCGCATTCAATTATCGTATTGAACTATTCATGTATAACATGTTTAATCTTCACGCTGAATCGAGTTTGAGTTTGTATAAGCCTAGCTGAGTTCAAGCTTGTCTAAGTCGAGTAAAGCCGAATGTTGTCTCAATCACGTCTGAGCCACCCATGAATAAACAGGCTCATTTAATCGAGCCGATCAAACTCAAGTTGAAAGGAAAAAATACATTTAACAAGCCGAACTCAAACATGAGCTCGAACAATTTGCCTTTTAAATGAATAGCTTTTAAAAAATATACTAATTACTAGCTCCGTATTAGTTCTTTGGTTAATTTTTAATTTTTATCATTTTCAAGGGATTAGGTGGCAAGAAAGACCCGATATGTACCGCTTAATTGGACTGAGGATCCCCAACGGTGCAAAAGTGAAAGGTGCATCGAGACGGCGTCGTTTCGGATCGAAACGACGCCGTGTTGATGCACCTCTCGGTGCACCTTTCTCCCTTGCACCGGCGGGGATCAATGCTCGCTTAATTGTGCCTTAGCATCAACAAATAAGATGACACAACTCATAGATCATCACTTAAGAAGAAACAGTTCTAATAGATATCGTAAAACAAGATAAATCCGTATTTGTGAAAAAACAAAAATACAAAAAAAAACACACACACGCCATTTGCTTCAAGAATGGTCGGCACTCGATCTCTTCGATTAGTTTTCGCAATCTCCAATTGTTCTGCACAAATAAACCCAATAATAGGTGGTAAATTCTACTTGCAGAGACTCCTCAATGTAAATACACGTAAAAAAACACGTGTGCTTTCGTGTGTAGATGATATAAATACACGTAAAAACACGTGGTTCCAATTGTTCTGGACAAATAAACCCAATAATAGGTTATATAGACAGTGTGTTATACTATTATTCCGGTGCGAGCATCGCAATGAGGGTACACGTGAAAAGCACGTAGAAATACGTGTGCTTTCGTGTGTAGATGATACAAATACACGTAAAAGAACGTGGTTCCAATTGTTCGGGACAAATAATCCCAATAATAGGCTATATAGACGAGTATTATTGTAGGGCGAGCATCGCAATGAGTACACCCGAAAAGCACGTAAAATTACATGTGCTTTCGGTGTAGATGATATAAAACACATGTAAAAGCATGCGTTTTTATGTTTTAATCCTCGTTACAAATATTTGTAGTAGAATTTAACTGAGGAACACTAAGAAGATTGGGTTTACGAGTGGGTTTACGAGTAACCCGGTTCACTTATAACGACGTCGGTATGAATAGCTTTTGTATTTTTAATAAAACGACGTCGTTTTAACGTGAATTTATACAAATTAAAAGACGTAAATTAAAAATATTATTATAACTTTGCTTTTCCTGTTTCCACTTCGAAAGAGAGCGACGTCACAGCTACTCAGCCTACTCTTTCATGGCGGCGACGTCTTCGTCTTCTCCGAGCTCGATCGAACACCAGTCAGCAGCTTTACAATACATCAATATCCTTAAAGAGGTATACATATATATATATATATATATATATATATATATATATATATATATATATATATATATCATGTGTGTAATCGTTGTAAGGAATTATGATCAATTGATTGATCGATTATGTGTGTAATCGTTGATTTACAGGTTAGGAGCCACGAAATCGCCATTGCTGAGCTCAATAATATGTCTTCTTCTAGGGTACGTGTTTCATCTTTTTTATTTTCCTCGAAAATTTTAGCTAAAATGTAGACCTGAGTAAATGATAAGTTCAATACTTTTAGACCTAAATGCTGGATTTTTTTTTTTAATTTTTATTATCCGAGTTAATAACTTTAACACTTCTTGTTCATGTATCAAAATTCAAATTTTATGTTTTCTGTAGCTGTATTCCTGACATTCAAGTGAAGTGAAGTGTATATATTAGCTGAGCCTGTTTGTGGCACCACAATGGAAATCTACTTTGTCACGATTGTTTCTATAGCTGATAATCGACTCTCTGTTAGTCAAGACTAGGTGAAAGTCCTTTCTAGAGACATATTGATTGTTTACTGGGTGAAATTCCATTCTAGAGATTAGATTGATTGTTTTCGGTGTGTTGTCACGCGCTATAAACACTAAGACACCCTTACTAGGTTAATCTCATACGTGGTAGAATTCTGGTGAAAAGGGATTCTTTAGATTTGTATGGCTTTTTTGCCTGTGATCCTAACTCCTAAGGTGTTCTCCTTTTCTATTTTTGAGTGTGTGATGTCAATATCGACTTCGGGATAGACGTATAATGCCTAGTTGATTTTGGTTTTGGGGAACCATTGTTTTAGTTTCATCAAGCATCTAACAGTTGGCCTTCTTTTAATGCATTTGCTGGTGGGGCATTACGAAGTTTTAGAAGTATTCAGAAGCAGAAAAGTTTACAAGAACATTAGTCGCGTTTGATCTCCTTGGTTTTAATAAAATGTCCCTCCTAGAGGAGGGATTCTATCTTGAAGATTACATAATGCATAATAATATGAGCTTTTTTTGAATGAAAATACTTGGTGAATACCTATCTTTAGTTCGGTTTTTTATGCATTTTACATTGCAATTTGAATTTGGATATTGGTTACACATTTACTTGTTAGCTGCTAGATGTTTTGCTTTCTAAAAAAACTGTTAAGATCAAACGCTTACCGTTGTACTAAAACCAATTGGTGGTAGTAAAGGCGCAACTGTATTTCTTTAGGCATTCAAGAGTGTGTGCAATCTCTTCCAAGTTTCCAACAAAAACTTTATCGAAAAAGAAATGCTATGGCAACTGGGCTCTACATGCACCTGAAAATTAACCCCCTCAAATGATTACCATAGAAAATGCACAGATTTACTCCTTACGGAAGTCGTTTTGTTAGTGTTTTTGAAGCAAGCCCCTTTTTCTTGTCCAATAACTAAAAGTAGTTTAAATCCTGATGTTTTATTTTGGATTGCGCTCAGTGGCAACACAGTGGTTTTATCATGACAGCGCTGAAAACAATTGACCGGTGAACATCTGATTCTATAGCTGAAAAACGACTTTCACCCCGTCGATTGATTCCAAAAATCATTTTCTTTTGTTTTTTGAATACAGGCTGTGTACCTGAGAAATGGAAATATATTTTTCCGAACAACTATGCAAAAGGCAGCTGGATCTGAACAGAGTAAGAAGATGCTTTGTCACTCTGTATCTTTTAGTTTTCACCTATTTTATATCTTTTGCTTGATGAATTTATACCGATAAAATTCTACTACAAATATTTGTAACGAGGATTAAAACATAAAAACGCATGCTTTTACATGTGTTTTATATCATCTACACCGAAAGCACATGTAATTTTACGTGCTTTTCAGGTGTACTCATTGCAGATGCTCTGCACTACAATAATACTTTGTCTATATAGCCTATTATTGGGATTATTTGTCCTGAACAATTGGAACCACGTTCTTTTACGTGTATTTGTATCATCTACACACGAAAGCATACGTATTTCTACGTGCTTTTCACGTGTACCCTCATTGCAGATGCTCTGCACCGGAATAATAGTATAACACACTGTCTATATAACCTATTATTGGGTTTATTTGTCCAGAACAATTGGAACAACGTGTTTTTACGTGTATTTATATCATCTACACACGAAAGCGCACGTGTTTTTTTTACATGTATTTACATTGAGGACTCTCTGCAGTAGAATTTACCACCTATTATTGGGTTTATTTGTGCAGAACAATTGGAGATTGCGAAAACTAATCTGAAGAGACTGAGTGCTGACCATTCTTGAAGCAAATGGCGTGTGTGTGTGTTTTGTTTTTGTAACCTTGAAAAACAGTTGAGGCGTCTTAGGTTGATACAGGTCTAGGGATCCAGGACGACGCCTCAACTGTTTTTCCAAAGTTATTTGACAACTTTAGGTTGCCCCTCTGTTCTTCCTGTTCCTCAAACCCACTTTCGGTTTTTTATTTTTCATTCATTCGCCTCCGCCATTTTTCTGCTGCAGTTGCCGCCGGTAATTTTTGTTGTTGCTCTTCTTTTTGCATTTCATCAAATTTCGTTTAATTTCTTCCATGATGCTTGTTGCTTTTAAGTGCGTAAACTCGTATTTTCCATATATGTTTTTTTTATAGTTTCAATGTGAATGTTATGCAAATGGACGAAATTTCCAGCAAATCCACTGCCTTTTTAGCTATTACAGTGCTTATATTGTGGTTTCCATGAGGAAAAAAAGGTAGTGATTGTGTAATTCGTGTTTACTTATGTAACTGATTAATGGAAACTTGTGTTGAGGTAGAGCTTAGACTAAAGTATAAAGCGCATTTGGTTCATTATGAGTTTTTGTGTTGTTTTTTTTTCCTCTTCTTTGAACTGTTAGTTGTAGCATATCTTTGATCTAGCATAATTGCGATTATTTTTTAGGTAGAAGAAATGTCAGCACGAAAGTATATCCTTTGGTAATGACTAATGACAAAAGAAAGAATAAGAAAAATTAACACAAGCTTTAAGTGGCTCTCTTAACAAGTATTTCACATCTAGTAAGTCGAGTGAAAGTGAAACTATTTCTATTGAAAATTTGGTGCGTGAAGAAGTGGTAAATGTGAATCCCATGGATATTTTTGACCACGAAGAACGAGAAAAGGCCAATACTGACATTCCTCCGGCTCAAGAACACCATGTAAAATCTTTAGACATTTATGATCCAAATAATTGGAAGTCAGTTGATCATAATCTCATAGACTTGCTGGTGGAAAAGAGGGCCAATAAGAGTCGAAATGGAAGAATCTGAATATCCGAGGGATAATCACATAATAAGCGACACTTTTCAAATGTGCATTATACTCGTTGCTTGCCCAACGGGGAAAAGCAAGATAGAAGATGGCTTGTGTATTCAAAATCCTCTGATAAAGTGTTTTGCTTCTGTTGTAAGCTTTTTAAGAGTAAAAAGGGAGATTCTAGATTGATTACTACCGGGTTTAAGAAATTGGCACATCGTTGGAAGCAGACTCAAACAACATGAGTCAAGCAGTGAGCACATAATGTGCATGAACAAATAGATTGATTTGGAAATAAGACTGAGGCGTAATCAGACAATTGATAATGTTGTGCAAGAGCGAATTATGGTAGAGAAAGAGCATAATACACAAGTTTTCATTCGAGTGATAGGGCTATTAAATGTCTTGTAAAAAACAATTTGGCTTATAGTGGATTTTCGAAGAATGGTGATGAGGAAGACAATGAAATGTTTTTAGGTTTGATCATGTAATACAAGTGTACTTAGAGCGTCTTGAAAGCAAGGAAATTCAGTATGACTACCTTAGCCACGAAGCTGGCTAATGAGGTGAAAAGTGCAGTACTTGAAAAGATAAAAAAAAAAAGTAAAATACTTCTCAGTTATACTTGATTGTACACGTGATGAAAGTCATGAAGAGCAAGCAGCTTTACTCATTCGTTGCGTAAATGCATATGATTTCCCTGTTAGAGTCGTAGAGTATTTCTTAGGATTTATCAAGACATCTCTTTTAGGATTGAACATTCAAGACATCCGTGGGCAGGCTTATGGTAATGGTGTGAAAGGGCATCGCAAATGTATACAAAGTAGATTGCTTAGCATCAATCCTAGAGCATTTTATGCACACTGTCATAATTTGAATCTTGTATTTTGTGATATGGCAAACTCATCTCCTAAGGCTAGAAGTTATTTTGGTTCTGTTCAATGCCTTTATAAAGTTTTTTCATCTCCAACAAAATGGTGGGACATATTGAAAAGACATGTGAATGATCTCACATTTGAACCTTTATCTCATACTCGTTGGGAGAGCCATATTGAATGTGTCAAAACAATCAAATATAATGCTTTGAAAATCAGGGATATGCTTTGTTTGACTTAGTAAGTTCCGGAGATCCCCTAACCTCCTGTCAAGCAAAATCATTAGCTACACATGAATTTGAGAGCTTTGAGTTCGTGGTTTGCACAATAATTTGGTACGAAGTTTTGAACGCCGTTAGTATTGTGAGTAAGACTGTTCAGAGTGAGGACCTGCAAATCCATGTTGCAATAGATCAATTGAAGGCCTTATTGCTCGCCTTCGTGAATACATAGAGCATGGTTTCAGGGATATGCTTTGTTAGAAGCGCAAGAACTTGCTCGAGAAATGGGGATATTGAGCCGTTTTTTTGTGAAAGAACACATATTCATATAAAAATACTCTTTGATGATGAAGATTCAAGTGAAGAAGCCATGTGTTCTCCACAAGGGAGTTTCAGATCAGAGTACTTCTTGTATATTGTTGACAAAGCTCTCACCTCATTTAATGAAATACTCGAGCTATTGTGTGCTTACGAAAGAAATTTCGGCTTCTTGTTTGATTTGAAAAAGTGCATTGATGATTCAAAGTTTGAAAAGTTCTTGTGAAAACCTTTCAAATATTTTGTCACATAACGGACAAGTTGATCTGGACGTGAATGAGTTATTTATGGAGTTAAAATTTGTTAGACATGTTTTGCCATCAGATATAGGAGGACCTATCCAAGTATTGAATTATTTGAAAAAGTGTTATGGTGGTTATCCAAACACGGAAATTGCTTATCAAATGTTGTTGACTATTCCGGTTACAGTCCCATTTGGGCAAAGTAGTTGTTCAAAGTTGGAGCTATTAAAGAACTATCTTCAGAGCACGATGTATGAAGAATGCTTGAATGACATGGTTGAGAAAATTGATTATTCTACGTTGTTTAATAAATTTGCTTCTGAACGTGTTAGAAGACCGACTTTTAAGTAGCATCCAGCAAAAATGTTTGAAGTAAGTTCAAATTTTCCTTTTCGCACATACCCTTTACTTTAGTGTGATTTTTTCTTTCAAAAATTAAATCCAAAACTCTGTGGATGTATTTCTGCTTGATTCTTTCAGTATGTTTTTCTTTTTATTTTAAGACATTTGTTTGTTGTGGTTTTTGATAGTTTTTTTAAAGAAAAATGCTTTGTGCACAACACATCTTACACCATTGATTGTGATGGACCCTCAATGTCCTACACCGTAAGATGTGTCATGTTGTTCTGTTGTGTCCTTTTTTTTTTTTTTGCGGACATAGCATTACTCGATTAAAAGCGTAACTTTTTCTAGTTTGTGCTTTTTGAAGGATATTAGCAATGGGAGACAAGAAGAAGGCAGGTTCCATTTTGGTGAGGCTTGTTTCTGCTGCTGGAACAGGTTTCTTCTATGTAGTCAAGAAGACCAAGAGGCTTCAGACTAGCCAGACTAAGCTCGAGTTTCGCAAGTATGATCCTCGTGTCAATCGCCACGTTCTCTTCACCGAGGCAAAAGATGAAATGAATGTTTTCTTTTGCAATTTTAGCTTATTTATAAGGTTGCTGTAAGAATTGTTGTTACTTCTTTTGATGGGCATCCATTGTTGAATGCTGTGTGTTATTTGAGGAATTTGTTGTCCTCTTAGACTTGAATTATGCAATTTTAGGTGAATTTTATGTCTGTAGTGATCTTCTCTTTTGGTGAAAGTGGTCTATTTTGATGGTGTTTGTTTATGTGTTATTTTCTGATGTGGTTATTGGTAAATCCACTTTGCCACCACACTTCGGGTTATATTCGAATGGACAGTCGACTCCTGTAAAGTCGAATTTTGAGCTTACGTTCAACTTTTTCAGGGCTTGTATGACGTTGGTGTGCCCAAAATAAAATAAGACTCGAAGAAAACTAACAATTAGTTAAGGGACATCAAAGCATTGTCAGTTTTCTATCATGCCTGAGGCATGACATATATTTTATATCATAATAATCAATCATTGCCATACTTATATTTTCTTTTAAGTTTTAAGCCATCCTTTTGGTCAACTTTCTATTCATTCATGTAAATGTACTAATTAGGCATGTTCTTAATCGCACAATTAACGGATTGTTTGTTTATTTATTTAGCTTTAAATTTGATTTTCAAAATCATAAATAATACTCTATCCGTTCCAAAATATAAGTCATTTTGAGTGTTTTCATACAAATTAAGAAAATGGTTGAGTGACGTAAATTTTAAGAAATAATGCCTAAAATATCTTTTGATTATCATTAATAAATGATTATAACATATTCGAAAACAGTTGAATTATTAATAAATTAAGAGTAAAATAGATATAAAAAAAAGTAATAAATGCTTAATTGTTTAATATAAAATTATTTATGTTATAGACAAATAAAAAATGTAGAATGACTTATATTATACTCTGCGACGACATAAGTAACACTTTTGACTTTTCATCATTCTTGATCAAACATATAACATACAATTTCAAGTTCACAAACTTGACAGAACTCCTCTTGACCGCCACATTTGACACCCTCCAAGACCCCAACAACCCCCTTCTTCTGACCTGTCCCTGGACATAGGTCAACGTAGGATTCTTGAAAAATAACCGAAAGTTAGGGTCTTGATTTTTTTTTTTTGATCCAATGAGTTAATGATCTAAACACATGACATATCTTTTAAAAATCGTTTGGTTTTTTTTTTCTTCCCGAAAGTTCCTGTTTTAATAAATGGGCCTAATGCATCCCTTAAAAATATATTCTTAGTTCTTTCTCATGCCCTCAAAAAAAAGTTCTTTCTACATGAAAACAAAAAATATGTATATGTGATTTTTTTTTTTGACGGTTAATATGTGATTTATTATAAATTCCAAAATTAATAAAATATAATATATTAATATCCCATCTCATTATCCTCAATTCAAAGTCATCAAAACCCTATTTTCAACATTTTGCACCTGGAAATCAACATCCATGTAGGTTTGAAAAGAAAAATAAAAAAAAAAAAATAGAAACATACCCCGAAGTCATTTTCCGAAACCTCACAAAAATGAAATCATCACCCTTCATTTTTGTTTTTATTCTCTTACTCTTGTCTCGTCAGGAAGACATTTTAATCAATCTTGCTCTTACTATATATTGTGCAAACCTGTGGGACGACGAACGACTAAAAGTTTGTCGTTTTCTGTTTTTTTCCAGGCTTAAGCAAAACGGCGTCGTATGAATCCAACAGTTTTTTTATATATTTGTTTTTTTGGGTTAGGTAAAACGACGTCGTATGATTTGGTACGGTAAGTAGGGCTGTAAATGAACATAAGTATTCAATTCGATTCGATTCGGAGTATTCGGCTCGAAAAAGCTCGATTCGAGCTTGGTTCGTGGATTCAAAATTCGAGCCGGACCTTACAAATTAGATATTCGATGGTCGAGCGAACGTGTTCGGCTCGAATATCATTCTTTTATATATATATATATATATATATATATATATATATATATATATATATATATATATATATAGGCATTGACACAATTGTCATTCGACTCATTCAGTCATTCTGATTCTCTTAAAGGCCCGTTTGGATCGAAGTAAATGGATATAAAGAAAAAAGAAAGATAGTAACAGAAAAGAAAGGAGAGGGGAAGGAGAGATTGTGAAGTTTATTTTGAGCGTTTGGAAAGAAGTAGACGGTAAGAAAATGAAGGTTTAAAAGTGTGGTTGAAATATCAATGAAAAAAAAATACTTGACAGGGTCATTTTAGTCTATGTATAAATCCCAAAATGATACTCCCTCCGTCTCACTTTGTTTGGGACTTATTCCTTTTTGGGGTGTCTCAAAATAAGTCTCATATCTAAAATTAGATTAAAAGTTGTCTCTTAACTACCTAAATTGCCCCTAATGAAGTCTGGCTTTTTTTTTTGGTTTTGTTTTTTTATACGTTGATTCCCTAGAAGACTCATTTACTTCTCCGAGTATCAATTCTAGTGACCATTAATGAGACTGTTCATATTACCTGGGGTAGATGAAGTCTGTATTTTTTTTTTTTAATTACGTATTCCCCATTACCAGCAGAGATAATCATCCACAGCTTATGCCACTCTTATTTAAATCTCACTTTAGCAGCTCATGTAGATGATTAAAAAAAAAAAAACCTTCAAAATGGATTTCATCAGCAATTCAAAATCAAAGGCAGCCTTAACAGGAGGTGAAGTTGGATATCTTTGAAGATAATGATGAATTTGAGTTATTTCCAGTCAACGAGTTTGAAGACATAGAGAGTAAATGGAAGAAACTGATCCATGGCCGGGAAGATGAAGACACGGGAGCGGAATGGAAGAAACCGATGTTGTGGGCAGATGGTTGGGACGATGAAGGCATCAATGATGATTTTTCTCTGCATATTAGAAGGGATTGAAAAGAGATTATACAAGATGACATGCTCATGCTGAAAGGAATAAAATTGATTGAACACCAACATTCTAATTCGTCCTCCATCTCTTGTGGTGAATCGAAAGCAGCAAATAAAAGGATGAAACTGGATATCGATTTGAATACTCCTGCCAGTACTGGTTTTGATTTAAACAAGTTTCCCGAAGATGTGGAGGAATTTTTCGAACATCAAGAGAAGCAACAAATGGTCTTACCTATGTTGAAGATATATCTTCCAAATTACTTTTAAATGTGAAGTGGTGTTGTGGGATCTTAGATTGAGGAAGTTGATTTAGAAAACATGAATTTTGTCATTATGTTGTCTTATGTTACAGTAATTCTAATTTTGTCATTCAATTGTCTTATGAATTTTCCCAATTATTATCTGCACATCTCATGTGCTAAATTTTCAGAAAAGATAAAGCCCCCTTTCATCCGGATCAAATGTTGTTATCCCACAAGTTTATTTGATAAGAAGCTTGGGTATTTTTGTATGGATTGTGGCTATGCTTTGCCCTCACACCAATTGGGTGAATTGCCTGAAGAAAAACTGGATTTATCGACAAATATGATACCCGGCCTACTGTTATTCACCTTATACAGAAAGGAAAAAGAAGAACGTGAAAGTACCCATAATTTTAGGAAATGGTATTGGACTGATTTTGTGAAATGGTATTTGTGAATTTTTAGGAGTAATAAATATTGGACTGATTTTATACAGAAAGGGAATTGATAAAATAGAAAGGGTAAAAATGGAAAAGCCTTATACTAGACAACACATTAAATGATGTTTTCTTAATTTTTATGAGTTCTCAAATGTCGCAAACAAAGTGAGACGGAGGGAGTAAATGATAGGGTCATTTTAGTCTATGTATAATATTTCAATAAATTATGCCTCGTTTCCTTCCAAATCTTGTCAGATATGATAAGAAATCAGCCTTCTAAAATTATGAAGAGCCTAATCCCTTTGTCTCCTCCATCTCCTTCCGTTTCCTCTACATTGGAACAATCCAAACACTCAAAATATTATCTTCTTAAATCATCTCCTTTCTTTTTCCCGTGAAATCTACTCAACCAAACAGGGCAAAAAGAAAACCCTAATCTAATCCCTTTCCCATCCCAGAGCCCCGCCGTTTCTCCCCCTCCTCCCCCCCCCCCCCCCCCTCCCCCTCCCCCTCCCCTGTCGTCTGAGCCCTCTCTGCGCTTGCCTGGCTGGTGAGTGGTGGCTTCCTCCTCGTCCTCAGTCCTCCCTACTACCTAGTCCCTCCATCCCTCAACCTCAAACCTCCAACCGTAGCCGAGCACTAGCAGCCGCAGTCCCGCAGAAATATGGGTCGTTCTGATGTACAAACCAAAGATTAAAAAAGACTTTTCACTGCAGCGTCGTATCGATTGAGCCATTAGCTACGGGATTCTTCACCGGCGGGATCTTCACGTAGCGACCGGTCGTTCCGCCTGAGGTATGTCAATTTCCGGCCAATCTCCTGTATTCAAGCTTCGTACCCTGCAAAACGATGTTTTCTTTAATTATAGATATACAGTTTCAATTCTATTTGCTTCGCAGTGTCCTTTGCTCTCAAAAGATTTGTGTGGCTCGTGTTTGAAATTGTGTCTCTCAAATTGAGTTTATTGTTTTTTTCAGCTGAAAAGTCTGCATATTCGTTCGTTTTACCATGATTCTTGTAGCTGAGTTCTGATGTAGTAAATTCTGATTTTTTTTTTAAAACTCAGTTCGAGCCGAACATGTTCGAACGGTTCCACATGTTCGAGTCGAACCGAGCCGAGCTTTTTTTCCCTATATACCAGGCCAAACCCGAGCCGGATAATGAAAATCTAAGGCTCAGCAATTTCGAACCAGGGTTCGGTAGAGTTCGGCTCGTTTACAGGCCTAAGCGTAGGTCATTCTAAACTAGTTGGAAAACACTCTAGTCTAGTCTTGTGTATATAAATTGTACCGTACAACATACTATAGAATACTTGGGGACATTCTAGAATGTCCTACACTTTTACAATAATAATAATATAATCTCCTAATACAAAATATATTTTAATGTCGTTAATCTTCTTACACGGTGATCGATGATATAAAAATATGTTATATGATGTTTTTTTTTTTGGATTCAGATGCAACATGGCTAAATTGTTTTTAATATATATTATATTTCATATGATGTGACTACTTAGGTTTAAATGAAATAATGTGGTAAGTTATGAGGTAGTTTGGTCAATAAGGTCACCCTAGGAGTGAAATGGAACCCTAACCTAACTATGTTTTATTTTACTTTCACGTAGATTAGCCATCATCTCCAATATGTAACCATGGGAGGCAAACTACTATATTTATGTTTTATTTTACTTTCACGTAGATTAGCCATCATCTCCAAGATAATATGTAACCATGGGAGGATGCAAGAATGCTGTTGGAGGATAGGATTTTGTATATCGAGTCTCATATAATTGCAATTTAATTGTTCAAGCACGATTTTCTCCGTATAATATTATATGTTTTTGTATTGACGAGTCTCTAAGCCGCCAACAAGTACGCCTAGACTAGGGTTTTATTATTATTGTTTTATGTTCAGTATTTACCTCTATTGTACTTATATATAAACGATCTATTCTTGTGATGCCAATGATTTATAATTATGAAAGCAGTGACTCTGACGCTACTTAATTATATAAGTCAACACATCGGTGGCATCGATGTTCATAAGTGGTGTCAGAAGTAAAAAGAAAAAATACATTTGTGATGCCAGAATTAAAAAAATAATCAAAAATTTTTACCGATAGTGAAAGTGTAGTTTGTGACCTTAGCAAACGAAAAAAAAAACCGGGACGACATTATAACCAAACCTGTTGAAATCATCAGGGGAACCGCCGTCGTCAGTAGAAATATAACTTGTTGCCTGAAAGACATGAAGTAGTAGGAAAATGGCTTCAGCTGCCACAACGCTTCGAATTTTCGGGGAGTTCAGCTTTTTCTGTAATGAAAAAACCCCTTTTTTTGTGGGGAATTCCGGCACAAGTAGAAACAACCTTATCCTGCCACGTCCTTCAATCAATTCCTCCTCTCTACCCACTTTCGCCCGCCGTCGCCACACAGCCTCCAACTCTCCACCGGTGTCAGCAAAGAAATTAAAGAAAAAGGTAATCTCTTTACTTTGTTGGAATCATTCTTATCTGCTAACCGTGTGAACAATGTTTCCACCAAATGGGCTGTTGATTTTTTTTTTTTTTTTTTTTTTTTTGATGTTCTTTCCATCTGATTTTTTACGTGATAAAGAATTTTTCCTTTTGGAAGAGAGTCTGCAAAAGTAGCACCGTTCACCCACCGTAGAGTTTGTTACCCTTCTTTTGGGGGAGAGTGGAGAGAGAGGGAGAGATCTGAGATAAGATGTTTTCTGCTGGTCAAGTGAGTGTTGATTCTTAAGTGTCCACAGATTAAATAACCTGTACTCTGAAACAGAATGATGACTGCAGCTGGTTCTTTTTGAACATGCTGGTATCCTTTCCACTAAAGACTTCAGTAGAAATAGAATAACTGGTTATCAAGAATTTTTGCACTTTTGGCTTTTATTATTGTCTGTTAGCACTGGTTCTTGAATAAACAGCCAAAAGGCTTATAGATTGTTTGCCTTGGGAGAAAACCTTGAGTAGTAGTATACTATAAATGTTCACATAAGTTGAATACGGACACTTGTGTGGTCAGCCTACCACTATTTGTTTTACAATGATATTAGCTGCATTTCAATCCAAGTCATCAGTATTACTTGCAGCTTCGGTTTTAATTTTTAATCGAGCGAATATGGTTTGTTAGTTTATGTGATATCCCACTTCTTAGCAAATCACATTTAAATGTGCAACAAAATGTTAAAGAGTTAAGAGTTTTCTTTTACTTGTTTGTTGCAGAAAAATTCCAACGTGAAAGATGCTAAAGAAGATGAAGATATAGATGAAGATGCCTTTGAGGCTCTTTTTCAGCAGTTGGAGGAAGACTTGAAAAACGACAGCTTATCCATTGATGAGAACGATGATGATATAACTGAGGACGACCTTAAAAAGCTTGAACAAGAATTGGAAGAGGCATTGAAGGATGATGAGTTATTCGGGGCTTTGGGCTCAATTGGGAATATAAAAGAAGATGATAATGAATCTGAAAACGAGGAAGACGAAGAAGAAGAAGGAGACGATGATGATGATGATGAATACCAAAATAGTTCTGATGTTGATGATGAAGGTGATGATGAAGAAAACACAGTTAATCTTAGAACCTGGCAGCTTAAAAAACTGGCTTATGCTTTGAAAAATGGTCGTCGAAAGATCAGTGTAAGTGCTATTATGTTTATTTAGTGGTGAATTAGGTCAACCCCCAAGCAAAGGCTTTAGCTTTTAATTATTGGATTCTGTTTTTGCAGATAAAAAACCTTGCTGCTGACTTATGCCTTGATAGAGAACTTGTTCTTAAACTACTACGCGATCCTCCTCCCAATTTGCTTATGTTGAGTGCTACTTTACCTGATAACCCTGTTTCAAGAATTGAGGAGCCAATTCACGAATCAACAGAAACTGTTTTTGTGGAGACAGATACGGGGCATTCAAGGGCCGAGGAGGGGAATGTGAAAATGCCAGTGCATGTCTTGCAAAGAGATTGGACAGCTAGGAAAAGGATAAAGAAATCTCAGCTTGAAACCCTTGAATTTGTTTATCATCGTACCAAACGCCCCACTGTAAGTAAAGCATTGTGAGATTGCTCTTAGAATCTTAGTGTGAAACGTGTTGTGTTTATTCTCTAATAACTTGCTTTCATTACGGTTTCACACCATTAATGCTGATGTTTGGAGTTATATATGTTAACTTGATGCAGAATTCGATGATTAGCAGCATAGTGCAAGTGACGCACCTTCCTCGGAAGAAGGTTATCAAATGGTTTGAGGACAAGCGGATTGAAGATGGAGTTCACGAACGTCGTATCCGTTTCCAACGGTCTCTTTGAAGCACACTTTTCTTGAATATGAGTATGGATATGAATATTCTCCTAAAGCACATTCATCAATCACCCAAGGCTTTGATTTATGTTTGATCAACTTATTTGAAAGCAGATATTACGGAAAATTATTTTAGTTTTCAGAAGTGAGAAGACCAAATAGAACTTATACACCATAACAATGAAATATACAAACTACTCAAACATAATTTCACATATAGATACAAAGTAGGAAAATTTACATGTTCTTATAGGTAACCTGAGTTCCAAGCTATCATGAATAAACCAACAAAACGGTATTATACAAAGAACAAGTATATATGTTCATGGTTACATATATATATACAAATATAGACATAGCCTTGATGCTAATAGATACAGATATATACATACAAACAGTACTAATTAATAGTAATAGGGGCAGCAAGCATGGCCTGTGATTGTTTCTCATAGGGAAAACCAGTTGCTTTAGAATCATCAGCATCCCAAACAAAGATCCCATGTAGGTTTCCTTCATTCTTGAGCCTATTGCAAGCTTTAAAGAATCCATTTTTTGGGGACAAACCCCCACTCCCATCTGTAGAGAAACTGGCCAATATCTTCCCACCATTATAGTTAGATGTTTGGGTATGAAAGTAGTCTATGAACTGAGAGACTGTGGTCCCTGCATCATATGCATAGAACTGGAAGTTCACATAGTCTATAACATGTCCATAGCTTTTCCACAAGGCTTGGTAATGGCTTTGAACTTCATCATCATCAAACGGTGCGATCGAAGCGAAAGAAATCACACCATTTTTCTTTAAGGTCGATATAAGTTGTCCCACGCATTCCGCAAAGGTTTCTGGGTCTGCGTTGAAGTGTTCGCAGTCGATGTCTATACTGTCTAAGTTGTATTGTTGGATGATGTATGTGAGTGAAGATACAACATTGGAGACCCACGACTCTCCCCTTCCCCCTCCCCCTCCCCCTCCCCCCTCCAAAAAAGAAATAGGAGGTAAAAAGAAGATATTTTTCCTCCTTGAATGCACACCATATTCGGATTATAGTTGTGTGTATATACCGGAAGAAGGAAAATTTCCAACTTGGATTTTGTGATTCCTACATGTTACTTTGCCGGGGAATTAGGGACATAGTTCATGGCCTGAAGTGTGATGTAGCAATAAACAATGGTTTACGATCTTTGTCTTATCTGTGCGGGTTAGCTCAAAGAATTGTCTTTGGGAGATGTTCCAGAACCATTGTGGAATCGTAAGGTCGGAAACATTTTAGTTTGCGTCTCCTCTCGCTCTTTCTTCTGTTTGAGGTTACATGTATTTCTTCCTAGACCGAAATAAGATCATGGTTTTATAACCGATATAAATTGGAAGTTTCGGTCCATGTTCTCCTTTTGCCTGTATAATAATTACGAGAATTGTCTTAACGCCTATGATTACCTTTTCACAATTAGATTTTCATGTATAATAATATACCTCTGTAAATGTAACAAAGTTTTTATGTGATTTCCTGGCAGGAGACTTTTCTTTTGAATGTCTGTAGAGTAGTTGTAAACCTAACTCATTTTTGATTATTTTAGAATGACCTCTGAGTCTTAAATTGTACTGGCCTGGATTGTATCTGTTGAGTTTATGATTCTTTAACTTATTTGTGAAATAAGATGTATTTTTCGGTTTATGTCATCGGAGCATCGGCCACAACATTATTGATTACACAATGTACTAACCCCGTAATTGTTCACTTATTGAGAGTCTTAATTCATTACTCGCTAATCAAAGTGAAGACGATTTCAAACACTGCATGTATGATGTATCAAAGCTAAACCGTGAAGTGTGGCAACATCTGCAAAGAAAATAACTAATGGGGCATTGAAAATTGTGTGCAATTGTATTTACATTAAACTTTTACAGAAGTTGTCTATCTATGTCAATTGTTTCAATTCGTGACGTGACTTTCTTTAATATACGATACTATGATACATAGTTGTAAATAAATAAAAAAATATTCATGGATATCAACGGACTCGTGGATATCTGTATGGGGAGGGTATGAGTTTAAGAATTTCTATCCGAATGGGTAATGAGTAGGGTATAGGTAAAGAATTCTTTTGATGTGTAGGGTATGATGTGTAGGGTAATGAGTAGGGTATAGGTAAAAAAATTCTTTTGACACTTTTTATAGAACGAAGACGGTATCGAATTCGAGAAAATATATTGTGTAATCTAGGTGTATGAGACCTAAGATATGGATAAGGAAAACTTGGATTGCCAAATTAATCCTTGCTTCCTGATTGGATATATTGACTAATCATGGAATGACCTATAGTTAAAATGGTACCTAAACTTAGAGCTGTTAAATGAAATTCATGAATAAAGTTCGAACTCAGCTCGTTTAAACTTGTTTGAGCTCGTTTATTTATAATATCGAGCCGAGCTCGATCGGGTTCTCCTGCTCTTTTACTAAACGAGCGAGCACGAGCCTGTTCGTAAACGCTTGTTAGTGTTCGTGAACTTATATAATATATAATATAAATAGTAAATATAAATCATATATACACATAATTTTTTTAAGGGAATATATACACAAATAATTTAAGAAATAATAAATATTTTGTGGATGTTTGATTAAATGAGTATTTTGGGTTGAATGATGAATATATTAGATATAAACAAATAATTTCCCTTAAAAATATTATTGAATGAGCCGAGCTCGAGTTCAAGCCTATTTGCGAGTTTGATATCGAACTCGAACATTTTTTATACTTATCGAGTCGAGCTCGAACAGGCTTTTAGGCTTGTTCGTGTTAACGAGCCAAGCCTATCCGACTACAAATGAGCTCGAGCTTGAAGATGATCAGCTACTCGGCTCGGCTCGGCTCGGCCTAAACTTGAAACTTTGATTTGTAGATAAGCATAAGGTTAGGTATGAATGTTGAATCAACAAAATGGTATCTGTGGATGCCAGTGTAAATAATGAGCTATCTTAATTTATCATATTTTACTCTTTCAATTAGTTATTCAATTTATTATTTTAATATGTATAAGTAAGTGCACCTTTCATATAAGTCCTAACAAAGTTTTGGAAGTAATTTATTACCATTCAATAATCATATATCCATTGTGTGAAAGGAATTTAATTAGTGAAAATGTTTCTAAATTTGTACATAGTTTGTGTACACAATATATATAATTAGTGAGAAACAAAGTAATTAATTAATTAAGTGCATGCACCTTTATCTTTCCAAGGTTATTACTTGCAAATAATCAAATGCTGCAAAACTAACTAATGGTGAAATTTATTACCAAATTTGAAGATAATTACACTATTTGTTTCTAAAATATACCAACATTTTGTTATGGTTGGTAATTAATCACTTTTTTTTTCAATGTATCCTAGTAAATAATAGCATATATTATATCAAAAAAATATGAATTAAATGTAAAACCCCCCTTTATAAATCAAATCTATAACCATTTGAACAAGAACACATAATAATCCACTCTCTTATGCATTAATTCTTTACGGATTCTCTATCCGCCGTGTCCTCTTTCCATGGCCGCCGTAGCACCGCCCTCTCTGCTGTCGAACACTACCCATTTTCAACTACAACAACCCGAAGAGAACCCTCAAATCCAAAACCCGTTAAACCAACAAAACTTAACCAACCCGAAAGAAACCAAGACCAAACACTACACGCTACTTCTAGTAGTGAATTACATGTGTTTGTTTCTCGGTTCGGTTTCTTCGTCACTCGTCTCAAAATTTTACTTCAACCATAAAGGCGGAAGCCGTTGGGTTTCAACATGGGTTCAATGTGCCGGTTTTCCTCTACTGGTTTTTCCGATTTATCTTCCTTATTATCTTTTTAAATCCACTAAAAGAAAACCCTTCTCAGGATTTAATACAAAACTCTATGTATTAAGTTCAATTATAGGACTTTTATTAGGCCTAAACAATCTTATATTTTCTTGGGCTAATTCGTATTTACCCGTATCGACATTTTCTCTTCTTTTATCAACCCAACTCGCCTTTGTTCTTATATTTTCTATGATTATAGTGAAACATAAAGTCACGTTTTCGAATCTTAATTGTGTGATTCTTATCACTTTGAGCTCATTTTTGCTAGCTTTGGGTTCAAACCGTGACAAACCGCCCGGGTTGACCCGGGAAAAATATTTCTTGGGTTATATATGTGCTATTGGAGCTGGTTTAATGTTTTCTTTGTATCTTCCTGTAATGGAGAAGATTTATAGTCACGTTTATTGCTATTCTATGGTGATGGAAATGCAGTTTGTGATGGAGGTTTTCGCGACGGTTTTTGCTCTTGTTGGGATGGCTTTTGGCGGCGGATTTTCGGAAATGAAGGAGGAGATAAGTGTGTTTGATTTAGGGCCAAAAAAGTATTGGGTAAGAAATAAATTCACTATACACAAATACGCTCCGAACTGTTTGTTTTATTGATCCACTTAGACGATATGATGCATGCCTAAATATATGATGAAAGTTATCGAAATAAACAAACGTCACGTATCAGCAATGTCACTTATGCGCAGCAAAACCCCACTTGAATTACATGACACGTCATTAGAGGTTTCACTGCATCATGTTGTAGCTGCTACATCATGATAGTCATGTGTCAATAGACATCACTCATGATGTGATAGCGAGACCCCTATTCAAATAGATACCAAATCATTACAGGTTTCACTTACAGATCATGTTGTGGTTGCCGCGTCATGAGTTGTCTCGTGTCAATCACTCACCCATTATGTAGCAGTGAGACCATTTTTTAAAAAGATGTTACATCATCAGATATTTCCCTTTCACGTTATGTTGTTTTTGTCACATATGCATGATTTCACTATCAGATCATGTTATGACGTGGGTGGTATTCCTGTTACATCATATTATCACCGTCACGTCATATTATGACATTTTTTTGTATCTGTGTAGTTGTTATAAATAGGTGTATATATAGAACTATTACCATGTCATATGAATTACTTAAAATATAATATAAATCTTTTATTTCAAAACATGTAGACTTGAAATAGAGCAAGATCTCTCAATTGATGTTCATTCTTATCTTTTGAAATTGTGTCTTTTTATTAGTTGATTGTGTTCCTTAACATTGTTACATGGCAACTTAGTTTCATGGGCACCGCCGGAATGGTTTTCCTGACGACGTTAGTCACCGGAGGGATCTGCATGACGGCGCTTCTGGCCATAAATGTGGTGGGCGGTGTGGTGGTGTATGGAGATCAATTTGGTGGCATCAAAGTGGTGTCAACTTTGATGTGTTTATGGGGGTTTTCTTCTTATGTGTATGGAATGTATATGAAAACAAAGAAAAGTGTAAACAATGAGAGGTCCGATGAAGATAACCGGTCGACGGAAATGGCTGAGCTCGTTAGGAATGGCGGCTGACTATGATCCATTTATCATAACGTAGGCTTTACATTCATCAAAAAATGAAAGATCATGTTATGTAACTCAATATGACGCAACTGCTGTGGCAGTGTTATAATCAGTTTTATTTTGTTTCTTTTTATTATGGTTATTGCCAATTAGTCATGTCCTAGTGGTAATTGCTAAGTCTTCGGACTAAGAGGCCTAGAGTTGAATTCCCTCGTCTTCTTTTATACTGTATTCAAATGACCGGAATTAGATCGAATTTGAAGGTGTTTGTGATCGAGGTTGAGTTCGATACTCATGTTAAATTCATGCTCGGGTTCAAATTCGTATAATTTAAAGTAACATTCATTAGATTAGTTATATTAGTTCATTGCTTGACTCGATTTGAATCGTTTACGTTCATAACCAAACTACGAGGGTTATATGTACTAGGCTTTTAAAATGCAGGGACAAATACAGCAAATTTTAAAATAGAGAGGACTTTTTGTTAATTTACAGCATATTCATTTTGCTATTCATTCATATCCCTTTTATTCTTCCTCCGCAGCTGCTGGCCAGCTCTGCTAATTGATTTCCGGAATCAAAAAAGCCTCAAGAATCAACGATCTAAAACACTGAACAAATACAATGATTATTGTTCAATATAATCATCAGAAAATAATAGTTTCGTTGATTTTTGTATGGATATTCATAGCTTTGTTATCTTCTTTTCAAGTTTCAGCTAAATCGCGGCATCCCATTTCCGTAAGTGGTGTTTTTACTGTTCTAATTTAGCTATTGATTCATTTTTTTTTCTTAGCGTGTATTTAGTGATTTACTCTGTTTTTTTGTTTTTTTGGGTGCGATTATTTTAACAGGATAATCAGATTCGAGCAAAGAAAAACCAGTGTTATGAGGATATTGATAGGTATTTTTTCCTTGAATTTTATGTTAATTAACTTCACAACAAATCTACTGTTATTTGCATCGGAGTTTCCTGGACTTTTGAATAATGGATTCTAGAGCTTAGAATCGATTTTCCAGTGGTTGATTACCTGGGTGAAAGTTGATTGTTAGCTCTAGAATCAACTTTTTCGCAGATTGATTGTTTCTGGTGAGGTTCCACATTAACAAACATTTTTGTCGCCGGAGTGTAATGGATTTTTGCACAGTCGATTCTAAAGTTGAGAATCGACTTTTCAGTGGTCATTTGTTTGGGTTAAGGTGTATTGTCAACTGACGACTCAACTCTAGAATCAACTTTCCGTCTGTTGATTATTTCTAATTTGGAGCCACTTTAAAAAACCATTTTTAGCACCACAGTATAATGGATTTTCTTGCATAGTCGGATCTAGAGCTAGGATTCGACTTTCTGGTAGTTGATTGTCACGTCTTGAATCAACTTTCTGCCGGTTGATTGTTTCACTTGTGGAGCCACGCTAACAAACGTTCTAATGAGAACTTTAGCACAGTCGATTCTAGAGCTAAGAATCGACTTTCCGGTTGAAAGTTGATTGTCAGAATCAACTTTCTGTGCCAGTTGATTGATTCTAGTGTGATGTCATGCTAAAACCCAAAATCAGTGTGCTCTCATCAAAGATGCCCTTTCCTGACTGATCGAAAACTAAGAACATCGAAAAGAATTAGAAAGTAAAAGATGATAGCTTTATATGGATGGGTTTAGCTTGAAGAACCACTATTGAGTAATCCTACCAAATAAACAAAAGCTATTTAGCAACACAAATCTTCATTTTTGATTGTGAATTTGCAGTGGATTATGGGGTGAAAGATGTATGTCTTCAAAGATAGCCAAGGAGAATTGCGCTCTGCAGTGCGTGTCGCCTATATGTTATCAGCTCATTTACGAGAGTGATCCGGTTAGTTTTAACTTTTCAATTACAGTTGTTTTTTTCTTCTGGTTAATGCACGGGCGTCTTTAGTGGTTTTTTACCCCGGCATCTCACAAGAAACAATCGACTTTTTAAAAGTCAATTCCAGACCTCAGAATCAACTTTTTGCTCTTTGGTTGTAACCTTAGAATTCAACGGTACAAAGTTGACTCTACAATCTTAAATTGAATTTTTAAAAGGTTTGTTGTCACTATGGTGCCACAGCGGTATGATGTGATTATAAGAGAGGTTAATTATGGTTTAATTCAAATTTCAAAATACCGGAGCTACATTCTACTGTGTTGTTGGAGAAATTCTATTGCAGAGAGTCTCTACTACGGAAAATGTGCCTCTGTAATAGAGACTGTGCAGTAGAATGTCCCTCGACGTTTTGTGTACGTTCGTTTATATATATACGTTGTTTATCGTCTTATATATTGGATCATGATTGATTTTAAATGGAGTTTTTTTTTTTTTCTATTATAGTTGGAAGAAGGGGAGAAAGATTATATCAGGGGCCAAGAGTACAAGTACTGTTTGCACAAGTAAGAACATTATTTGTCTATGCTTAGTTAATACTTAACATAATTTCTGATATCCAAATTTCTTTGTCTGTGCAAAAATGGCTTTAGTTTGAAACTGAAAAGTCTTCGAGGACGAGAATCTGATTCGGCTTAGTGAAAAAGACTATTGAACTTCCTGGTGAGAATCAGGATTCGATTCTCATCCTCATCATCGTCCCGAATAAAAATCCCCTTCCCCTAACCCCTCCCTTGCAAAAAAAAGTGTGTGTGTGTGTGTGTGGGGGGGGGGGGGGGGGGGGGTTGTTCTTCGAGGACAATCATACATGAAATGTGAAAAAAATCAAACGTGTTTGAACTTGTGTTTACGAATCAACAGAGATACACGTGCATGTTTTACATTGTGAATGAAAAACATGCGTTAAAACACGTCGCTGGAGGGATCTCTGCGGTAAATACTGAGGATATGATCCACCCTCCATTTATGATAGTTTAAGAAGACAAACTTTATGAGTTCTTAGGCAATTGAAGTTACTTATATGGATATTTTTCTTTGAAGGGTAGTATTGGGAGGAATAATTTCTTTGCATTAAACTGGTTTTTGGATTTCTGTAATGGCACAGGGATTCTTTGGGAGAGAGTTTGGAAGGCGTTAAAGGTTCTTACGCGTATTAGCGGAATGAGAAAAGCGAGGATGATTCTGAATCGGATGATAACCTCGTGGAAACCGGATCCGGATGATGGCGAGTGGGAATGTGATCGAATGGAATGGAAATTTGTATTTTTCTTTTCAAATGTGTGTTATGTGCTACTTTGTAAAGTGCTTATTGATAGAGACGAGTGCGCTTGAACTCGAAAAAAGAGCTGATTTAGAGTCGTATTTCTTTATGAATCAAGTACGATTAGCTTACGAGTAATCCGATTCTTTTACGACTCTAATCTTGACGATAAATCGATGTCGAGTATGAATAGCTTACGAGTAATTCGATTCACTTACAACCCTCATCCTGACGATATTGAAGTTTTAATAAAGCGATATCGTTCTGATTCGAGTGTGAGTGGGTTTACGAGTAACCCGGTTCACTTATAATCCTAATCATGAAAATATCACAATTTTTAATAAAATAAAAGTAATTCGATTCATTTACGGCCCTAATCCTGATGAGATCTCAATCTTAATAAAATGACGCCGTTGTGAGATGAGTATAGTAGCTTATGAGTAAAAAGTCGGGCCGAATTCATAATTTTAATAAAACGACGTCGTTTTAACGTGAATTTATATACAAATCATTCTCGTTTTTGCTTTTCCCGTTTCCACTTCGAAAGAGAGCGACGGCACAGCTACTCAGCCTACTCTTTCATGGCGGCGACGTCTTCGTCTTCGTCTTCTCCGAGCTCGATCGAACACCAGTCAGCAGCTTTACAATACATCAATATCCTTAAAGAGGTATACATCTATATATATCATGTGTGTAATCGTTGTAAGGAATTGTGATCGATTGATTGATCGATTATGTGTGTGATCGTTGATTTACAGGTTAGGAGCCACGAAATCGCCATTGCTGAGCTCAATAATATGTCTTCTTCTAGGGTACGTGTTTCATCTTTTTTATTGTCCTCGAAAATTTTAGCTTAAATGTAGACCTGAGTAAATGATTTCAAGTTCAATACTTTTACGCCTAAATGCTGGATTTTTTTTTAATTTTTTATTATCCGAGTTAATAACTTCAACACTTCTTGTTCATGTATCAAAATTCAACTTCTTTTATGTTTTCTTTAGCTGTATTCCTGACATTCAAGTGAAGTGTATATATTAGCTGAGCCTGTTTGTGGCACCACAATGGAAATCTACTTTGTCACGATTGTTTCTATAGCTGATAATCGACTCTCTGTTAGTCGAGACTAGGTGAAAGTCCTTTCTAGAGACAGATTGATTGTAAACTGGGTGAAAGTCCATTCTAGAGACGGATTAGATTGATTGTTTTCGGTGTGATGTCACACGCTATAAACAATAAGACACCCTTACTAGCTTAATCTCATAGGTGGTAG
This sequence comes from Gentiana straminea, assembly GCA_036785695.1. Classification (NCBI taxonomy): domain Eukaryota; kingdom Viridiplantae; phylum Streptophyta; class Magnoliopsida; order Gentianales; family Gentianaceae; genus Gentiana; species Gentiana straminea. Next base: position 114,189 of record JAVUPR010000417.1, on the reverse strand, counting down.
AATTCTGGTGTTAAGGGGTTCTTTAGGTTTGTAATTGTATGGCTTTTCGTCTGTGATCCTAAGATGTTATCCTTTTCTATTTTTGAGTGTGTGAAGTTATTGTCGAGTTTGGGATAGACGTATAATGCCTAGTTGATTTTGGTTTTGGGGGTGAGCCATTGTTTTAGTTTCATCAAGTGTCTAACAGTTAGCCGTCTTTTAGTGCATTTGGCTTGTGTGGGCGTAACGAGGTTTTAGATGTATTCAGAAGCAGAAAAGCTTACAAGAACATTAGTCACATTTGATCTCCTTGGCATAATGAAATGTTGCTCCTAGAGGAGGATTCTATCGAGAAGACTGCATAATGGACTATAATAGGAGCTTTTTTTGAATGAAATTACTCGGCGAATGCCTATCTTTAGTTCCATTTTTTATGCATTACATTGCAACTTGAATTAGGATATTGGTTACACATGTACTAGTTAGCTGCTGGATGTTGTGCTTTCTAAGAATGGAAGTCTAAAAGCACACAACTTTATCAAAAAAAGAAACGCTATGGCAACTGGGCTGTATATGCACCCGAAAATGAACGCTCTCAAATGATTCCCATAGAAAATTGACAGATTTACTCCTTACAGAAGATGTTTTGTTAGCTTTCTTTGTTAGTGTTTTTGAAGGAAGGCCCTTTTTCTTGTCCCGTAACTAAAAGTAGTTTAAATCCTGATGTTTTATTTTGGATTGCGTTTAGTGGCAACACAGTGGTTTTAGCGTGACACTACGCTGAAAACAATTCACCGGCGGTGAACATCTGATTCTAGAGCTGAAAAACGACTTTCACACGGTCAATTGATTCCAAAAATCATTTTTTTTCTTTTCTTTTTTGAATACAGGCTGTGTACCTGAGAAATGGAAATATATTTTTCCGAACAACTTTGCAAAAGGCAACTGCATCTGAACAGAGTAAGAAGATACTTTGTTACTCTGTATCTTTTAGTTTTCACCTGTTGTTATCTTTTGCTTGATGAATCCTCAGTGTTTGTAACGAGGATTACAACGTAAAAACACATGCTTTTACATTTATTTATATCATCTACACACGAAAGCACACATGTTCTTTATGTATACTTGCACTGAGGTCACTCTGCAATAGAATCTACCATGCTTTTACATTTATTTATATCATCTACACACGAAAGCACACGTGTTTTTTTAACGTGTAGTTACTCACATTGAGGACGTTCTGCAGTAGAATTTACTTGGATTTATTTGTGCAGAACAATTGGAGATTGCGCAAACTAAGCTGAAGAGACTGAGTGCAGCATGACCATTCATCCTCTAGAAACATTCTGTTGCTTTTTTTGTCGAAATATTTTGTTGTTTATAGCAATTGCCTAGTTTGTTTGTTGATTTTTTTCCCTTTCTTTTTTCACAAATACAGATTTATCTTGTTTTAGAATATCTATCGAAATTGTTCTTAAATGACCTATGAGTTGTGCCATCTTACTTGTTGATGCTAAAACGCAATTAAGTTGTACATATCGTTCTTTCTTGCATCAACAAGTAAGAAAAAATTAGGTGTGCCTTTTAGGGCACTTAATCCTCTTAAAATGAAGGTAATAAAAAAATGGGTCCCTTTTAACGGCGGCACATTAAATTTCTTTAGGCATTACAGGAAGGTTTGAAAATAGTGCTTTTGAGGGCAATGATAGATTTAGTGTGGTGGTCTTCGAAAAACTTAACCTAAGGAATAATGTGGTGCTGGTAATTAGTATTTTTTTTGTTTTGTTTTGTTGGACAAGTATATAAAATTAAAATAAGGATATAATTGAGCTTCGTAATTCATGAGTAGCTTGGACGAGATGGAGACGATATTCGGCTTTACTCACTTAGATAAGCTTGAACTGGGCTAGGCTTAATCAAACTCAAAGTCTCAAACAAGTCGAGCTTGAACTCGGCTAAGCTTAAACAAACTCAAACTCGAGAATACATGCCAATTATAAGAAATTGATGCCTTTATTTAATTAATAGAAGTATTATTACAAAATATTGGCAAAAAGCATGCTTTGCATTTCCTAACAACTATAAGATAAAATCGATAGGGAATCAGTAGAAAGGGTATGAACAAGAGCGAGAATCTCTCTCTGATAAACTATTTTTTACTGTCTAAACCAGAATAATAGAGGGGAAATGACACTTTAGTCCTTGTGGTTTAGCATATAAAGATTTTACCCCTATTAATATATGCATTAGCTCTTTTGTGGTTTTAACATATAAAACTTTTACTCTCATAACGTATATAAATATACGTATTACACCTATGGTTTAGCATATAAAGTTTTTAGTCCAATGTTATAACATAAGTTTCGGGTAATTCTTCCCTAGTCACTTTATTTGCACCGTAGACACACGTGGATGATTCTGGACCACACGGTTTGAATTTGAGTTGAAACTGTGTGGTCCAGAATTATCTACGTGTATTACTCCTCAAATGGACTCACCATAAAAGAACTTCCCATAAGTTTCCATTATTATTAAATGCTTTGCGGAAAACCACAACGGCTACAATGTCATTTTCCCAATCATGAGAAATTCTATTGGGGGGGACTTTTTATTAAGGAATTTCAATCGCAACAAGTTAAAATATGATATGTGACAACAAATATACCATACAAATAAGCCTATAAACAAAATAGGTCACCACAAATACAGTAAAATCATGTCATGAGTTATGTTTAGATTGATTGCAAGTGAACTATACCTAGTAAGGAGTCTATGTAATAGAATTTCTTTATTAATTTAGAGAAATTTTGATCCAACAATGGTTGTAACATGGTTTAATGGTTATACCAATTGACATGGATCAGAACCGGTACCACATGTTTACATTCTCTTTCACTTAGTCAGGTGTGCATATATGCTAAAGTAAATCAATTCGTGGGTATAAAACACGTCACTTGATATAATTATGTTACATCCTTATAAAATTTCTCATTCAAAATAATATTTATAGCTTAATTAAGTTTCCAAATACAGAATGAATATAGTTTCTTTACGCTACTATTGTAGAACTATTTGCTTGTTTGAGGGGAGTAGAATTGTTTGATCTGTTGCAACAGAAACAGCTTTGCAACAACCTTTTTTATTTAATCAATGATACGGGCACGACGGTGCAGATGGCCGTTTTATCAGTCCTGATTGTGACACAACGGTTTTTATTTTTGATCTCGAAAGATTACTAAACCGATACACATTATCCTACATCAGTTATAACATGTACTTCTGCTTTCTTTCATTGTATACACTTCTACGGTGTGAAAAGAGTAAAAATATATTGACATAACACATGTCATACGGTATAATCGTGTTACAACCGTTTTGAATAAAATTTCTCATTTTAATAATAATAATGATAGAAAAGGTTACTGTGGCTTGAGGCATAACAGTTGCAGATGTAAGTTAAGAGTAGCCAGTTTGCGTGGAGGGAAATTACTGTTATATAAGTGGAGCCCGCATGGATGAAACCCTTTTTTTTTTTTTTTTTTAGCCCCTCATATTTTTTGTAATTTCAAATCATATACAAACAAATTCCTTTTTCAGTTACAGGATCCAGGATCCATTATGATTCGTAAGACACACCTAAGCCTAATTTCTGGAGCGTTGCGTGCGGTATCAGAGTTGACGACCAATTCCGTCACTAAGCTTAAGTCTAAACGAATTGTGTGTGGTATCAGAACGAACTACCATATTCGCCGTTAATGCAAAGTTTTAGGGTGTTGTATGTTGTGTATATATATGAGGGCCGATAACAGACAGAACTAAGTGTCACGCTAACCCTGTGGGAAACGACAAGATACACCTCTAAAATATTCTGGTAGAATCCTCGTAAAAGAAATTAAGGAAAGAAATCCTTTAAGAGAAAACTGAACGATAAGTTACACGGTTACTTGATTTATTATGACAGCTCGTATAGTGCCATTAGACTCAAGTTTTAAGACATTGCATGTCAAAAGTTTATAGCAGAACAAATATATTAGTAAGCGGTCGTCTATTTCATCACAATCGCGTTTTGTATCACGTTATTGTATCCATTTTGTCATGATATTAACATTACTCTTCTTCCATACAACATGGTACAAAACCAGATCTTAGTAACAACCCCACTCCCCACCCCTCTCCAGTCTCCACTCCTAACCCTACCCCACCTACCCCCACCCCCCGCCCAAAAAAGAAAAAGAACAAATCAAAAAAGCAGCATACTGAGTATGAAAAACCTGCAAGAAAGAAGATCACTAGGTGGGCCCCACGTTATGGGAATCTGAGTAACAAACTTGCCTGGTACATTTTGGTCCAAAAAAAAAAAAAAATCACAAAAAAATTAAAAAATCATAGTATTATATTTTCAGGAACAAATATCTTGAGTCCCAAGTTCCCCTAACACAAACCAAACCTACCTTTTTCCCTTTTTCTAGCTAAAATCTCCAAGAACTTCTCCCCCACCAGCTCCACTTTCCTTTCGGGTTCGGTAAAGTTCTAATCTTTCATTCATTTCTTGTTCATAGTTGTAAAATCTTGAAGTTTTAGCTCGACCCCATAAAATAAAACATGAAAAGTTTCAATCTTTCATACATTTCTTGTAAAATTTTGAAGTTTCAGCTCAATCTCAGAAAATAAAAAAACCCGAAAAGTTGTCTTTTTGGAGTTTCATTTTGTTTGAATCAAAAAGTGTTAGCCATGTGCAAGTTTAGGGCTGAAGAACAAGACACTTTTTTTTTTTTCCCTTTCTTGTTATCTGCAAAAAAAAAAAAGGACTATGATTCTTTTTCTGTACTGTTGTTTTTGTTTGCATTAATTTCATGTACTGAACTCTGAGTTCTTTGTTTTTACTTGTTGAATCTGCAGTCAAAAAAGTAAAGCACATAAAGCAGGAGACCAAGAAACAGTTTTTCATAGAAGTCTGCAAAAATGCTTTGTTTTGATCCAAGCTCAATTAATGAAGGAGGTGGTGGGCTTGTTGTTGAAGATGGTTTTTCTCAAACTCAAAATCCCAATTTCAGCCCTAATTTCTCCATGTCAGATCATCAATCTTTTCACCAGAATTCATCTTCATCTCAACCACCTCATGTTGAAGATGGTTTAGCTGCTGCATTGAGCATGGAGTATCAGCAGAAGCTCAATTTGGAGATGGAACAGTGCTATAATTGTATCAGTAATCCCAATAGTAATCAGATTAGTACTCATTTGATGCAAGAAATGGTATGGTTTTCTTATAATAACGGGAATTGTTGACTCAACACATTTTTACATCATTATCTTCATATATAATATATATCAATGATGTAAAAGTGTGTTGTGTAACATTGTTATGACAATTTTTGCTTGGAAGTAGCACTACTCCATGATAGGGATATTTTCTGGTTTACCACCACTTTCTGGAACAAATTGTGAGAATACCACCCAAGGCAAAAAATACCAATTTTGATTCGCGATTTTCTCCCGTTTTTTTCACCTTTGTGCACGATCTTAAGGGACACCCTTCCCCTATTGGGTTCCCCCTTCCCAATTAGGGTTTAGTTTGGTTCAAAAAACACCTAAAACGCGAAAATGGGAGTGGTATTTCGACAAGAGAGTGATAGTCGCACAAATGACCCGGCAAAGTAGTGGTAGATCGGCAAAGCTCCCTGACATGATATATATAGAGTAATGTTAGTTTCACAACAAATGGTTCACAACACTCACAACACGCTTTTACTCCATGGATATATATGATGAGATTCGTATCAATCATTATTGTGTTTTACACAATTATCAATGATGTTAAAGTGTGTTATGTATATATCTGTGACAATTTTGTTGTGGAATTAGCACCACTTTAGAGAGAGACTTATGCTAGTTCCGGTCACGATAAACGATCACAACACGATATACGTACACTATGTTCTACATCATTATTATCAATGATGTAAAAGTGTGTAGCGTGATCCTGCTTTGATAATTTTTGTTGTGAAACAAGCACTACTGCATTATGATATACATAGAGTTTTAATTGCTAGGACTTTCGGTCATAACACATGTTTTACATCATTATCATGATGCGAGACTTAATGATTGATATATATCTCATCATAATAAATGATGTAAATGTGTTTTTTGTGATCATTTAATTGTGAATACTCATTGCATAATAAGCTAATGTTGTTTTATGGGTATATGATTAGCCTAATCAGGTGTTATCATGTGTTGAATCAAATTGGGAAGACATGAATTTATGCACTCATCAACAACAACAAGATCAAGATCAACAACACATCATGCAAATTGACATACAAAACATGCAATCAAATCCATATCCACCAACACATGATCTTCTTAACATGCTCCCATTTCAAAGAACTTCACCTTCATCACTCCTTCCAAACTCTTCCTCCCTTTCGTTCGAGGGGGGCTCTTCGTCGGGAACCCATAATAAAGGTTCAAGCTTTTTGACTTCATTAGGCCTATTAGGGGATCATCATCTTCCATCGGATCACCACGGTGGTGTATCGTTCGATCCTTTATTGCCGGTGAGTCTTCCGCCGCAACAACCACCTTTGTTAAGGGAGTTGATGCAAAATTACAATTCAAGAAATCATGGGTCATTGTTTAGTGGGGTGGTTCATGATGAGAGGTCTGATGGGTTTTTTCAAGAAAATGATCAAATTAATGGGAGAGGCTATGAAAATGGGGTTTTTGAGTTTAGTGCTCATATGAATGGTATTGGTAAAGGGAGGGAACCTAAAGGTGGGAAACATTATACTACTGAGAGGCAAAGAAGGGTGCAATTGAATGGAAAGTTTGAAGATTTAAGAAAGTTGGTTCCAAATCCCTCAAAGGTATCTCATTCATTTTCTTTTTGATCCACTTTTGTATTGTGTTTGTTATAAGTATTTAAATTTTGAAATCTTATTCTAAATTGGAAAAGTGAATGAAAAACTACTAAAGCCTATACATAAAACTTTAGTATATCTGTTAAAACGAGTTGGTTCCTGAATCCATTATGACTCAACTAACATTGTTAAATCAGATTATTGGGTGTTATAGTCCTAGTTTTCCTTTTTGAATCTTGAATACTATGATGTACAGATACTTTTGTTTGGTAGCATGTCTCGTATTTGATTATGTATACGCATCATGATACTTAGGATGTACACACACCTAAGGACAAGTTTGTAATTTTTAAAAACTGAATATGAAATTCATGTATGCATATCTATAACTCGGATAAATGAAACGAAGAATACATTTTTTAAATGAAAAGTACTCAAAATGACGGAAAAACTACCAAAATATTGAAAGGACCCACAAAATATTGTATCGTTTTATGTTTTGGTCCTTAAAGCTTTATTATATATAATTTGATCCTTATATTTTATTTTATTATGTCTGCAACAAAGAATGATAAAGCTTCAGTCCTAAAAGACGCCATTGATTACATCAACGAGCTCAAAATGCGTGTAGCAGAGCTCAAGATTCTTGTATCCAAGAAAAGATCCACCAAAGAAAGGCTCAAAAGACAGAATGTGGAAGATTCTTCTTGTTCTAACAACAATACTAGCGGTGTCGTAAAAACCGAGGATCATCATCATGATGTAATGGATGGATCATCTGCATCTGCATTAAGAAGCTCATGGATTCATCGGAAATCGAAGAACACAGAAATCGATGTCCGTATTATTGATGATGATGTTACTGTAAAACTTGTTCAACAGAAGAAGATTAATTGCTTGATGTTTGTTTCAAAAGTTCTTGATGAGCTTCAACTTGATCTTCATCATGTTGCTGGTGGGCTCATTGGTGATTATTACAGCTTTTTGCTCAACTCCAAGGTATAATTAAACTAACTAATCTTGATTCCAAAATACGCGTATTTTACAGTGCTGTAAATGATATGTACTTGTATTTCTACATTTTTTATTTTTCAAAAATATATAACCGTAAAGTATAACCTGCTCGGAACCGAACTCGAGCACTTTTAAAAAGTAGTCAAAAGGTTGTCAAGCATAACCGAGCTAAACTCAAACATAATTTAACCGATCTCAAACAAGTTGAGTTCGAGTATCACTGTTTTAATTGATTGTTCGACTCGATATCTGAAGCCACTGATTTACAAGCAGATATCTGAAGGGTCAACAGTGCATACACAAGCAATAGCAAACAGACTGATAGAGGTTGTGGATAAGCAGTATGCAGCTGTTCAACCTACTGGCAGCTTTTAGGTTTGTACATTTTTGTATAATTTCCTTTTTGTCCTTTCATTATGTGGGCCAGGTTTATATATATATATATATATATATATATATATATATATATATATATATATATATATAATGTAGAATAGTTATAGGCAATTGTTAAAGCCTTAAAAGGCATAGCACTCGGCTTATTTTCTGGGTATTACGGCGACATTCGAACTCTATAAAGTCGAATCTAATTAAACTCATCATTCGAGTTCCAAAAATTGAATGTCCATTTTGGATTTCTATAAAGTCGAACCTATCCCGAAGTCATTGTATACATTTAACGAGCGTTTATTTTTATCCTCATCGTTTGATAGAAAATAATGCAATTAATAAAATTATTTTTGAGTATTTATTGCAGGTCACTAACATGAAAAGACAGTGGATGCAGTGAGTGGTGTTAAAGAATTTAGATTAATTATTATGGTTTTTAAATTATGTGGAAATTTGATTGTTGTTCTGTTTGTATTTGCATCTTAATGTACTTGTTGAAATTCTGTATTACCATTTTATTTGAGACATAATTATCTATGGAAGAAGCTAATATTTTAATTTCGGTTTTTGGTTGCACATATGCTATTGCTATTTTTATTTTGTTTATTTCCTTGTTTCTTGTTTCCTTTTATATCGATATTTGTTTTCTCGTCTTTTGAATATTCCTTGAATGGATGGAGATCACCGCAGAGGATCCAGACTCACTACCAAAGGCGATTACCAATTCATTAGTGAGCCTGGAAACGTCCCAGCTCATTCGGTTACCTTGTCTCGTTTTAATCCGGTTACCTTCTCGTTTGTTAGACACTAGGGAAACGTCTTAGCCATTTTTTAGCAAAACATGGTTTAACCGTTTTGTCTTTTATTCAATGGGATCCAATTCCATTTAGATGTAATTTCTGCTTGCACTTCTGATTGTGTCTTTTAATAAAATATTTCTTCCTAAAAAAAATATACATAAGTCTAGTAAAACACTTGCGGTCAAATTAAACCTCTTGCAATAGATGATTTAAACAATTTAAATATGCAAATAAATATACATTTTCTAAAAAAATACCGATCATGATGTTTATCGTAATAAAAAATACATTAAGATGTTTATCATTACAATGAAGATAAATATTAGTATTGAAAAAATAAAGAAATTTGAAAATTCAAAGTTTAATTATCATGGGTTCAAATCCTTCGGGGGAAAAAAAACATGGTTCCCCATTCGACAGGCCAAAGCAGAATTGCTCTTTTACCTGACGCCACTCTTGTTTTGCAGAGGAGATTTTACGAGACGCCTTCAATTTTGATGATGAGGGGAGGCCGATTTGGAAGCCTCATCCATCAGGTAAGTTCACGGTTTCTTCTGCCCGTCAAACTCTCCATAATCTTGATGATACACCCAACTCCGATGGTCGTGGTTGGAAATTAATCTGGGGCATTAAAGGAACACTGCGAGGTAGTTTTCTTTTATGGAAGTAGGAAATCCCTTCCTTATACCGGGATTCTCTCCTCACGACATATTGTTGAAGATGAAACATGTGCTAAATATGGAAGCTATAATGAGTCGATGATGCATGCGGTGAGGGATTGTACGTGGATGAATAGAATGTGGAAGGGTGTGATACACCAAACCTACTTGAACGAATTCACTTCAATTGATGATCTCTCTCAATGGCCGGATAAATGTCTCGATGTTAACATTCTTGATACCATTGAATTTTAGAAATTTCTTTTCTGGGAGTAAAACTTTAAGTATTTGATACTCTCGACAATGGTTTTCATTTCGATACGATTCACAAAACTCGAGAGCTTAGAGTAACTTGATCTTAATTCTCTTGTTTAGATATTGTAAATACTGACAATTTTGTATACCTTTTTGTAGATGTTTTTGTGTGACCAATAAAATATCCGGTTTTTAAAAATTAAAAAAAAAGCCCCACAAGAAACGAAAGCTTTCATTATAACAAATTAAACATTACAGAGCCAAACAGGAACAGAGTTATGCCAAAATACCCCTACATCCGAACTGAACGAGAAAGCAGCAAGATTGTGAGCCATCTTGTTTCTTTCGTGTTTAGTATGCAAAATATGACAACATTCAAACTTTCTAGCTAACAGCTTAATATCGTCTAGGATGGTAGAAATATCAACTGAAGGGGGTTTTGAGCTATTACAACAATTCACCAAGATTAAGCAATCCGAGTAACAAACTATATTTTTAAATCCCATCGCCAAGCATCTGCTCATACACCATCGTAAGGCTTGTGCTTCGGCAACTAAAGCCGAGCTGCATTGCGACTTCGAAGAAGCCCAGGCCTCCAAAACTGCATCATTCTCCTGGAGAAGAACTGCACCATACCCAGCAAGACAAGAATCCGGTTTCCAGGCTGCATCGACAAAGGCTCGCATCTCTACAGAATGTGTGTCCTCGCGCTGCAACACGGGAGAGGAAGAAATTTGATTAGCGATAACCCTCTCCTCATTATGTACCTGTATATATTCGAACCAAGCCTCACTAGCGTATTTTGCAGTTTCCTCAAAGGACCAAAGCAAATTATCAAAATTGCTATTACGGCGAGCTTTCCAAATATACCATAAAACAAAGCATGATAAAGTGATCCTGTCAATAAGAATATTTGAAGGCTTTTTCTTCGAAACTTCATCCCACCAATGCAATAAAGATGTATTCGGAGCCCTAAAAGAATTCCAAGCTAGATAACCCCACAAGTTTCCAAACATTTTGAGCAAAATGACACTTTAAGAAAATGTGCTCAATAAATTCTACTTCATGCCCACGAAATCCGCATAAAGAAACTTGAAAACCAAACCTCATATGAAGCACCTTTAATGGCACCACATTAAATTTCTTTGAGGCGTAAGGTTTGAAAATAGTGCATTTGAGAGCCATGATAGATTTAATGTGGTGGCCTCTAAAACTTTAACCTAATAAATAATGTGGAGCTAGTAATTAGTTTTTTTTTTGTTTTTGTTGACAAGTATATAAAATTAAAATAAGGATATAATTGAGCTTCGTTATTCATGAGTAGCTTGGACGAGATGGAGACAATATTCGGCTTTACTCGACTTAGACAAGCTTGAACTGGGCTAGACTTATCAAACTCAAAGTCTCAAACAAGTCGAGCTTGAACTCGGCTAAGCTTAAACAAACTCAAACTATCACCAAAAAAAAAAAAAAAACAAACTCAAACTCGAGAATACATACCAATTATAAGAAATTGATGCCTTTATTTAATTAATATAAGTATTATTACAAAATATTGGCAAAAAGCATGCTTTGCATTTCCTAACAACTGTAAGATAAAATCGATAGGGAATCAGTAAAAAGAGTATGAATTAACAAAAGCGAGAATCTCTCTCTGATAAACTATTGTTTGACTGTCTAAACCAGAGTAATAGAGGGGAAATGACACTTTAGTCCTTGTGGTTTAGCATATAAAGATTTTACCCCTATTAATATATGCATTAGCCCTTTTGTGGTTTAACATATAAAACTTTTACTCTCATAAGGTATATAAATATACGTTTTACACCTATGATTTAGCATATAAAGTTTTTAGTCCAATGTTATAACATAAGTTTTCATTATTATTAAATGCTTTGCGGAAAACCACAACGGCTACAATGTCATTTTCCCAATCATGAGAAATTCTATTGTGGGGACTTTTTATTAAGGAATTTCCCTGGCAACAGGTTAAAATATGATATGTGACTACAAATATACCATACAAATAAGCCTATAAACAAAATAGGTCATCACAAACACAGTAAAATCATGACATGTGTTATGTTTTGATTGATTGCAAGTGGACTATACCTAGTAAGGGGTCTAGGTAATAGAATTTATTTATTAATTTAGAGAAATTTTATCCAACAATGATTGTAACACGGTTATACCAATTGGCATGAATCAGAACCGATACTACACATTTACATTCTCTTTCACTTAGTCAGGTGTGCATATATGCTGAAGTAAATAGAATCGTGGATATAAAACACGCCACTTGATATAATTATGTTATAGCCTTATAAAATTTCTCATTCAAAATAATATTTATAGCTTAATTAAGTTTCCAAATACAGCATGAATATAGTTTCTTTACGCTACTATTGTAGAACTATTTGCTTGTCTGAGGGGAGTAGAATTGTTTGATCTGTTGCAACAGAAACAGCTTTGCAACAACCTTTTTTATTTAATCAATGATACGGGCACGATGGTGCAGATGACCATTTTGTCAGTACTAATTGTGACACAACGGTTTTTATATTCGATCTCGAAAGAGTATTAATTTGAGACACGTTATCCTACATCAGTTATAACATGTACTTATGCTTTCTTTCATTGTATACACTTCTACAGTGTGAAAAGAGTAAAAATATATTAATATAACATATGTCATTAAGTATAATCGTGTTACAGCCGTTGGATAAAATTTCTCATTTAATCATAATGATAGAAAAGGTTACTGTGGCTTGAGGCATATATAACAGTTGCAGATGTTAGTTAGAGTAGCCAGTTTGCGTGGAGGGAATTACTGTTATATAAGTGGAGCCCGCATGGATGAAGCCTTTTTTTTTTTTGCAGTATAGCCCCTCATATTTTTTGTAATTTCAAATCATATACAAACAAATTCCTTTTTCAGTTACAGGATCGAGGATCCATTATGATTCGTAAGACACGCCTAAGCCTAATATCTAGAGCGTTGCGTGCGGTATCAGAGTTGACGACCAATTTCGTCACTAAACCTAAGTTTAAACGAATTATGTGTGGTATCAGAACCAACTATCAGTTTCATCGTTAATGCAAAGTTTTAGGGTGTTGTATGTTGTGTATATATATGAGGGCCGACAACAGACAGAACTAAATGTCACGCTAACCCTGTGGGAAACGACAAGATACACCTCTAAAATATTCTGGTAGGATCCTCGTAAAAGAAATTAAGGAAGGAAATCCTTTAAGAGAAAACAAAACGATAAGTCTACATATATAGTTACTTGATTTATTATGACAGCTCGTATAGTGTCATTAGACTCAAGTTTTAAGACATTGCTTGCCAAAAGTTTATCGTAGAACAAATTTTTTAGTAAGCGGTCGTCTATTTCATCACAATCGCGTTTTGTGTCATGTTATTGTATCCATTTTGTTATGATATTAACATTACATTAATCTTCTTCCATACAACATGGTACAAAGCTAGATATCAGTAACAACCCCACTCCCCTCCCCCCCAACCCCTCCCACCTTTACCAAAAAGAAAAAGAACAAATAAAAAAAGCAGCATACTGAGTATGAAAAACCTGCAAGAAAGAAGATCACTAGGTGGGCCCCACGTCTCTGAGTAACAAACTTGCCTGGTACATTTTGGTCCCAAAAAAAAAAAATCACAAAAAAAATAATAAATCATAGTATTATATTTTCAGAAACAAATATCTTGAGTCCCAAGTTCCCCTAACACAAACCAAACCTACCTTTTTCCCTTTTTCTAGCTAAAATCTCCAAGAACTTCTCCCCCACCAGCTCCACTTTCCTCTCGGGTTCGGTAAAGTTCTAATCTTTCATTCATTTCTTGTTCATAGTTGTAAAATCTTGAAGTTTTAGCTCGACCCCATAAAATAAAACATGAAAAGTTTCAATCTTTTCTTGTTATCTGCAAAAAAAAGGACTATGATTCTTTTTCTGTACTGTTGTTTTCGTTTGCATTAATTTCATGTACTAAACTCTGAGTTCGTTGTTTTTATTTGTTGAATCTGCAATCAAAAAAGTAAAGCACATAAAGCAGGAGACCAAGAAACAGTTTTTCACAGAAGTCTGCAAAAATGCTTTGTTTTGATCCAAGCTCAATTAATGAAGGAGGTGGTGGGCTTGTTGTTGAAGATGGTTTTTCTCAAACTCAAAATCCCAATTTCAGCCCTAATTTCTCCATGTCAGATCATCAATCTTTTCACCAGAATTCATCTTCATCTCAACCACCTCACGTTGAAGATGGTTTAGCTGCAGCATTAAGCATGGAGTATCAACAGAAGCTCAATTTGGAGATGGAACAGTGCTATAATTGTATCAGTAATCCCAATAGTAATCAGATTAGTACACATTTGATTCAAGAAATGGTATGGTTTTCTTATGATAATGGGGAATTGTTGACACAACATACTTTTACACACCTAAAAGTGTGTTGTGTAACCTTGTTGTGACAATTTTTGCTTGGAAGTAGCACTGCTCTATGATACATAGAGTAATGTTAGTTTCACAACAAACGGTCCACAACACTTACAACATGCTTTTACTCCATGCGATTCATATCAATCAATGTATTTTATACAATTATTAATGATGTAAAAGGGTGTTGTGTGACAATTTTGATTAGCACCACTTTATGAGATATATAGAGTAATGCTAGTTCTGGTCGCAATAAACGAACACAACACAGTTTTACACTATGTTCTACTTCATTATTTTCAATGATCTAAAATTGTGTTGTGTGACCTTGCGTACTCTATGATATATATAGAGTTTTAATTGCTAGTTTCGATCACAACACATGTTTTACATTATTATCATGATGCGAGACTTTAGATAAATATCTCACCATAATCAATGATATAAATGTGTTTTTTGTGATCATTTAATTGTGATTGCTCATTGTATAATAAGCTAATGTTCTTTTATATACGGGTATATGGTTAGCCCAATCAGGTGTTATCATGTGTTGAATCAAATTGGGAAGACATGAATTTATGCACTCATCAACAACAACAAGATCAAGATCAACAACACATCATGAAAATTGACATACAAAACATGCAATCAAATCCATATCCACCAACACATGATCTTCTTAACATGCTCCCATTTCAAAGAACTTCACCTTCATCACTCCTTCCAAACTCTTCCTCCCTTTCGTTCGAGGGGGGCTCTTCGTCGGGAACCCATAATAATGGTTCAAGCTTTTTGACTTCATTAGGCCTATTAGGGGATCATCATCTTCCATCGGATCACCACGGTGGTGTATCGTTCGATCCTTTATTGCCGGTGAGTCTTCCGCCGCAACAACCACCTTTGTTAAGGGAGTTGATGCAAAATTACAATTCAAGAAATCATGGGTCATTGTTTAGTGGGGTGGTTCATGATGAGAGGTCTGATGGGTTTTTTCAAGAAAATGATCAAATTAATGGGAGAGGCTATGAAAATGGGGTTTTTGAGTTTAGTGCTAATATGAATGGTATTGGTACTACTGAGAAGCAAAGAAGGGTGCAATTGAATGGAAAGTTTGAAGATTTAAGAAAGTTGGTTCCAAATCCCTCAAAGGTATCTCATTCATTTTCTTTTTGATCCACTTTTGTATTGTGTTTGTTATAAGTATTTAAATTTTGAAATCTTATTCTAAATTGGAAAAGTGAATGAAAAACTACTAAAGCCTATACATAAAACTTTAGTATATCTGTTAAAACGAGGTGCCATTCGAATCCATTATGACTCAACTAACATTGTTAAATCAGATTATTAGGTGTTATAGTCCTAGTTTTCCTTTTTGAATCTTGAATACTATGATGCACGGATACTTTTGTTTGGTAGCATGTCTCGTATTTGATTATGTATACGCATCATGATACTTAGGATGTATACACGCCTAAGGACAAGTTTGTAATTTTCAAAAACTGAATATGAAATTCATGTATGCATATCTATAACTCGGATAAATGAAAGGAAGAATACAGTTTTTAAATGAAAAGTACTCAAAATGACGAAAAACTACCAAAATATTGAAAGGACCCAGAAAAAATTGTATCGTTTTATGTTTTGGTCCTTAAAGCTTTATTATATATAATTTGATCCTTATATTTTATTTTATTTTGTCTGCAACAAAGAATGATAGAGCTTCAATCCTAAAAGACGCCATTGATTACATCAACGAGCTCAAAATGCGTGTAGCAGAGCTCAAGATTCTTGTATTCAAGAAAAGATCCACCAAAGAAAGGCTCAAAAGACAGAATGAGGGAGATTCTTCTAGTACTAACAACAATACTAACGGTGTCGTAAAAACCGAGGATCATCATCATGATGTAATGGATGGATCATCTGCATCTGCATTAAGAAGCTCATGGATTCATCGGAAATCGAAGAACACAGAAATCGATGTCCGTATTATTGATGATGATGTTACTGTAAAACTTGTTCAACAGAAGAAGATTAATTGCTTGATGTTTGTTTCCAAAGTTCTTGATGAACTTCAACTTGATCTTCATCATGTTGCTGGTGGGCTCATCGGTGATTATTACAGCTTTTTGCTCAACTCCAAGGTAATTAAACTAACTAATCTTGATTCCAAAATACGCGTATTTTACGGTGCTGTAAATGATATGTACGTATTTCTACATTTTTTATTTTTCAAAAATATATAACCGTAAAGTATAACCTGCTCGGAACCGAACTCGAGCACTTTTAAGCTGCTCAGATATCGAACTTGAAAGTAGTCAAAAAGGTTGTTAAGCATAACCGAGCTAAACTCAAACATAATTTAACCGATCTCAAACAAGTTGAGTTCGAGTATCACTGTTTTAATTGATTGTTCGACTCGATATCTGAAGCCACTCATTTACAAGCAGATATCTGAAGGGTCAACAGTGCATACACAAGCAATAGCAAACAGACTGATAGAGGTTGTGGATAAGCAGTATGCAGCTGTTCAACCTACTGGCAGCTTTTAGGTTTGTACATTTTTGTATAATTTTCTTTTTGTCCTTTCATTATGTGGGCCAGGTATATATATATATATATAATGTAGAATAGTTATAGGCAATTGTTAAAGCCTTAAAAGGCATAGCACCCTGCTTACTTTCTGGATATTACAGCGACATTTGAACTTTATAAAGTCGAATTTAATTAAACTTATCATTCGAGTTCCAAAAGTTGAATGTCCATTTTGGATTTCTATAAAGTCGAACCTAGCCCGAAGTCATTGTAGTACATTTAACGAGCGTTTATTTTTATCCTCATTGTTTGGTAGAAAATAATGCAATTAATAAAATTATTTTTGATTAATTATTGCAGGTCACTAACATGAAGAGGCAGTGGACGCAGTGAGTGGTGTTAAAGAATTTAGATTAATTATTATGGTTTTTAAATTATGTGGAAATTTGATTGTTGTTCTGTTTGTATTTGCATCTTAATGTACTTGTTGAAATTCAGTATTACCATTTTATTTGAGACATAATTATCTATGGAAGAAGCTAATATTTTAATTTCGGTTTTTGGTTGCACATATGCTATTGCTTTTTTTTTTTATTTTTTATATCGATATTTGTTTTCTCGTATTTTGAATATTCCTTGAATGGATAGAGATCACCGCAGAGGATCCAGACTCACCAAAGGCGATTACCAATTCTTTAGTGAGCCTGGAAACGTCCCAGCTCATTCGGTTACCTTTTCTCGTTTTAAACGTCTCAGCTCATTTTTTAGCAAAACATGGTTAACCGTTTGTCTTTCGTTGAATGGGATCCAATTCCCATTTAGATGTAATTTCTGCTTGCACTTCTGATCGTGTCTTTTAATAAAATCTTTCTTCCTAAAAAAAAAATACATAAGTCAAGTAAAACACTTGCGGTTAAATTAAACCACTTGCAATAGATGATTTAAACAATTTAAATATGCAAATAAATATACATTTTCTAAGAAAATACAGATCATGATGTTTATCGTAATAAAAACATACATTAAGGTGTTTATCATTACAATGAAGATAAATATTAGTATTGAAAAAATAAAGAAATATGAAAATTCAACGTTAATTATCATGGGTTCAAATCCTTCAGGAAAAAAAAACATGGTTCCCCATTCGACAGGCCAAAGCAGAATTGCTCTTTTACCTGACGCCGCTTTTGTTTGCAAAGGAGATTTTACGAGACGCCTTCAATTTTGATGATGAGGGGAGGCCGATTTGGAAGCCTCATCTATCAGGTAAGTTCACGGTTTCTTCTGCCTATCAAACTCTCCATAATCTTGATGATACACCCAACTCCGATGGTCGTGGCTGGAAATTAATCTGGGGTTTCTTTTATGGAAAATAAGTAGGAAATCCCTTCCTACTACCTGGATTCTCTCCTCACGACATATTGTTGAAGATGAAACATGTGCTAAATGTGGAAGCTATAATGAGTCTATAATGCATGTGGTGAGGGATTGTACGTGGGTGAATAGAATGTGGAAGGGTATGATACACCAAACCTACTTGAACGAATTCACTTCAATTGATGATCTCCCTCAATGGCCGGATAAATGTCTCGATGTTAACATTCTTGATACCATTGAATTTTGGAAAATTCTTTTTTGGGAGTAAAACTTTAAGTATTTGATACTGGCTTAACGCAGAATTTCATAAAAATGGAACGCAATGACCCTCAACAATGGTTTTCATTTCGATACGATTCGCAAAACTCGAGAGTTTAGAGTAACTTGATCTTAATTCTCTTGTTTAGATATTGTAAATACTGACAATTTTGTATACCTTTTTGTAGATGTTTTTGTGTGACCAATAAAATATCCGGTTTTTAAAAATAAAAAAAAGCTTAATTATCCCTTTTAAATAACCATAATATATGTAAATGCTTAATTGTAAAATAAATTAATGCAATTGATCTTTTAACTAACAATCACAAAGTTTTACTGCCATAACTGCCGCCACCATAGCTTCACTCCGACTTCTTCAACGCCCCCTTCTTCCGCCGCCGCGGACCCTTCTCCCATCTCGTAATCTCGCAGCTCCTCTGCTCTCTCAAGCTCCGATTAGCTCCTCCTCTGCTAAATCCTCGAACCTTGGTTCGTTCCATTCGTCTTCAGAAGTGATGGCGGACGTACCACCTCCGAAGCTGCCGATTCCCGGAAAACGAAACATATTGATCACTAGTGCTTTGCCCTACGTCAACAATGTCCCTCACCTCGGGAACATTATAGGATGTAAGTAATTATTGGAGAATTTGTTGCTTATTAGATTAGATAGTAATGTGTTTTTGTGTCGTTAGCTTTTGATTTTGCGATTCTATTTGTTTGTAATTTGGAGAACTAATTAGCTTAGTAGATAGACAATGTGTCTGTGTGTAGTTAGCTTTTGATTTTGGAACTGAAACTGTGCTGTTGCGATTGTATTTGCATGTAATTTGGAGAAATATTTTGCTTATTAGATAATGTGTTTTGTTGTCGTTAAAGCTTTTGAATTTGGAAATGAAACTGTTGGTGTGATTGTATGTAATTTCTTGTAACAGGTGTATTGAGTGCGGATGTGTTTGCGAGGTATTGCAGATTACGCGCTTATAATGCTATATACATGTGTGGTACTGATGAGTATGGGACTGCGACGGAGACTAAAGCTTTGGAAGAAAATTGCAGTCCTCAGCAGATTTGTGACAAGTAATTTCTAATTTTGGTTTCAATTTATCAAAATTTAAGCTTTATTCGTTTTCTTTTCAATAAATTGCAGCTTTATTTTAAGGAAGTGAATGACTTGTTTTGTGTTTAAGAAGGTTTTGTTGTTTGCTACCCTCATGTGTACGATTTGCTTTCTATGCTTCATCAAACTCTTACAAACGAAAAAAGAAAAGGCTGTATCTTGTTGCTTATATGGATCACTAAGCTACACTTTATGTTTTTGGGATTTTACAAATTGGATGCATTAGTCCTCCTGGCTGCATGATGCCCATGTTATAAAGTTGTAAACTTCAAAAATCTCGAATTTTGGAGTAACGTTGCCTTTTGTTATTATTTCTTTCTCCTTTTTTAATGTGAAATTCATGCCTTTATTAGATTTGAAGTTTATTCAAGTTGACTTTAAGAATAAAAAGTGGAGAAATTTCATTGAGTTATACTGGAGATTTCATTTTTATCATGGCTAACGGGTTTCCTAGCGGATGATGGATCAAGAATGGTTGGATGATTAGAATAATTCACTGCTATCCTTACAGTTGTTTACCTTGTGCTGTTTCGTTAGAAATGTTTATAGTGTTGTCCTCGTGATTTGTGGTTTATCAGTGAAACTACAAGGAAGTTTTAGCCTTGGTAGCTGGTGTAACTTATAAGTCTTTTTGGTTGTTGTGAATTACTAGTGATTTAAGTTATAAATCTTATTTATATTTCATTGGCTTTTAGGTACCATGAAGTCCATAAAAATATTTATGACTGGTTTAACATAAGTTTCGATAAATTTGGCCGCACTTCGACTCCAGAGCAAACTGAAGTGTGCCAGGGAATCTTTACAAAGTTGTTAGAGAACAAATGGCTCTCGGAGAATACACAGCAACAGGTATGAAATTTTCAGCGCATAATGATTCCCTTTTTGAAGGATGTTGCATTTGTGTGGGGCTTGAACACCTGGTCTTGTTTCTATGCTTCTTGAGTTCCCTATTTGTCAGTTTGTTGACCCAACATACTTCTGTGAAACAGCTCTTTTGTGATAAATGTGAAAGATTTTTAGCCGACCGGTTTGTGGAGGGTAATTGCCCTACTAAAGGTTGTGATAACAATTCTGCTCGAGGGGATCAATGCGAGAAGTGTGGACAGCTTTTGAACCCTATCGAATTACTGGAACCAAGATGCAAGGTTGGTCTTGCTAACTCAGATATTCACATTTTTTTCTTTCTTTTAAGACGTAATGATAGATGGTATGCTGACTAACACATGTGTCATTTTTATAAGAAAAATATCCTTCCATTTAAGTCCTAATCCTTTTTTGACCTTCACATTTCAACAAAAAGTGTCGAGACCATGCGGATACAAGTATTTGGATTTAAAAGGCCGCAGACTAAAATTTTCCAGCTCAAAAATTGCAGTAGAAACTTTAAATCAAAACGCAAAATTGGATAATAGTGCAATGCAATCATAAATTCCCTTTAAGCCTGTCTTCTGCAAAGTTACAAACCTAAATATGTTTTAAAAAAAAAAAAACGGGAGTGGACACAACAGGAGGAACATGATCCGGGAAGGGACATTTTGGATATTATTTCTTTCCTATTGTGTTAGCTGCATTGGTTTAAGTCTATTTTGGAAAATTGTAACACTTGTTTCTTGGATTCTTTGCGAAGGTCTGTGGTACCCCTCCACGTATCCGTGATACTGATCATTTGTTTCTGGAGCTCCCTTTGCTGAAGGAGAAACTAGAAGAATACATTAACAAAATGTCCGTTGTTGGAGGGTGGAGTCAAAATGCTATACAAGTCACACAAGGATGGCTCAAAGAAGGGTTGAAACCGCGATGCATCACTAGAGATTTGAAGTGGGGTGTCCCTGTGCCACATGAGAAATATAAGGACAAGGTTAGTTTAGGAGAGAAACCCAGCCTTGAACAATCATATCACTTTGATCTGCACTTTGTTCTTTGACTTATCCTTATATGAAAAGTAAGCATCTGTAGTTGGTGTCGTGGGTCATACTTATAAAAATTCCTTTCTGGTTTTATTTACCAGGTATTCTATGTGTGGTTTGATGCACCTATTGGATATGTATCGATCACGGCATGCTACACAAAAGAGTGGGAGATGTGGTGGAAAAACCCTGAAAATGTCGAGCTCTTTCAGTTTATGGGCAAGGATAATGTTCCCTTTCATACTGTATGTACACTAGCCTTAAACTTGGTTTCTTTTGGGATTTCTTCCCGATGCAAAATCTTTGCTATTCTTGAATATTGGCTATATAACTTATTAACTATATGGTTTCTGATTTTGGTAAAGAGATTAGCTTGAAATTGTATATTCACATGTTAATACTATAAAGTGTTGAACTCACATTCAATCATTTGTCATGAAAATGGAAATCTAGGATTTTTGTATTCCATTAGTACGGCTTATTGACTGCATGCTTAAAAAAGCTTAGACTGTGATGCAATTATTGTCTCAAGCTAACTTAATAGGAATGGATTCAGACGGTCCACTCATGGATGGTATAATTGTTGTTTCTTTAAAAGGGATTCATTTGCCCATTATAATTTCTATACTTTTTTTTTTGAGAAGGAATTTCTACACTAATTTGAAAGTCAATTATTTATTGTCTCCTAGGGTTGTTTTACACATTGTTTGTGAATCTCAGAAAATATATGACCTATAGCTTTTTGTTTAGGTAATGTTCCCGTCTTCACTTCTTGGTACTGGTGAAAATTGGACACTAATGAAGACAATCAGTGTAACAGAATACTTGAACTATGAGGCAGGTTGGGTCACTTAACATCTTTGTAAATTAACATTTTCTTGTAGCAATAAGAATGCAACATGCAAGCAACATGTCCTTCTCGACTTATCTTGTACCTTTTACTTGTATTGTAATGCTTCCATGATCAAAATTTGTCACCCTTTGTGTCCAGGGAAGTTCTCAAAGAGTAAAGGTATTGGAGTTTTTGGAAATGATGCTCAATATACAAATATTCCTGTGGAAGTATGGAGATACTATTTGCTTGTTAATAGGCCAGAGGTGTGTGTCTACAACTTTCCTGATTTCTTTGATCGATAAGTATCACAAACTTTAGGAGCCTCTGTCATTCTGCATAGATGTGCCTGTTTAACATTTATTTCTTTGTTCTATAGGTTTCAGACACTTTATTTACTTGGGCTGATTTGCAAGCAAAACTGAACGGCGAGCTGCTTAGCAACCTTGGCAACTTCATCAATCGCGTCTTGAGTTTCCTTGCAAAAGATCTAGGTGGGTTTCTATATAATTGTTTGAATGTAAGTAGGTTCAGAAAATTCAGTAGTTCACGTGGAAAAAGCCACCTTGTGTGGACGATTATTATTCTTTTCTCATTTAGTAATGGACAACTATTTATTTTTCCTTCTCTGATTACTGACAATGCATGTCTAAAACATTCATCTGACTGCTGTTTAGATACGGGATATGGTGGTATAATTCCTGATGCTAATGGTGCCGAGTCACACCCTTCAACCAAGGCTTTGGGAGATAAAGTGGGTAAATATGTAGATCAATACATAGAAAGCATGGAGAAGGTAAGGCATCTACTTGATTTTTTTTGTATCCTTTGTGCAGCAGATATTTGATATATTTACTTGCCGACAACAGTGATTGTTCTTTTTTGGATAATCAGGTCAAACTTAAGCAAGGCTTGAAGATTGCCATGTCGATTTCTAGCGAAGGAAATGGTTATTTGCAGGTAAGGCTGGAGCTTTTTGATTTTGACACGTCATATGTAGTTTCTAGGTTCTTAATAATTCTTGTGCTGTATAGAGAGTTTCTACAAGTTCTCTCATTTTCTTTGAAGTTTCTAATGGCTGTTTTGGTGCTTGAGAAGTCTTAGGCACACAGGTACAATTACGCGGCTGCGTGATTTTTGGTAATATAGGATACGTGTACGAAAGACATATTTGTGTTATGGATATGCATTTTTGAACCATGTATACAACTTGTAAAAATTATACGAATTCGCTCTAGGTGTGTATCTTAAGTAGCCGACGTAACTGCCACCCTTCCAATAAAAGGTCTAGTGTTGGCTTTTGCTTTGCAGGAGAGCCAGTTCTGGAGGCTCTACAAAGAAGATCGACCTTTATGCTCCGTAGTGATGAAGACTTCCACCGGACTCGTGTATCTCCTTGCTTGTCTTCTAGAACCATTTATGCCATCTTTTACCCTTGAGGTACAACATTTAGATCCAATGCATTTTCATAACAGGTACTTTGTTTTCTAAAAATTGTGTTAAAATTTTATAATTTGGTTTTTATGTAGGTACTTAAGCAGCTTAATCTGCCAAACACACATGTTTCACTTTCTGATGAACATGGCGATGTCGAAAAAGCCTATAGACCTTGGGAATTTATACCTGCTGGTCACAAGATTGGGACACCTGCACCATTATTCAAGGAGTTGGTATATATACTTTCTATTCTTTTATGAACAGATTTTTCTTTTAAAGCACTTATGGTAAATATTGTGAAATAAGATAACCATGCAAAATAGAGATTCAAACTATCCAAATAAAAGCCATCTAAAGTAGAATTCGTTCACATCTGTAAAATACAGAATCCCGAAATACAGCGGACAATGTAGAACCTCTATTCAAATTATGCATTGTACAGGTAGATTGTACGTGTACGGATACGTGGGTATTGAGACATGCGGGTGGGAGAAATTTAAAAAATATAGTAAATGGGTACGGAGGGTGTATGTGTAAATTTTGGAAACATAATGGCCAAATTGTATATTATAAAATGATAAAGACCAAATAATAAATCTTATAGCTCATGAAATAAAACAATTTTTAGTGGTTTCCTTTCAATTTGGTAGTTTTTCATTCATCATGGTGGTATTTACTCAATTTTCAACATGATTCTTCGTCTCACATATCCGAGTTGTGGATATGCATATACAAATCCCGTATCCAACTTTTATACATTACAAATTCGCCCATAGGCGTGTATCCTAAGTATCGATGCGTATCTGTGTTATATACGTATCACACCAGATAGAAATATCAAGGCATCGTAGTTGTAAAGATTCTAATGCATTCATCTGAATAGAGATTCTGCAAAATATATAAAAACGGTGTGTTAGTCTATATAATGGAGAGTTTGTAATTTTTTTTTTTTTTTGACTTAAATTAGATATTTAGTTTGTTTACCACATCTACTGTAAATGTGTGCCCACATGCTCGAGTTGCTCAATATGCAGAAAGACGAGGAAGTGGAGTTCTTCAAGGAAAAGTTTGCCGGCAGTCAAGCTGATAGGAAAGACAAGGAAGAAGCTGCAGCAAAGGTTACTGCACAATTAAGCAAAGCAAAAATTTCAGGTATTTTTCGCTTTCTCTGTCCAAATGATTGTTCATTGATCACAATGAATCTGCACTGACTGAATCTCCTTGCTTCAGGTGGAAACACGAAAAAGGCAAAGCCTGCAAAAACCGCTGAGGGAAAATCTAACGCCGTTGAAGCTGAAATTTCTGTTGGTAGACTTGATATACGTGTTGGTTTGATAAGAGAAGCTCGGAAACATCCTGATGCAGATGCTTTATACGTGGAGGAGATTGACGTGGGTGAACCGCAGCCTCGAACTGTAGTGAGTGGTCTTGTCAAATATATTCCTCTGGAGAAAATGCAGGTTATCTCTCTACTTTCATACTGCCTTTATCTATACACATGTTTTTTCAGGGGCGTCTTTAGTGGCACCATACTTGAAACAATGTAAAGTGAGTCGATTCTTTGCTCTATAATCGACCGTGAAAAAGTCGTTTGTCATTATGGTGCCACAATAGTGAATTTAGTGTGGGTTCCATTAAAGGTGCCTTTTTTTAAAGTTACGTGAGGCTAAGGATAACCAGTGTTCTATAAGACGATGCAGTAGGTCAGTCGGGGGGGCGCCTAGTTTGTTTTTTATAATTTTTTTTGTCTTTTATAAATTTTTTATAATAATAATATTACTACAAAGACGGTTGCCCGATATGAGTCATAAAGCAAAAGCATTAAGAAAGAGTCAAAAGTACAAAAACACATAAGTCAAAAGTACAAAAACACATAAGAAAAAGAGATAACTAGTACCAAGTCTAAGAATTCGGGGTAATGCGGCTGGAGTTTTTTTAATTTTTATATCTAGAATTCTAGATCTAAATCATTATTATATTCATAGTTATCAGACCCGGCCCGGTCATTGACCCGGAAAAGACACCAGGTCACCGGGTCAGTGGTTCAACCGGTGGGTCACATCATATACTTAAAAAATATAATTGAATATTCAAAACATAAAGATAAAATAAAATATGACAACCATAACTATTTTCAAAATACTCCAACAAACACAATTACAAATTAGACAACATAAAATGCTCAAATGATTATATGTTGTGCAAGTTAAAGCGTAAATAATTAGCCTTTTCTTTAGGTAAGTATTGTAGCTACTACTACAATTTCATACATTCCTAAAAAGACACAACGATACATTCAATCCATAATGAAAACAAGCTCATTATCTTCACTTCAAGTTTTCGACTGTAAAAAAAGTTTAAATACCCCTAAATACCAATAATTATTTCCTTAAAAACAAAAAGTAATACATACTGCTGCTCGATTTTTTTTTTTTGGTGAGAGATCTGCTCGATGTTCTTTTTTTTTTTTTGACAAAATTTGCTCGATGTTTTGAGATTTATACTATTTAGAATTGAAGCTTTTTTTTAGAACCGGTTGAGGGTGAATGAAATCCTGATGACAAAAAAAACTGGGCTGATGGAAAACCGCCCGGGTTGACCGGTCCGACCGCCGGGTCGACCGGTTCAACCGCCGGATCGACCGGTCCGACCGCCGGGTCAAAATGGTTCACTTGCTTAAACGGTCGAATGTTTGACCCGGCCCGGGTTTGGGACCGGTCCGACAGCCAGGCCGGGCCGGGTCTGATAACTATGATTACATTTTAACTTAAGCCCTAGACCCCCTAGACCTGCCTAGGACCCGTCCAGGACCCAACCGCTTAGCCTAGCCTAGCCCGTCTAGGGTATAAACGAGACGCTTTGCTTTCGCCTAGGCCCGACTTTTGGAACACTGAGGAGAACTAACTTTTTAATTGATGGATCATTGAATCAGAATCGGAAAGTTTGCGTGCTTTGCAATCTGAAGCCTGCAACAATGAGGGGTATTAAATCTCAAGCTATGGTACTTTGTGCTTCAAGTAGCGATGACGCAAAGGTTAGCACATTTTCACAAAGTAGTGCACAAAATACATATATTATCTATTAAACAATTATGCGATTTAGAGAATCTCTTGCATTTCACTCAACAGAAAAGAGTGTTTGAACGATGCATATACTCTTGGATGATGTTCTCTGATTTAAACAAATAATTTATGAATAATAATGATGAATAACAGGTAGAGTTTGTGGAGCCACCTGAAGGTGCAGCTGTAGGTGAGAGGGTGAGTTTTCCTGGGTTTGTAGGCAATCCAGATGATGTATTGAACCCGAAAAAGAAGGTATGGGAGACGGTTCAACCAGACCTCAAAACCGATGATGAGTTGGTGGCTTGTTACAAAGGTGTACCTTTCACTACATCAGCTGGTGTCTGCAAAGTGGCTTCTATTCTTGGAGGGACAATTAGGTGATTTTGAAGTGGCCTTTCTATTCTTAGAGAGGGACATTTAGGTGATTTTACCCACAAAAATGTCTGAGATAACATTTGATGGGGATGGATGGATGATTTTAGTGGCTTATTTGCTTTTTACATAGAGGAACTATGAGAGATGTTTTGTCCCTCTAATGAATTGTTAGATTTTTATTGATTGTGAGAAGTGACTCTTTGGCTCCCTATATATATTCTTATGAGAAGTGATTTGGTCCAAACAATTTTGACCCGATAATTGACATAATTCACTTTTACACGAGTTTTTCACTTCATTTGTGGAGTGACACAATGTGCATGAATTTGAACCATACAGTTTCTACACATGATTTTAGCATGTCATCACACCTTTTCATTTCCCTAGTGGCACGTCCATTTTGACACAAAAAACGTCACAACATGACGTGTTATTTTTTGTTCTTATCACATGAATCCCTTTCTTCTTTTTAATCTTTTGGATCATGGTGTGAAGCGTGAGACTCATCTTAGTATCTAGAGTATTAGGCTGTGGTGTAAGTTGCCCTTGCATGTCTGTTCACTCCAAGGTTGGATTCCGTTTTGTTCCAAAGGGAAGACCCATGAAAACGTGCTTTGAGTCACTATAAACATACATCCCATCTTCTTTGCTGACCTCATCCTCTTCATCTTCAGTGTCTTATCTGTCCTTAGTCAAGAAAGTAAATTTAGAATTTTTATCTCCAAAAGACAATGTTCGTGACAAAAACGGTTAAAAAGTGAATTTAGAAATTTATCGATGTTAGTTAGGTGAGCCTCTAGAATAAAGTTAAAATCATCACAGTATGGCGGACGCAGATTATAGCGATTACTCGCAAGTCGCAACATCCATATTATCTTTCACATGCGACGTGATCCAACAGGGCAGTGGCTCAAAAAAGAATCCTCATACTCAAATTCCTCTGTCAATCTTTGATAATCACACAGGTTCTCGTCAAGAATAAACTCATCCATATAAAATAACAAATTCAGGACCAAAAACTTATGTATTAAACATAAACAAATTGATAAATATAAATATTTTCCACCATGTTATGCCCCACAAATTTTACAATGCCTATGAAATATTTGTATAAAATTAAATTAAAAAACAACTATTTAACAAGTATACGTATCCCAAACCATTTTATATAACATCAAAAAAGTTTATACCGACCAAACCATTCCCATAAAAAAAATACCATGCACAATGTCAATTTACACTTTTACCCTTCTTCTCTCACTCATCTTCTTGTTTACCATAATCAACCCCAGAACCAAATCCAGAACTCTTTGATCTCTTAGAATGATTACGCCCCAGCTTATCAAACTTGACTCGACCCGTTTCCTTAAACCGTTTCCTTTCCATTGGATCAATCACGCATTCGGGTAGAGGATTCGGATACCGTAACGTATCGTAACAATGGGAGTAATACATATACTTCAGCCTGAACTTCTTCATGGAAACACGTTGTTTATATGTAACCGTTGTATCAATAGTTGTATCGGTTTCCGTACAGTTGGCATGGATAACTTGTTGAAGAGGGTCATTTACACATCCATGCAATGTAAGGTCAGTGAATTCAGCTATGAAAGGGGCATATTTGTAATTTGCTTTGTATTTGCCTCCTGAAGTTGCCCAATCTGATGCATCCCAAATAGTTGCATATAAAGCCATTGGTTTATTTGGATAGTCTCCTCCCATTGATTCTTTATGTGTTATTTCTCTAATTGGAATGTCATCAATGAAAAATCTGCATAAAATTTTATGATCATATAATTAGTTAAATACTTCATGTTATATATATTCTAAATACTCCCTCCGTCCCATTTTAATAGTCCTGCTTGACTTTTCACACGACTAAGAAAAGTGTAATTAATGCTTTGAATCTTATAAAATGATTCAATATTTTTATATTTATGTCCTTTAAGTAATACCTTGTCATAAATGTAAACATATTGAATCATTTAATGAGATTCAAAGCATTGATTACACTTTTCGTAATCGTGTGAAAAATCAAGCATGACTATTAAAAATGAGACGGTGGGAGTAATACAGTATATGAGTAATGGATTAGGTTTTTGTTGGGTATACTTGTTCACACAAACTAATGTAATTCACCCAACTTTAGGTTGTGAGGTGTACAATTTCTATTATAAAAAATAATAATCCAAACTATATATTTGGTTTTAAATTAGTATATATATCATCATGTCATTATCATACCAAATAAAAACCAAACAAAAATAAAATCATAATTAACTAGTTGTAACATGTATTGCAATATATATATGTATAGTAGATATATGACGGCACGGCAACACTTCTTATCAACATATGCCACGTACAAGATAACATATTATAAGTGAAAACGATGTACACTAAACTTGTTTAATGGTTTAGTATAAAATAATAATAATATATATAATTAACTACCTAACTAGTTAGATAATCTATTGACATATTCCAAGTTTGCAGTGTAACACAACTCGTTGATTTTATAATAGTATATAAAAAAAAATAATAGTCTCCTCCATAAAAAAATTGTTATTTTTGTGTTATAATAATATTATTACTTACATAAATGAATGTTCAACAAGGAAAAGTATTTTTTTGAGGGGAAAAAAAATATATTCTAGAAAGTTAAAAGACTACCAAACAAAAATTACAATCAAACAAAGAGGCAAAGACAAATCATATATTAAAACTAAAGATAGAATTGATAAGTAATTGATGGAAGGAAAACTTACTTTAATTGATGACAAAACAAAAAAAGAAGTCTTATTGTAATGAATGAATAACTTGAGTCCAATCTCCACTTAAAGAAACATAATTATGAGCTCTAGATGACAAAGAAACCATCGGTAATACAACATTATCAATGATTTAAAAATATTTTTATACGCTTTGTTATGATTATTTTATTGGGATAATAACATTACTGTTTTACGTATTTGACAATTTGAAGTCAAGTAAGGACGATGACGTTAAGTGTAGTGAATCTATTATTGTTTAAACACCGTCTCCAGACTTGATCTGGTAAGTTACATGTAGTATAAGATCAGGAAACACACACACAACACTATTTCTCGAATTATTTTCCAAAAACAAATCACAAATCACCCGAAACCCCCACCTTAAGTCCCCCTTATTCCCCTATCCTATCCAACCCTCACCCCTACCTGCTACTCCAAACTTAATTATCCCGCAACCCTCAAAGTACCCCACGTACCTTGCTAAACACTAAACCCTATACCCCCAACTTACCCCGTAAAACCCTGACTTATCCTCCGACCTCTTTAACAAAACTATAGCTCTCAACCCCCTGTTAAACCCTAACCCCTTATCTATCCTTCAACTCTAAACCTTTTTATTTAATTTTCATTAGGTAATACTCTTTCCGTTTTTTTTATCTGTCACATTTCAGAATTTGCTCTTTTTTTATTTATCTATCATTGTACATTTCCAATGCATCATTTATTACTTTTTCCTTCTTTACCAATAAAATATTTACATCTCCAATAAAAAAAAATACATTTCCAATACTAAAAACACATTTATCAACAAATTATTTACATCTCCAATAAAAAAAAAATACATTTTCAACACTATATTTGAGACATATTAACTACTTTCTTAATTTGTGTGAATCTTCTCTCTGCGACATATATAAAAAAAAACGGAGGGAGTAGATAAATCTCAAGTAACTAAAGCATATTACAACTCAAGCCACTAAAAAAGAAAAGCCAAACTCAAATTGATATGTGTTTATTGATTTTTTTTCGCTTTCCTTTTAAACAAAGAAAACTTTAAAATGAACATATTTATTTACAACTACCTGACTAATAAATAATACTATTAAAATACAAAAACCATATATGGTTAACTAACAGCTGTCACACAACATCATATGTTAGTATTTATCCTTTAAGAATATGTGGTTAAGAATTTTTTATGAAATAATAATTAAATTATAACGTACGCATGCATATTTTCTTTGGTCTTTATTGCATGTGACGTTTGAATATGTATAATGGGGTTGGCCAACTTTGAAGAAGACATTAGAAAAGTAATAGAAACGGTCAAATTTATATAAATTGACTGCTTCATTGAAAGTACATGTAACTTGTAGCCAAAAATTTCTCAAAAAAAAAAACTTGTAACCAAAATTATAATAATAAAATATTCCCTCCGTCCCGTAATATAAATCTTTTTGGTTTTTTAATAGGGTCTCAAAATATAAGTCATTCTCACAAAACAATACAATATTAAATGCATTATTTTTACTTTCACACTAAACAAAGTAATATTATTAGCTAGTCCCAGAAAACAATACAATATTTTACATTGAAATATTAAAAAACAACGCATTCATTATGTTATTTTAAACCGTGTAAAATGACCAAAAGACCTTATATTATGGGACGGAGGGAGTACGAAATTAATTTTGTTTTACAACAATTTACAACGCATTCATTATGTTTTTTTAAACCGTGTGAAATGACCAAAGGACCTTATATTATTGGACGGAGGGAGTACGAAATTAATTTTGTTTTACAACAATTGATCATGGTGTAAAACCTACTGATCGATATTAGTGACGTAAGAATATGCCGTTTCACTTTATTGTAAGTGTATTGTAGTGAAATTATATATAGTCATAAAGTGTGATGTTACTATCACAAACACTCTGACGCAAACAACATAGTGTGTCAGTGAGACTGTTCATGATTGCATGATAAGGTAATGCTTCTGCTACAAATATTCAGTCACAACAAGTGACACTATCTGTTTTTACATCTTTGATAATGATGGATCTACATTCTACATCATGATCAATGTATCCTACATCATAATCAATTATGAAAAAACAAGTTGCGTCAACCATAATGCATGAGTGATTGTGATTGTAATATTGCCTTTCATGATGTGACGGTAGGAACCATGCTTAAATAGATACCACATCATAAAAGGTCACGGGGACCAAGAACCAAGCTAGGATTTTACTATTAAGTGAGGAGTGATCTAGATGATAAAAATAGTAATACTACGTACATCCACAACTACTCAGACACAAATGGTGACATACTATGCTTTTATACCATTGATAATGATGTATTATTCAATTCATTGATTATGATGTAAACACATGTAAAAGTATGTTGTGTCAGGTTTACATCATTGTCGATGATGTAAAAGCATTGTGTCATCCGTTGGGTATAAGTAGCTGTTGCAGCAACAATACGCGATTATAATGAACCTATATATATAATGATCAATGGGCATACATCATACTCAATAGTGTAAAGTATATATAATTAATATTTTGAAAAACAAATGATGCTACTATCACAACTATACACACAACACAATGTGTCAGTTAGACCATTCATAATGTGGCAGAACGACTCATATATAAATCCTTAAATAGCTAGCTAGAGATTTCCACGTCGACATTGGATATTTCAGTGTCACACTTGTGGTACCCGAGTGATTATAAATACAATTCTTTTTGTAAAAGACAAAGAAGATTGAAAAAGGAAAAAAACTCACATGATGTTGTTGCTGGTCCACATAATGGTGTAACGATGAAAGTCCGTAGTAGGATCAAACCACAAATAATATCTCTCTTCTCTTCCTCTACTTGTGCTTCCATTTCCATACATATTTGTTTGAAACCTCCATGCTTTTCCCTTTATATTTCCCAAGAATTCAAAGTCCAATTCATCATGTGTTTTCGTGAATATATCTTGATTTGTTGTCTGCCAATTAATTATCATTGCATGCAAACTCATCAAACATATTAATAATAATAATAATAATAATAATAATAATAATAATAATAATAATAATAATAATAATAATAATAAAATCCAATATAAAGTGGTTGATCCAATATTTCTTTTTTAATAATGATCCCATATCCTAAAATATGAAATGATATCTAAAACCACCATAAAACTATAGTGGATTTGTTTAGATTATATTTTGCCCCCAAAAATATGGCACGGTGAACTCAGAACTAGCATAAAATTAGTGATTTGTTCGGATTGTATAATAAATGTGATTACACTTTCTGATATCTACCAGAATCAATCTCGTACCTCTGCCTCACCCATAAATAAAATAAATATCTCCACCCACAAAAAATAAAGTACAAAACTATTTGTAATTCAAGAATCATAGCTAGCTTCGATCACAATCTTTTTGTTATAAATTTAAAACAAGAACAAAAATAATAGCTATATATATATATCCATCAACCTAGCTACAAGTAATCACTATGATTATAAACCTTTTGTTATAATAAGCATAAGATAAAGATGATAAATATAATATAAATATATTAATTCTTAACCTTCTTGCTTCAACACACACAAAAAAAAAAAAAAAAAAAAAAAAAACACACACACACACACACATATTAATTCTCTAAAAAAAATAAAAAAAAAAAAGAAGAAGAAAAAGATGGATCATACATAGAAAGCAACTACAACTCCTGCAGTGTATTCTGATGGCAACTTAATTTTGGCACTGAAGATTGCATGGTTGTAATAATCTGATGATCTGAACCCAGAACCTGTTTTTTTATATCATCAAAATCATATATTAATATATCATCAAAATTATATATATACACTATAATTTCGTATATACTGCACCGTAAAATCACACTGCAGCATAGCAGAGGATCGGAATGAAAAAGCTTGCCTGTATATTTATTAAGATGAAGACAAACGCTACGATCATCGGTCGATGGGATCACGTTTCCTCCACCAAATAAAGGATCAAAACCTCTGCTAAATGGAATTGTTGTAATTGGATTTACTGCAATAACCAAAGTTGTGGAAACAAAGAAAAGATGAAGAAGAAAGAGAAGGAAAAAATTTGATGCAGAAGAAGAAGAAGAAGAAAAGATTGTGAAAACATGGAAAAACTCATGAAACTTCTTTGCCATGGTATTTCCTGTGTAGAGAGGAAAAATCTTGTTTCTGTGAACTTTTTATTTAATGGCGGTGTGATATATGGGAAGAGAATGACTTTTTTTTTTTTTTTTTTTTTCTTCAAGAGAATCTTTTCGTTATTTATTAGTAATTGATACAGTTACTAAAAATATTCCTTTATTTTTATCTATTTTTTATTAATTAACTCAAATATATACATTTTTTTACGTTAGTTATATCGATCTAAGGTTTTTTAATAATTGTTTTCTTGTTATTATAAAAATATAATGGTGTGATTTTAATAACTACAAGTAGTAGCAAATTGTTTTATAAACACTTTGGTGTAAAGGAAAGCCATCGGTCAAAGGCACTTTATTGCAACGGTTAATAGTATAAAGTCTACGACTCTTTACATTTTCTTATGTATTCAATAAAAAAAAATATGGTTCCCTAAAAAAATAAAATAAAATGGAAGAGTAAGTGATGAGGTCATGACTCTTGAGGGCAAAGAGTTTATTGGAGATATACATTTAAACACATGCATGTATAATTGAGAAAATTTTATGATACGATCGTAGTAGGGTGTGATAATAGATGCGCGTGTTTATCGATCAATTTCTAATTATCTTTCACATGAGGGTAGATAAGGGTTAGAATGTTTAGGATACGTGTCGGAAATCTATGGCACATTTTATATTTTAAATTTAAGCTTTTTTTATGTATTTATTATAGTTGTTAAGCAATAGTGTTTGTTTAAATAAATCACTTTAGTTTTATTGGATATTTGTTACGATAAAGTTGTTATGATTGGTTTGTTTGTTTGAGCATAATTTTATTTGAATAGATCTCTACGAAAAATAAATAGTTACTCTTTACACCAGTGCAAATGCAATACAATCGTTTCATTTTCTTTTAATAATATGTCAATACGTGAAATAGTGGGGATAAATGTATAAAATTAGCAAGTCAATTTTAAAATTCATTTATGTATAAAAAATGTTACATGTACTTTATGTGAATGTATGGAGAAAAGGATGAATATAACATTTTTTTTTATACGAAATATACACACGCACGCATTCTTTTTCTCTTCACCGGGACTCAAACTCCAACCTCCGGATCAATGCCTTATTGGCAATTATGGCATATTTGAAGATACTAATGATATTTGGTGGAATGATTTCCGTCGATTATTCATTAATGAGAATATTTGAAGATATTAGTGATATCATATTTGATGGAATGATCTCCGTCGATTATTTTAGTTATTATTGATGGAGTACACATTTAGGTGGAATGATCTCCGTCGATTATTTTACTTATTATTAATGGAGTACATATTTATCCGAAGTTTGGTCCGGGTCGTGCGTACAGATGTTGACTAGTTGAGCCCGACTATCCGGAGTTCGGTTCGGGTCCGTCGTCGCAGAGGCTGACCAATAGCTAGCTCTTTCAACACGACTTTAGTGGAATGATCTCCGTCGATTATTTTAGCTATTAATAATGGAGTATATATTTATTCGGAGTTCGGACTGAGCCGGGCGTGCAGAGTTGGTCCCGACTATCGGTCCATGTCGTGTCGGCGAGACGACCAATAAAATTTCTTTCAACATGACGAATTAGAGAAAATCGAACTCGTGACCTTTCTTAGACATTCTCAAATAATTTACTGTTTGATTGAACTTATTTTGTTTAAGTGATTTTCTATTCGGAAGTAAGTATAAAAACAAAAAAAGGTTTTTTTTAAAGATTAAAAAAAAGCCTTTTAAAAACCACTTTTCTTAAATATAAAAAAAAATTATTGTCAAAAATGACAACTTGAACATAGAAATATGCAAAGAGGACAATGAAATATTTTTCAGAGTAAAAATGACATATTCTTATTCCATTGTGATTTATATTCTTTCGTATTCAACTACAAAAACGAATATATCTTTTGATCTGATTGTCGAAACTGTAATTCTTTCATCATATTTTCCTATTCACCTTCTCTTTATTTAGACAACTCATTTGATATTTTTTGGACGTTATTTTCGAGGTCATTTTTGTAAAAAACACATAAACAGTGGAACATTGAAACATTGGATTTGAAGTCAGTTCCACCGCAGCAAACATTGGATTTGGGGTTATAAATATTAGATTTGTCATTATCACACAATTTACCTTTCCACTGTCCTGATTCTATTTTCCCTTTTTTTTTGTCCTGATTCTATTTTCTCTTTTTATTTTTTTTTTTTATCCTTTTAAACCACTGCCCCATAAATAAAAATAAAAAACACTTTCCTTAATAATTTGCAATTTTTCTTTCTTTGGTATTCATTATTACCTTTTGTCATTCTACATTAAATTGTCCACTATGTATTTCTTGATTTTCTTCATATATAAGTCTTTACCAACCCTATTACTACCCCCTATGTCATCAGACATTACTTGTTTCCTCTTTAAACCCTATATATCAATTAATTAATACCTCTTTATTTAACTTTTGTAATATTATGATATTTTAGTATGTTAATTAAAACAATAATAATTATATATATACCACATAATATCTTTGTATAAATCATGTAATAATTGCATGAATTGACCCAATCACTTGCGTCCAATTTCAGCAAGGCTATCGTTAGTATTCTTGATAATGTTGCAATTAAAAGCAAAGGTGTATAATTTTTTCAAAAAAGTTAATAGGAAAAAAAACAGGTGTGTCATGATTTGATTGATCATGAAAATTATGGAATTTCTTTTAATGATGGAGATTTAATTGGTGAGTCATGAGATTACTTGTTATAATTTTTTTTGAGGGCTATTATAAATTTTTTGAGTTAAAGTGGTCACCACATACATAACAAGAAATATTCAAACTTGACTGCTAAGAATAAAATCGAATAGGGCCAAAGCCTAAAAGACAAAATGGATTTATTGAACTTATAAGGACAAAAAAGAAATCATTTTGAACATAAGACACAAATTAGATAGATAGACTAAATACCCTTAATGAAAAAAGTAAATAAATAAATAAATAAATAAAAGCAGCGCCCCTTCTTCCTTTTTTTTTATTTTTTATTTTTTATTTTTAATTTTTAAATTCTTTCTTTTTTCTAGTTGCTGTTGTTGTTGTTGTTTTTTTTTTTTTTTTTTTTTTTTTTTTCAGATTGCCCGCTGTTCAGGTTTCCCCCCCCCCCCCCCTAATTCTAAGGCGTTCAGGTTGTTTTTTTTTTGAACCAACGTATTGGCGACCATCGCGATACAACGACCACCCCCGATACATCGACCACCACGATTCAACGACCACCGCGACACATCGACCACCACGACGTCATTGACCACGTCGATGTGTTGTGGTTTTGAGGTAACGATTGATCACCAATCTTATAAAAACCCGCAAATTTTATGAAGAACGGATCCTCGCAAATCGCGCGTATATCGTCGTCCTTCTTAAATTTATTCGACCCCTAACTTGTCCGGAGTATCACGAATAATTTAAGTGAGATACGGACCGAGAGCCTTGCCTTTTGTCTAGGACAAAATAAATCAAAAGATTACTTGAAGTGTTTAGATGTTTAAGACTTTATCAAGGATGCATACAATTGTTGTGTTATTGTTCAACAATGTAAAAGAGCCTTTTATGGTACTTGGATTGCAGAGAAATAAGTTATAAGTTCGTAATTTAAGGTTGCAACCTAAGTGAAAAGGTATCACTTGGTTATAACCACTTAAAAGGACCAAGAGGTACCTAAAAATCGGTTTTCGGGCACGGGCGGGCGCCCGCGCTGTGCCACTCGTGATCAACGAAAAATCGCAAAACTCTCTGTTCAACATTTAGGCATGTTTGAATCACCACGGCGTGGGCTGTCGGTCACGGCGTGCGCCCGTCACTCTGTTTCACCAAAAGCTGATTTTTGGTCCTTTAACTGGTTTTCCGGTCCTTTAAGTGATTTTCTCGAACTATACTTGTTTATTTTCCATCCGTATACTCATATACACTTATATAAGCGTGCACTCCGCACCTCCAAACTTATTATTAAGTGTTACGAGTATATCCACCCTTGTACTAAGCCCCGATTACCTCAACGGCTTGTGATTATACTTAAATCACCAACATTCCTCCCCCATTTAAGTGTAATCCTTGGTTTAGTAAAACAAAACAAATCATAAAACAAACCAACTCATGATTCAATTAAAATGTCACGAAGATTGAATTTCCGTCTAGTATTATTACACGCAAATATTCGAGTATTGGGGTGTGACTAAGCATTGAACCCCTTTACACTTTTGAATACATGTACATAACAATACACATAAATTGAAACTACTTCAAAGTATTATACTTGACACCATTCTTGAAAACAGGCCTTGTGTCCATATCCATTCTTGAGCATTTAGAAAGCCAACCCAACTTTCCTTGAAGCGGCCATACTTCATACTCATATAGGTGAATCTTTAGTTTACCGTGTGACGGACCTTTTCTAGGCTATACAGATCCTAACCGGCAGTGTACCGGGTCAAATCGTAGTGCTTAGTATGATGAGTCAGGTGTCGAATCCTCAGGGAACTTGGTA
This sequence comes from Gentiana straminea, assembly GCA_036785695.1. NCBI lineage: Eukaryota > Viridiplantae > Streptophyta > Magnoliopsida > Gentianales > Gentianaceae > Gentiana > Gentiana straminea. Next base: position 75,356 of record JAVUPR010000417.1, on the reverse strand, counting down.
ATTTCTTTTACGTGTGGTTAAACACCAAAGAGTACATTATTAACTCGATCTAAATCGCAATTTTATCACACGAGATCACTACTATTCTAGTTAACATAAAATAAATACGTAATTTAAAAGTTATTCTAATATAATATATATAGATATATAAATATATATAGATGTACATAAATTGCAAAATATATATATAGATACAAATATATAGGTACCAATATATTAGACAAATAATTTTAGAGAAGCGGCCAAAACTTATATAATTGGTTTATACGATCTTTTCGATTAATTGAAATGTGTTCGATCTCTCCTTTTATTTTAGGTCCAATTGAGTAAGTGAAACGGTGCACTCTGAGGTGAACAATTCCTTCTCACACGAGCGTATGAAATTGTCATATGTCCATTGTCATCGGTCCAAGGTCCACAACTGTTACGGTAAACTAATTAATCTGAACAGGTCCCGAGTACAAATCTACCTTTAGATAAAAAGGAGTCATTCCGTTCGTCAAACGGTCAATTTTATTTTAAAGGCTCCGGTTGTCAAAGCCGGACGATTCAACTTTCCGGTTTAAGTTTTAATTAAACTGATGATTTAACATTATTACGATCTCGAGTACAAATTATAATAAAATTCATTTCTCCCAAAACAAATTTACCCCCGGGTAGGAAATCGGATTCCGTTATCACGTTGTTCACACGGCCAATTTTACCCTCCGGTTTTTCTATCTTTTATTTCATATCCGACTACGAGGCGTCAATTCATAATTAGATTATGAATTCCTCAGATCTATTAAATATGTCAATACGAATACGATCAAAATAGAAAAAGATTCAATTAACTCAATTTTAGTCATTTTAACTTAACAACATTTCTTTAACGAAAAGATCGAAATAAAACCGATTACATAGTTTTGGCCAGTATTATATTTAGCCTAAAAACATTATAACAACGAAAAATACAAAAACAAACATAAATACTTAAGAAAAGTTACCCGAATACGGCAAGTTGATTCGAAATCGTATCTTCCGGACATTACAACTTCTTTAGCAAAACCGACTTCCGAGATTTTCTCGAGCATTACAACGATACTAAAACTACATTATTACGGCGTAAGGCCTTATTTACAACTACTACTAAAAAATAAAAAAAGAAAAGAGAGGATAGGAGAATATATATATGAGAGTGTTATATATATTTTGGTACTCCGAGCTGTTCTCTGATGATCTTCTATATATAGGCAAATTGGTAAAGGCCGGACCGGTCCGGTAGAAAGCCGGCTCGGTCCGGACTAATGATTACTCCCACCTTCTTGATTAACTCAGCATGTGCGTTGATATAATTATATTTATATATAATTATATATAACTTGTAAAATTCATATCTCGAGTTACGGATCTCCAAAAATCACAAACGAAATGCCAAAATTAAGGTCTCGAGAAACTCTACAACTTTCATGAAGGACTCTTCTCCGGATAACGCTTTTTTGATGACCTCGTGTTCCTCCGAAGCTTTTACGGGATTTTTCTTAATCCAAGTCGATTAGCCACTTGATCACTTGTTTAAGTTCTAGACCTCCAATCTTCATAATTTAAATTGCATTGGAACACTCTCGGAAAAATCTACAACTTTCGTGAAGAACACTTTTTCGAAAATATCATTTTGATGAGCCATTCGTTTGTCGAAGATATTTCTCTATTATTACTTATCAGGATTGGTTGGCCACTTATCCACTTAAGCTATTCAATTGACCATTTAAACTTGTGGCACTCTCTAAATCATTCCGGAGATATGATTAAACTTCAATATGTCGATTCTCGGGGTCTTGGTTTATAAATGCGCAATAAAATACCACAAATACCCACGTAAATCGACACGACACTCCGATTTACTAAAATCGGTACAAAATTACAACTTTTTATTATTATTATTACTAAATACTCTAAATTATAAAGACTAACACTTTATACCATAATTTCATATATTTTATATAGAATTCGTTGATAAAACATAATAATATAACGTATTTTTAATCATATAAAAATAATACATCAAATTACTCCCCACTTAGCTTTTGATCGTCCTCGAGCAAAAATAAGCGGTAATAAAAGATAGTATAATTTTTCGGATTATAATATACTTTGTCAATATTATAAATATATTATCTATCTTAATTTAAAATTTTAAGAAGACGAGAAAGAGTATATAAGCGAAATAACTTAAACATTAAATATTATTTAGATAAAATTATATATGTAATACTTAAGAAGTATAAATAAAATATCGAATTATTTTTAATCGCAACTATTATGAAATTACGGAATCGGAAATTTCGGTAAAGTAGTTGACAAAAATGGCTTATAGAGTTTAGGTTCAAGATGTTGGTTAATCGGAAAAAAGGAAATCAAAAAGAGAAAGAGGCGAGTCGTACGTACCTACATCTTCATATTTTTGATCAAAAAAATCATCGATTAATAACACATTTTTTTTTTCAGATTTTCTCTCTTTCTTCTTCTTCTTTTTTTTTTTTTTTTTTTTTTTTTTTTTTTTTTTAAGATTAAGAACTAAAAGCGTGAGTGTGTGTAGAAAATCAAACTTACGGGCATTGCTTCATCAAGATTGATCGGAGTACTACTCTTTCGATCGAAAATTACAAGTCCGGTTTCCTTAAACTTGTAATAATTCCGAGATCTTATGATTCAACTTTTCCTCTTTCATTTTATCTTGTGCCTTCATTCCCGGCAATAGGACATTTCGTGATAATACCCTAAATTTGGACTACTATCATCGAGGCAATCGGGAGCTTAATTACCTCGTAGTGATATAGGACATTTCGTGATAATACCCTACTCACTCCAATCATTGGTAGCTACAACCGATTTGTTCTTTTTAAGTTGTTAATCACGGATAAGGAAGATACGATATTTGATTAATTACTGTGTAAATATGGTGCTTCGTTCTTAATTTTTTTATAGAATATTAATATATCCGAACTTATTACCAAAATCGGCTATGTTGCAAGTGTCGTGAGGTAAGATCGAATATACTACTACTTATCTAATTTTTCCAATCTCAGCATATACCAAAATTTAGCTTTTATGTCACCATCTCTTTTTATAAGTACGTACAAACTTGCGGTATTTCAAGGAAATGTAGACCAAAATAGCTAAAGCTCGGTTATTTAATCACAATTGACAATTTCGAGTGAGGTCTTGATCACTCTAATCAAGGCTGAGGTAGGTTATTTGGCTATAGTTATATTTTTGTGGTGCCAAAAATCAATAAACTTAATCCAATTCCAAATTCATAATTCGTATTGAAAATGATTCTAAAAAATTTTACTTATAAATATCAACATACTTATATAATTTTATAAAAACAATATCTAATATTAAATACTCAATTATATAAACTTAAAATCTTATTAAAATCTAAATTAGACATATAATATAATTATTATTTTTGACTATTTTTCGAAAAATTTTAATGAATTTTCTAACCTAACTCTACTCCCCACTTACGAGTGGCATCGTCCCGATGTTCAATAAGTAGTAAAGAAGTAGGTTCGAAAATAAAATTAAAATTATCTATTAACGTTATTTTTCGATTTTATTTTAGCGTATACTAATTATATCATTAAATAAAAACAAACAACTTAAAAAACTAAGACATATATATTAAACAAGATACATTATTACAAACTTAACTAAAGAACTTCAAACTTAACTTAATTTAACTTATTAAAACTTAAATATTACTAACAAACCACTAACAACTCTCTAGATGGTAGACGAACAACCCGGTGTATCAACCGGTAGCAATCCAAACCGACTATCTCTAGACGGAAAAATTTCATCCGTCTCCAACTCTTCCACTCCATTCACAAGAATACACAAACGTGATATCAACCAAGAATTAGGCATAGGCTTCCCCCTACTACCTCTCGTGATCCCAAACTCCAACACTGTCCTTTGAATCAATATACCCCAATCAACAAATACACCGAATGCCAAAGCAAAAAGTAGAAGCATTTCATTCTCAGTTAAACTTCCAAAATCCCAGGTGGGATAAACTCGAGAATTTATAAAATGCTTCCACGCTTTTAGATGTGGAAGTAAAGCTCGTGTTGACATGTCGTGATTTGTATCAAAAAGCGGGAACAGACATTGGAAAGACTCGTGTACTTTATTCAAATGATTAGAGGGATTTTGTAGTCCCCATTGCATTTCAAAATGTGGCATCGTAACTGGTGGAATTTCAAAAATTTGGTTGATGATAGATGAAGAGAAGGGAACAGCCACTCCTCTTACTAGAACAATCTGTGTGATATCGATCATAGATGTCGTCATAAGCGCAGAATAAAATTCTCGCACTATCGAGACATTTACCCGTCCTCTCGGTGTACTGACAAATTTTTTCCAACCAAAACTTCGAATGATAGTTTTTCCCCATTGATCAAGCTTATCTAAATTTAAACCTTTCTCCAATAGGATTGGAGAATTCGCAAAACGATTGTGTAAAATGATACTCTCATTGGAAGCTTGAGATTCCGGATGATCCGGTGTATTAGGCTCGTAAGAATTTACAGACGGTGAGGAGTGGTTCGACATTTTTAAAACTTGCTAAAAAAAAAATAAAAGAGTAAAGGCTGAAGGTAGAAAGACAGTGAATGAGCAATTGTTTACTCTCCCTTGAGCTTCTTTAAATAGATAGTAAAAATATACGTACGTGGCTACATTAGACGGACTCAAAAATGACTCGGCCTCTTTTCCTTCACGGCCCGGTCCGGTAAGCGCCGGCTCGGTCCGGGTGAAAAAATCAATTAGCTGCGTACGAGAGGTAAAAGTCAAATTGTATTTTGGTTTTTTACTTCACGGATGGAACAAGGCTTTCACATGCCTTACGAAATTATGAATTAATTCATCCAACTGGATACGGACGGATAAAACGACACATTTTTTTTTATTTTTAAAACGACTCATTAATGATACAAAATTATTTTTGTGATTTTTATAGTTTATAAAAACTAAACCGATTTAAAATACAAACCAAATTGTTATAAACGACTGATAAAATCAAACTAAACGAAAATTGAAAACAAACCAATAGTTAAATGACAAAAGTCGAATGCAATGTAATGTGTAGTAAACATGTTTAATCAATCATTAAAATTCAATCTTCATCATAATCTTCCTCCGGATCAACTTGAAAACTCGAACTCGGAAACGGCGAGAAGGCGATGGATGAGCCGAAGTCGTGGTCTGGCGATTGAACTATCAAGACCCATCGAACTCATGCCGGACGTGACATGTGCAAACTCGGTGAATCCTCCCCAACTCGACATCGGTCTCGAACACTGTCGAAAATACACACTGTCCCACTAGATTGGCTTCCAAAAGGATATGACGATGGATGAAAGCTCGGCTTGTGGTGGAATAGGTGTTTCCCACTTTGTGGTAAGGTATACGGATCGGATTGACACGGTGGATAGGCGGGATCATCAAAAGTAGGATTACGAAGCAAGCTTGCTCGTTCCTTCTTAAACCTCTACGAATATCATCACACCACTTTGCCTAGTACTCTCGGCGAATAAAGCCACATTGGCTTGACCACGCGCAACATCTGTCACTTAAAGATTGAAACATGTCATAAGTGATAGTGTTGGAGAAAGGAGTTTGTTGAGGTGACTAGAAAAAGATGGAAAAGAAGAAGATGTAAAAGCGGTGGAGGTAGGTGAGTTTGACGTCTTCTAAGCAAAGAGCTAATACTACCATCCGGAAGACTAGTCAAACTAGGTCCAATCGATTCCCATCGACCCGGAGATAACTTGTCATTAGGCGGGAATGGTACTCCCAACCTACGACATAAATCGAGAGATAAAACAAGGGAAGTAAAGATGACTCCCTGATGCAGCGATGACAATACTCTCAAAAATTCTTTTAAACATGACCTTTCCAACATCCACTCTAACATCATTTACCATAGCCCAAGCGATACATACATCTTCCTTTCCAAAAGCGAGTATGTTTACTAGAAGGATAGAGATTATGGCTAATAAATCTTTTAATTGCCCTTAAACCTCTAAAACAGTTCCCGTAATTAAACCGATTTTCAACCCACACCGCGGTCGGGTCAAAAACAGTCTGGGCTCTCAGGGCAGTCTGCTCAAAACTAGCAGGATCATCTAAATTATAAACTACCACCGTAATCCTCCTCATCGGGAAAAACCTCAACTCCTAAAATTGCATTAATGACGGCGGGGTTAAAAGGAATATTTACGGCTCGTAAGGGTACGGTTTCCGGCCGAGTAAGGCTGTTCTTCGACAAAGTAGATAAAACCGAATAAAACTCGGCTACTATAGTCGTGTTAATCTCCCTTCCCTTACGGTTGCTAAATCTAACCACGACGCCTTAAAGATATTCTTGACTTCATCACCTAAGTCATCCAAGTCTAATCCTTTTTCAACGAACATCACACTTACTATAAATTTTCTTATATGCTTTCTTAGCCTCGGGTGATGCGGTTGTTTCAAAACTTACGACTTCCTCCTCGGGTGATAAAATTACTTGTGCCTACGACGGGAGTTGAAATTGGAATTTTTGATTTTCTCTTTTTAGAGACTACAGTACTCGACTCGGCCATTCTACGATATTGGTAATGCCAATCAACAACAAAAACAACAACAAAAACAACAACAAAAACAGCAAAAAATAATAATGTCACAACACACTCAAAAATCAAAACAGTTGAAATTAAAAAAATACGAAATTGACAACTAAATAAACTAGATTATACCTTATAGTGTAGAAAACGTTGAAAAGTAGGCCGGAAAAGTGCTAAAGTCGCCGGAATGAATGGAGCTTGTTTTTGACCCTTTTGATTTTTTTCAATTTTGTGTAGAAGAGAAGAGATGAAAAGAGGAAGAAATCAAGTAGTGGTAGTGTGAGAGGTGAATTTTTGTGGAAGAATTGAAAAAAAATTCGAGTGGTGGGGTTTGGTGTGTGGGGTGCGGCTGTTGGAAGAATTAGGGAAGAAGAAGAAGAAAAAGAGGTCCCCGTCTTTTTTATGATTTTCGAACCCGGACCGGTCCGGTATTAAGGCCGGATCGGTCCGTGAACAAATTTTTCTATTTTTTTTCGATTTTTTTATGATTTTTGAATAAAACTTATACAAATTCTAATAAAACTTAATTAAAGTCTTAAAAATAAGTTTATAAAATTTTCTTAAAATAAAATTTGAAGGAACTTTTATAATTTTATAACAATTTCTAAAAATTTAATAAAATCTTTATAACACTTTAATAAAAAGCTTATAAAAATTTAATAAATTTATATCAACTTTTATAAAACGTTTAAATTAAAACTAAAAAAAAACAACTTTTATAAAATTTTTATAAAACTCCTCAAATTTTCATAAAGATCCAATTATAAAATTCTCGAAGTTATGCGAAAATTTTATAAAATAAAATAAAGGACTCGAAACTTAAGGGGTTCTGATTCTTCGATTTAAATCTTCCAAAGTTCGATATAACGCTCGATCAACCTAACTCCTAAAAACGAGGCATTTGAATTATCTCTCGGAATTCCATCGGGATTTTCGGATAACCACCTAATCGTTCCCTTCCTAACAATATTCAAACACTCATCACGGGATTTGGTTGTGTTTTTCCCACGAGCGTCCAACATGTTCACTTTTTCCACAGTTACGCATCTCATTAGAAACTTTGCCCTTCTTTTTATCGCACTTCTTGATGTTCCATTACATACTTCTCTTAATCGATCTCTCTCAACAATTTCTTGTTTTGTTCAAAAACTAAAGCTTCATAGAAAACGCGACATCTTTATCAAGGCCTAATTTCAAAAGTAAAATAAAAACTCCTATTCTATCTAAAAAAGACATCCGGTTCTTTTACGTCTATCCGGTAAAAGACGAAAAGAGTTTAAACATAATTAAAATTACAGAAAAGTAGAGTAAAGATAGATAGCACCTGGTATTTGGCTGATTCCAGTTTCTCTGCTTTTCAGTTTTTCATTTTTCCTCTGCTTTTTCAGTTTGTCGGGGGATCAATCAGTAGCATTATTTCTTCTTTCAGTGTGATTCCTTCTCCCTCCACAAATAACTTTACTCTGTGTCCATTGGCTATAAAAGTTGTATTTCCATCAGTTAGTCCAACAGCTCCAGTTTTGTAAACCCGTGTTACTTTAAATGGACCTGTCCATCTTGATTTAAGCTTACCTGGAAACAACTTTAAACGTGAATTGTACAAAAGTACTCGATCACCTACATGGAACTCACGCTTAAAGATTCTCTTATCATGGAAAGACTTCGTGCGTTCCTTGTAGATTCGAGCGTTTTCATAAGAATCGAGACGAAATTCTTCTAGTTACGTCAATTGAAGCAATCTATGATCACCGACGGCCTTAGGATCGAAATTTAGAAATCTAATAGCCCGAAGGCTCGGTGTTCTAACTCAACGGGAGATGACATGACTTACCAAAGACTAGCTTATAGGGAGAACAACCAATTGGTGTTTTAAAAGGCGTTACGTACGCCCATAACGCATCATCTAATTTAATTGCCCGAGTTTTGCGATTTGAATCAAGCTGTTTTTTCCACGATTCTTTTGATCTCTCTATTTGACACCTCTGCGACCCTTTGGTTTGCGGATGATAGGGCGTTCCTAGTTTATGTGTTACACCATATTTCTCAACTAACTTAGTAAATGGTCTATTACAAAAGTGTGAACCTCTATCGCTAATGATCGCCCTCGGAATGCCATATCTAGTGAATATGTTCTTTTTAAGGAATCGTATGACAACCTTGGTATCATTAGTGGGAAGAGCTTCGGCTTACTACCCATTTTGAAACATAATCTACCATTACAAGAATAAATCTTTTTCCAAACGATATAGGAAAAGGTCCCATGAAATCTATACCCCAAACATCAAATAACTCACATTCTAAAATAGGTTGCATAGGCATTTCATGTTTTTTAGATACATTTCCCCATTTTTGACAAGATTCACAAGATTTAACATATTTATAAGCATCTTTATATAGTGTAGGCCAATAAAAACCACATTGTAAAACTTTAAAAGCGAGTTTTCCATCCTCCATGATGTCCTCTGCCTCACGATCATGACAAAACGATAAAATACTTAAAATTTCATTATCAGGCACACATTTTCTGATTATCCCATCCGAACATTTACGGAAAAGGTCTGGTTCCTCCCAGTAATAAAATTTTAAGTCGTAAAAGAATTTCTTTTTACGTTTGCCAAGTCCAATGAGACGGAATATAATCACAGGTTAAGTAATTAATGATATCTCCAAACCAAGGTGAGATTTCCTTAGAGGGAATTCTATTTTTTAATAATTGCATGGTTGAAGGAGTATCTATTCTAAATAGTTGTTCATCAGGAAATGAATCTTTAATTTCATTCCCTATCTCTTCCTCGATCTCCATTCTACTTAGATGATGCGCTACTACATTTTCACTTCCTTTTTTATCTTTAATTTCAATATCAAATTCTTGAAGTAGGAGAATCCATCTAAGAAGACGTGGTTTCGCATCCTTCTTACTCGGTAAATACTTCGGAAGCCGAATGGTACGTGTAGACTATTACCTTAGAACCAACAATATACGATCTAAACTTATCTAAGGCAAAAATCACAGCCAACGGTTCCTTTTACGTAGTTGCGTAATTAAGGCGAGCTTTGCGTTTAATGTGTGGGATGCATAGTAAATAGCTTTGAGAATTCTATTATACCTTTGACCTAAAACGACTCCTACGACTAAATCACTAGCATCACACATAATTTCAAAAGGTAAATTCCGATCGGTGCTACCAATACGGTGCGGTAATCAACTTTGCTTTCGGGGTCTTAAATGCTTCCATACATTTACTATCAAAGTTAAAAGGTACTTCTTTTTCAAGTAAATGACTTAGAGGCTTTGCTATCTTTGAAAAATCTGCAATAAATCTCCTATAAAATCCTGCATGTCCAAGAAATCCTCTTAGAGTCCTTAGATTAGCGGTGGCGGTAATTTTTCAATCACCTCGACTTTAGCTTTATCAACTTCAATTCTATTTCGAGAGATTCTATGACCTAAAACAATTCCTTCGATACCATTAAATGACATTTTTCCCGAGTTTAGAACTAAATTGGTATCCTCACAACGTTGTAAAACTCTTTCTAAGTGCGACAAACATTTACCAAAAGAATCTCCATAAACACTAAAGTCGTCCATAAAAATTTCTAAGAATTTCTCAACCATATCGAAAAATATAGACATCATACATCTTTGAAACGTAGCGGGAGCATTACATAAACCAAACGGCATTCTTTTATACGCAAAAGTTCCATAAGGACATGTGAAAGTAGTCTTTTCCCTATCTCCTGCTTTGCAATGAAGATCGTAAATAACTTTGAATAACCATCTAAGAAACGATAATACTTATGACCACTTAAACGTTCCAACATTTGAACTATGAATGGAAGTGGATGATGATCTTTCTTAGTATGATCATTTAGTTTTCTAAAATCAATGCACATTCGATATCCTGTAATTTCCCTTGTTGGAATCCATTCATTCTTATCATTCTCTTTCAACTTGTGAAACCTCCTTTCTTTGGTACAACTTGAGTTGGACTCACCCATTCACTATACGATATAGGAAAGATTATCCCCATTTCTAATAGCTTAATGACCTCTTTCTTAACGATTAAGCGTAAATTCGGGTTGAGGCGGCGTTGCGGTTGAATACAAGGTTTAGCATCCTCTTTCAGAATTATCTTATGAACACAAATCTCGGGGCTAATACCTCGAATATCGGCAATTTGTCCATCCAAAAGCTTTCTTATGCTTTCTTAACATTCTTATTAATTGATCTTCTTGCTGCTCAGTTAAAGTAGATGAAATAATAATCGGTAATAGATTATCGGTTTCTAGAAAAGCATATTTCGGATTTAAAGGTAACGGTTTCAATTCCGGATTCTTTGGCGGATCTTATTGATGATTTAAGAAGCGGGTCCTTCTAGTTCTAACTCCAAATACTTATGCCATGGTGGCTTAAAAGTAAAGCTTCCTTTATCTAGAGAAAGGATTATCTCTTTCATTTCAATGTCTTCCTCATCTTCTTTATAGATAGACGAGAGTTAAGCATTCTTCTAACTTTGTCTTCAAAAGTTGGTAACTGATTATCATAGACAGAATGAATATCTTCTATAAAAGAACATGATTCTGGTGATGTATATGGATGGTTCATAGCTTTAAAAATATTGAAAGCAACTTCATCTTCATTGACTCTCAAAATTAACTCTCCTTTATGAACATCGATTAAAGTTCTTCCTGTAGCTAGAAATGGACGACCTAGAATAAGAGGCGCTGAATATCCTTCTTCCATTTCCATAACTACAAAATCTACTGGAAAATAGAATTTGTCTACTTTAACCAGTACATCCTTAATCATTCCTTTAGGGTACTTAATCGATCTATCTGCCATTTGCAGAGTCATTTCGATCTTAGTAAGCTTTCCTATGCCTAGCTTTTTATAATCCTCATAAGACATGAGATTTATACTAGCTCCAAGATCACATAAGACTTTCTTAAACAGAAATCCTCCAATTTCACATGGAATCGTAAAACTTCCGGGATCTTTCGGTTTAGGTGGTAACTTATCTTTGCGAGAATTGCGAGAACATTCTTCATTTAGGCATATATTCTCATATTCCTCTAATTTTTTCTTATTTGATAGTATCTCTTTCAGAAACTTTCCATAGGCAGGTATATTAATCAGAGCTTCAATAACAGGGATATTAACATGAAGATGACGAAAAGTATCAAGGAAACGAGCATACTTCTTATCAATTTTTGCCTTTTTGATTTGATCTTTAGGAGGGTAGGGTAAAGATTCTAAATCTATAACCTTTGGCTCCTTAGTCAATTTCTCTTTTCCTTTTTCCTTAAACCTTTGAGTATTACTTAGTCGCCATGTTTCAGGTTCTTGAATTTTTTTCTTTAAATTGTTCCCTGAATCAATCTCTACTTCAGATTTTTTCGGTTCTTCCTGTTTCTCATTTATTCTAACATGTTCCTTGAATAAATTCCTTAAATCTTTATCCATAGGGTCTTTCAAAATCCTAGGGATTTTTACCCAATTTTCACCTTCATTTTCGGGTTCCAAACTTATTCCTTTTCAAGAAATTATCTATAATTTCTTCTTCCTCGTCGATGAATTCATCTTTATCTTTAGTTTCATCATTCTTTCCATCTAAATCATTTTCTACTTCATTATTCCCAAAGTTTTCTACTCCATTGCTTCCACTAAGCTTCCTACTTCTCGTAACCACAACATTTACCTCTCTTGGGTTTCGTCGGTGTTGCTTGGTAATCCTCACGAAGGGTCTACTTGTTGTTACGTTCACCTTCCCTACTCAAATGATCTTCCATATTCCTCGATGAGGCTTCTATTGTTCTCATTACGGTATCATGTCCACTCATAGATGTTTTTATTGTACTCATATCTTTAGTATTGTACCAATAGAAGTCATCATTGTTTCCATATTCTTAGCTTGAGTAGATACTACACCCATCATATTTTCCATTAGTTTTTCCCATTTTTCAACTCCTTCACGGGTTGAGTTGAACTACGAGTTCTTGGTATACTTTGAGTGGTATGTTGAGGATAGGATCTTGGTAATGATTGTAAATTCGATTAGATGTATTTTCTTGATAAACTTGGTTATTATTCCTATATGGGAATTTGGATATGGCGGTTGTCTGGCTTACTAGGGTTTTCGGACCATCGATAAGTAGGATGATCTCTTCTAATAGCATTAAACGAGTTTGAGTATGCATTGTTCAAATTCCTATCTTCTTGAAGAAAACTCACCTCCTCTCTTGAATATCTGTTGGTTCTTCACTCCCTAACGCCATATTATCATGACTTGAGTATTCATTTGGTGTACTATTTTCGAATTTTGGTTCTTATTACATCGTTGTAAACCATCAAATTTCCTACTCAAATTCTCCAAGTGTGCTAGAACTTCCGTATTAGACGTACATTCTCCTGCAAAAGCTACTTTTCTGGTGCTAGAACCGGTTTCCCACATTCTGTTATTTTTGGAAATCTTTTCTATAGCATCGTAAACTGTTTGAGCTTCACTCATCATTAACGAACCACCACGTGCATGATCTACATCCGCACGTGAGTCTTTTCTCAATTTACGACGAAAGAGTTGAATTTGCATATCTAAGGAATAACCATGATCGGGACACGCTCTTAACAATTTTTTAAACCTTTCCCACGCATTCCCAAGAGTTTCCTCGGATCCTTGTCTAAAGTTAGCAACCTCGACTTTTAATTCCAAATTTCGTCCGGGAGTGAAATATTGTTTCGAAATTCGGTTTGAATCTCCTCCCAACTAGTAAGTGAATGATGTGGAAGAGACATAAACCAATCTCGGGCTCGTCCTTTTAAAGAAAAAGGAAACATAGTCATTCTCGTTAATTCCTTATGAGCACCTTGACTTTTGGGTATTGCACGAGTTCTTCAAAAAGATAGAGATGATGATGTGGATCTTCATCATCCTCTCCTAGGAATTGGGCTCTTGCGTCAATTAAACCAAAAAGATGAGACTTAATTTCGAAATTATTCGCTCCTTCATTAGGTAAAAGTATGGGATTATTAGTCGGTTTCTTCTTATTGTTTGATCACATATAGGTCTCGGGTTTGGTGGATTATTACGATTATTCGGTTCCGATTTTGATTATTTCTATTATTATTATTATTAGGGTTAACGGGGTTTTGTCCATGCCACTATAGCATGTTCCGGCCACTTGTTCGGGTGTTTCATCAACGATTTCGACCATTCTCGTATTTGTTTGAAGATGATTCTTGGTCGGGATTTCCACGACTAGTATGACCGCGTTTACTCTCTACTCTTAACTTGCCTTTCGTAAGTGTTTATGTCGGGCTTATAAGGAACGAGAGGGGCCTTACCACTTACGGTCATCAACTAACGAAAATAGAAAATAACACGAAATTGATAGTAGTAAAAATTGGTAATTTTCCTAAAAGGTAACAACCAACGAAAAATAAAATAGAAATGAGATAAGAAAAGTGTTGACTTATTCTCGAGAATTTTAAGCTAATACAAGTAGTAACCATAGACACATAAAAAGAAATTAGCGACGTTCCCCGGCAACGGCGCCAAAAAACTGACGGACCTTTTCTAGGCTATACAGATCCTAACCGGCAGTGTACCGGGTCAAATCGTAGTGCTAGTATGATGAGTCAGGTGTCGAATCCTCAGGGAACTTGGTAATTTCTTTTACGTGTGGTTAAACACCAAAGAGTTTGTTATTAACTCGATCTAAATCGCAATTTTATCACACGAGATCACTACTATTCTAGTTAACATAAAATAAATACGTAATTTAAAAGTTATTCTAATATAATATATATAGATATATAAATATATATAGATGTACATAAATTGCAAAATATATATATAGATACAAATATATAGGTACCAATATATTAGACAAATAATTTTAGAGAAGCTGGCCAAAACTTATATAATTGGTTTATACGATCTTTTCGATTAATTGAAATGTGTTCGATCTCTCCTTTTATTTTAGGTCCAATTGAGTAAGTGAAACGGTGCACTCTGAGGTGAACAATTCCTTCTCACACGAGCGTATGAAATTGTCATATGTCCATTGTCATCGGTCCAAGGTCCACAAGCTTTACGGTAAACTAATTAATGCGAACGGGTCCCGAGTACAAATCTACCTTTAGATAAAAAGGAGTCATTCCGTTCGTCAAACGGTCAATTTTATTTTAAAGGCTCCGGTTGTCAAAGCCGGACGATTCAACTTTCCGGTTTAAGTTTCAATTAAGCGATGATTTAACATTATTACGATCTCGAGTACAAATTATAATAAAATTCATTTCTCCCAAAACAAATTTACCCCCGGGTAGGAAATCGGATTCCGTTATCACGTTGTTCACACGGCCAATTTTACCCTCCGGTTTTTCTATCTTTTATTTCATATCCTGACTACGAGGCGTCAATTCATAATTAGATTATGAATTCCTCAGATCTATTAAATATGTCAATACGAATACGATCAAAATAGAAAAAGATTCAATTAACTCAATTTTAGTCATTTTAACTTAACAACATTTCTTTAACGAAAAGATCGAAATAAAACCGATTACATAGTTTTGGCCAGTATTATATTTAGCCTAAAAACATTATAACAACGAAAAATACAAAAACAAACATAAATACTTAAGAAAAGTTACCCGAATACGGCGGTTGATTCGAAAATCGTATCTTCCGGACATTACAACTTCTTTAGCAAAACCGACTTCCGAGATTTTCTCGAGCATTACAACGATACTAAAACTACATTATTACGGCGTAAGGCCTTATTTACAACTACTACTAAAAAATAAAAAAAGAAAAGAGAGGAGAGGAGAGAATATATATATGAGAGTGTTATATATATTTTGGTACTCCGAGCTGTTCTCGATGATCTTATATATATAGGCAAATTGGTAAAGGCCGGACCGGTCCGGTAGAAAGCCGGCTCGGTCCGGACTAATGATTACTCCCACCTTCTTGATTAACTCGGCATGTGCGTTGATATAATTATATTTATATATAATTATATATAACTTGTAAAATTCATATCTCGAGTTACGGATCTCCAAAAATCACAAACGAAATGCCAAAATTAAGGTCTCGAGAAACTCTACAACTTTCATGAAGGACTCTTCTCCGGATAACGCTTTTTTGATGACCTCGTGTTCCTCCGAAGCTTTTACGGGATTTTTTCTTAATCCAAGTCGATTAGCCACTTGATCACTTTGTTTAAGTTCTAGACCTCCAATCTTCATAATTTAAATTGCATTGGAACACTCTCGGAAAAATCTACAACTTTCGTGAAGAACACTTTTTCGAAAATATCATTTTGATGAGCCATTCGTTTGTCGAAGATATTTCTCTATTATTACTTATCCAGATTGGTTGGCCACTTATCCACTTAAGCTATTCAATTGACCATTTAAACTTGTGGCACTCTCTAAATCATTCCGGAGATATGATTAAACTTCAATATGTCGATTCTCGGGGTCTTGGTTTATAAATCGCAATAAAATACCACAAATACCCACGTAAATCGACACGACACTCCGATTTACTAAAATCGGTACAAAATTACAACTTTTTATTATTATTATTACTAAATACTCTAAATTATAAAGACTAACACTTTATACCATAATTTCATATATTTTATATAGAATTCGTTGATAAAACATAATAATATAACGTATTTTTAATCATATAAAAATAATACATCCCCATTATCGAAACTTATACGGGTTGTAAACCCATCCCGACAACCGACTTTTGTAATAAGTCCTTAGCTAATCCTTTCATCAAATGATCAGCCAAATTTCTTTGAGATCTCACATACACAACCAATATCACCCCGTGAGAGATCAACTCACGTACCGTGCTATGTCTAACGCCTAAGTGTCGTGACTTACCATTATACACTTGACTATATGCTTTAGACAGGTGTAGATGAGCTATCACAATGGATAGATATTGGTGATATTGGTTTAGGCCATAAAGGAATTTCATGAATCAAATTCCTAAGCCATTCGCCTCTTTACCGGCCGCTTGCCAAGGCAATAAACTCCGACTCCATAGTTGAGCTAGATATACATGTCTCGTTTCTTAGAAGCCCAAGAAATGGCACCTCCACCTAAAACAAACACCCATCCACTAGTAGAAGAATGATCTTCTACATTAGATATCCAACTAGCATCTGAATATCCTTCAATCACCGAAGGATATGCAACATAAGTCAAACCAAAATCTTTGGTAGACTTTAGATATCTTAATACACGAACAACCGCTCTCCAATGACAGTTACCTGGGTTACTACTTACTAGTATATCTACTTAGTTTCCCAACTGCATAGGCGATATCCGGTCGTGTACTAGTCATTGCATACATCAAACAACCAATGACTCGTGAATATTCAAGTTGATTCACTGTTTCACCTTTATTAGGTCCAAGCTTCTCATGAGGTTCCATGGGAGAATTTGCCGGAGTACAATTTTCACAATTAAACTTTTTCAACACTTTCTCAATATAATGAGACTGTGTTAGTGAAAATCCTCCCTGATTTCTCTTGATTTTAATACCAAGAATTACATCTGCCTCCCCCATGTCTTTCATAGAGAATCTAGAAGATAAGAGTTCTTTACACTTATCAACCTGATTTTGGTTTGTACCAAAAATCAACATGTCATCGACATATAGACAGATTATCACACCGTTACCGGTTTCATCAAATCTACTATAAATACACTTGTCCGACTGATTGAGTTTAAACCCACTAGCCAAGACAACCTCATCAAACTTTTGATGCCATTGTTTAGGAGCTTGTTTAAGTCCATACAATGATTTAACAAGTTTACAAACCTTATGCTCGTTACCGGGCATAATAAATCCTTCCGGTTGCTTCATGTATATTTCCTCATCCAAATCTCCATTTAGAAACGCTTGTTTTAACATCCATTTGATGGATCACCAAGTTATGAATTGCGGCTAAGGCAATCAATAACCCGATTGAGGAGATTCTAGCAATGGGAGCATAAGTATCGAAATAATCGATACCTTCCTTTTGCCTAAAGCCTTGTATAACTAACCGGGCTTTATATCGATCAACAGTACCGTCGACTCTCATTTTCCTTTTGAAAATCCATTTGCAACCACGTGGTAAATCCGTAAGAATCCACGTATTGTTACCCATTATGGAATCCATCTCCTCATTGATGGCTTCTTTCCAAAATGATACATCCTGAGATCCCATCGCCTCAGAAAATGTTCTTGGATCATCCTCAATATTGTAGCAATATGAGTATTGATATCCAACTTCATTTCTCGAACCTTCCACCAAATAAGTAACAAAATCCGGTGGAAATGTTTTCGCTATTCTAGCCCTCTTACTTCTTCGAAGTTCAGAAGGCTCTACTTGAGAATCATTATTCTCCACATTCTCCACTCCAACTATTGTAGGAGCAATATCCTTTGGTCTAGGAATAGAAGTAAATCTATTCTCATCAAAGATAGCATCTCGTGATTCTATAACCGAATGTGCACCACGGAATCACTAGGTTCTAAAACATAAAACCTATATGCCTTTGAATGAATTGCATATCCAATGAATATGCAATCGATGCCTCTTTCTCCTAAAGTTTTAATTTTAGGATCGGGAAGTCTAACAACCGCCCGCAGCCCCAAACTTTCAAGTAATTCAAGTTTGGTTTCTTTTTGAACCAAAGTTCATACGGGGTAGCGAAATTCCTTTTATTAGGAATTCTCGTTTAGTAGATAACGAGGCCGTTAACATGGCCTCACCCCAAAATCCACTCGCTCAATCCCGAGTAGGATAACATGGAATTTACCATCTCTTTTAGAGTACGGTTTTTCCTCTCTGCAATGCCATTTTGTTGTGGCGTATATGGTGCAGTAACCTCGTGTATTATACCACACGACCCGAAGTAGGTTGGATCATAGAATTCACCACCTCTATCGGTACGAAAACGTTTGATACTTGAATTTAATTGCAATTCAACTTCACTTTTATAAACTTTAAACTTATCAAGTGCTTCGTCTTTTGTATTAAGTAAATATACATAACAAAAGCGAGTATGATCATCTATAAAAGTAACAACATATTTTTTATTTCCCAAAGAAGGTGTGGCATAAAGATCACACAAATCACTATGGATAAGTTCCAAAATTGTAGACGACCTTTCAACACCATGAAAATGTTGTCTTACAATCTTAGTAAGCATACAAGTAGTACACTTATCCATATTGATATCAAAAGGGGAATCAAAGCATTCTTACACATAGCATGCATACGTTTGTAATGTACGTGTCCTAATCGTGCATGCCACAACTTTGAAATATTAACATCGAAATATGCATAACTTGATTAACTTTATTATTAACAACATTAAGCATAAACATGTTATTACACAAATAACCAAAACTAACAAATACACCATGTTTTGACAAAATAAACCTATCGGACTCATAAACTTGTTTGTAGCCCGATTTACATAACAAAGCACCCGAAACAAGGTTTTTCCGAATGCATGGCACAAATAAAACATTAAATAGTTTTACAGATTTTCCAGAACTGAAATTTAAAGTAATAGTTCCTACACCACTTATTACAGCCTTTGACTCGTTTCCCATCTTTAAGATAGATCCATCGTTCACTTGGTTCAAAGTCTTCAAACCGGCGTCGATCTTTGCATACATGTCTTGTTGCTCCCGAGTCGATCCACCACGTAACATCATCATCCTGTATATAAAAAGCTTCAGAAATAAATGGCACATAATTCATAACCGAATTAATACCATAATTAACATTTTGACCTTGATGATGTGGTGGTCCTTGGTCTTTCGACCCTTGCTCTGGACCCTTGACTTTACCATTCTTTCGAACTCGGCAATCAGCCTTGTAGTGTCTGTCTTACCACAAATCCAACGGGCCCCTTTTGGCCTTTTTCCGGATTCTTTGTCATTTGACTTTTTCTTTTTCTTGCCATGGTATTTCCCTTTGTTAGTTTTAGAACTCTCCCTACCTCCATCACATGAATGGAAGTGGATTCATCAATTTCCTTGCCCTTGGTTTTAACCCTCCTCGCGCCCCGAGGGAATCCTCAATGCGCGGATGGCTACCAAGTTCAACCAAGGAGAGTTCTTCCTTTTTGTGTTTCAACATATGCTTAAAATCCTTCCATGATGGTGGTAGTTTGTCAATGATACTAGAAACGAAATGGCTTCATCCATTTCCATTTTGTGTTGTGCAAATTGGCCTAAAATGCGTTGTAGTTCATTGAATTGTTCCATTACGAGACCGTGAATCTACCATCATGTATTTCATAAAATTACCAACTAGAAGCTTTTTAGCAGATGCATCTTCATTTAAATACTTAGTTTCTAGTGCATCCCATAACTCTTTTGCAGAAGCAAAGTTTTGATAAATGTCAAATAACGAATCAGACATACCATTGACAATGTGACCACGACGGATGTAGTCATCATTTTCCCATTTGTTCCGCCTTCGTAATTCCTCCAACGGTGCATCATCATCAACTTCTGGTATTTCTGTGCTAAGAACATACACCACTTTCAATGTTGTGAGAAGGAAATGCATCTTCCTTTGCCACCTCCGGAAATCAACTCCTTCAAACTTGTCTAATTTCCCGAAATTCATCATCAAATCCTTTGCATTCACCATTGTGATCAAAACAATAAATTTAAGAAGATTGTTGTGGTTTTGAGGGTCTTGATTGATCACCAATGCTATAAAAAACCTGCAAATTTTATGAAGAACGGATCATCGCGATCACGCGTATATCGTCGTCCTTCTTAAATTTATTCGACCCCTAACTTGTCCGGAGTATCACGAATAATTTAAGTGAGATACGGATGAGAGCCTTGCCTTTTGTCTAGGACAAAATAGATCAAAAAATTACTTGAAGTGTTTAGATGTTTAAGACTTTATCAAGGATGCATACAATTGTTGTGTTATTGTTCAACAATGTAAAAGAGCCTTTTATGGTACTTGGATTGCGAGAGAAATAAGTTACAAGTTCGTAATTTAAGGTTGCAACCTAAGTGAAAAGGTATCACTTGGTTATAACCACTTAAAAGGACCAAGAGGTACCTAAAAATCAGTTTTCGGGCCACAGGCGGGCGCCTGTGGCCAGCCTGTGATCAACAGAAAATCGCAAAACTCTCTGTTCAACATTTAGGCATGCTGAATCACCATAGGCGTGCGCTTGTCAGTCACAGGCGTGCGCCTGTCAGTGTCACTCTGTTTCACCAAAAGCTGATTTTTGGTACTTTAACTGGTTTTCCGGTCCTTTAAGTGATTTTCTCGAACTATACTTGCTTATTTTCCATCCGTATACTCATATACACTTATATAAGCGTGCACTCCGCACCTCCAAACTTATTATTAAGTGTTACGAGTATATCCACCCTTGTACTAAGCCCCGATTACCTCAACGGCTTGTGATTATACTTAAATCACCAACACGATGCAATGACCATCATGATGTATTGACCACCGCGACGCCCGATGCGATGACCATCGCGATGCAGAGACACGGCGATGAAGCGACACCGTGATGTAGAGACACCGTAATGAAGTGACACCGCGATGCGAGACATCGCGATGCGAGACACCGCGATGAAGTGACATTACGTTGCGGAGACACCGCGATGCAAAGACACCGCGACGCCCGATGCGATGACCATCACGATGCAGAGACACCGCGATGAAGTGACACCGTGACGTAGAGACACGGCGATGAAGCGACACCGCGATGCGAGACACCGCAATGAAGTGACACCGCGATGCGAGACACCGCCATGCGGTGACCACCCCCACGTGCGGAGACAACGCGATGCGAGACGCCGCATTGCGGAGGCACCTCGATGAAGTGATGGCATAT
The DNA here is from genome assembly GCA_036785695.1 of Gentiana straminea. Classification (NCBI taxonomy): domain Eukaryota; kingdom Viridiplantae; phylum Streptophyta; class Magnoliopsida; order Gentianales; family Gentianaceae; genus Gentiana; species Gentiana straminea. Next base: position 53,789 of record JAVUPR010000417.1, on the reverse strand, counting down.
TGTATAGATTTATGCAGTGACATCATAATATATGTATCAATTTATGCCGTGACGTCTTATGGTATTGATTTATGCAGTGGCGTCTTACAATGACGTCTTATTATATCGATTTATGCAGTGACGTTTTATGGTATCGATTTATGCAGTGATGTCTTATTGTATCGATTTATGCAGTGTCGGCTTATTATATCGATTTATGCAGTGACATCATGCAGTGACATTATGCAGTGATGTCGTATTATATCGATTTATGCAGTGACATCATGCAGTGACATCATGCAGTGACGTCACTACATGATGTATATTATTCAAGTCGATTAAAATCATCCCACAAGCCGGGATTTTATAGCTACACGAATACAAAACTTTCCAAAAATATAAAATTACAGAATTTATTACGGAAATAAATCAGCACGGAAATCAAGGTGCTAAAATCACGGATCCGGAGTCGGATCTGTATTGAATTAGTAAATAAAATAAGAAAAATGTGAAAAACGTGCAAAAATCTTCGACGACCGAAATGGAAGGGAAAACAACTGATTTTGGCCTCGAAAAAGCTGTGAACGGCCTATACTAACACCGTGACGTCGGAGAGAGCTTTCCGAAATGGGGTCCTGCGCGCAAAACGGAAATCGGGGCCGAAAGTTATGGCCAAAATACTAACACATGTCCGAACGCTCCCTTTTGTCCATGTATTTGATCGCAGCCAATGTGGAATCCGACAACTCCGCCTCAGATGCGCCGGCATCATGACGTCTTATGTATCGATTTATTCGGTGACATCAATGTCACTTCATTAGTTGTCTAATGTATGCGGTGACATCTGCATGCGACATCAATGTCACTTCATTAATGAACCAAGTCATGTAACGTACTAATATTGAAATACAAGCACTGCAAGATTAAGACCCAAAATCAAGAACAAAAACTGAAATTCCCATGAAAAGACAAACACAAAACCAGAAAATCCAAAAATCCGTCAATGAGAGGAAGATTACAACAACTATTCACAAAGAGCATCTCATACATTTTTTTTAGACACAAAACTCACATTTATTCAAACTTGAGCAATATAGTCATCAAATACATGTTTTACGATACATCATACAAAGACAACAAACTCCATCATAAAACAGATCATAAAGCAAGCAGCTCAGATTAAACAAAACAGATCATGTTCTTTAAGACAGCTTGATACAACAAAGATCAAATTAATAACAAAAGGAGATTTAGTTAATCCGAAAGACAAAGAGTAAGGGATATGTTATTTGAAAGTTACTGCATAAGTGATTACAAGGCTGTTCAAGATTAATTCCAAATATGTGCAACAGTTAAACAAAAGATTACAAAACAAAAGCAGATGACAAATGTACTACAGATTACAAATGTTTGATACAATTCAGTTTGCAAGTTCAGTCCAAGAAACAAAGACAACAAGGCTGCAGATTACTATGAGCAGTACAGCAAATGCAGTTCAAACACAGTCTATAGGTTCAGTGCAAAACAAAATATAACAGTTCAGGTTTTGCAGACTGAAGATACAAAGCGAGACCTATGATATCTATTACAAGGTATTCAGCAGGCTTGCAACAATGCTGATGCACAGCAGCAGGTTCAGATATAGAGCACATGATCAGCACTAACGAATTATACTCTCAGATACAGCAGGCTGCAGGCAGCAGCAAGTTCAGCATATATAAGGCTCAGCAGCACTACTTGGAATCAGCAACACAGATGATTCTGATGTTAATATGGGTTCTGCTGAACGGTAACGCTTTTTCGGTCCCCATCCACTCGGCTTTGACTCTCTCTCTCTATGTTCACTGTCCTCATTTTAACCATAACAGGAAGCCCAACTCAAATCAACAAATCATTCAACCAGAACTAAATTATTTTCAATTTCCCCTCTTTCATGAAATCACAGAAACAAGACAGAGCTGATATACATAAGCTGAATGCTAAACTACAAGTTCGTATCGCTGCAGAGCTCTGTTCTGTTCTTATTTTCTTGCACAATTGAAGACCTCAAGGCATTGTCCATGGTGATCTAAAACCAGCAAACCTCTTACTTGATGCAAACTATGTGAGCAAGCTTAGTGACTTCGGAATCTGCCGTGTTATCTATGACAATAATGGAACTACAGGAAATAACACCACAGTTTGCCACAGAACTGATCCTAAAGGCACTTTCGCTTACATGGATCCCGAGTTTCTTGCAACAGGAGAGCTCACAACAAAGTCAGATGTCTATTCTTTTGGGATTATATTACTGAGGTTATTGACCGGGAAATCAGCTTTAGGAATAAGAAAAGAAGTCCAGTCTGCTTTAGACAGTGATTTATTCCATGTTGACATAAAGGGAGGGTAAATTAGGTAAGTTTGAATAAAATGTGTTAGCATAAATTCAAATGATTACTTTTATGTCGCTATGCTTTAATAAGTATAAAAAGCTATCTTTTAAGTAATTAACCCAATCGAATATAAGATATATTTTCATAATTTGATGTATTTAATAGATGCAAAATTGCTAATCTAACGACGGTAGTGTTCCTGTGAAGGCCAACAAGACCACGGCAATAATTCATCACAGAGTGAAAGACTGTGAAATTTATTTAGATTTAGAGCCCTTGTTTACACAGACACAACCTTGTATCCAGATGTTTTTATTCTGTTATATTTTTATTTCTTTTTATGTAGATATGTGGTATAAATCATTTTACGTAGTTTTTATGTACACCCAAGTTACATACATATACATATCATTTCCCGTAAATAACACACCATAATGAAAACACTATTGGTTCAACGGATATAAGACATCACAGTTTTACATCGTTGATAATGATATATGTATTCATCATCAGTGGCGGAGCCAGAAAAAAAGTTCAGGGAGTGCCGAAATACTTTATCTAAGTAATTTGTTTTTTCAAGGGGTGTATAATTTTTTTTTCGGTGTAATATACACTGTTTTTCTTCGGTTCAGGGGGTCCGTGGACCCATTGTTGTGCATGTGTGTCCGCCTATGTTCATCATTGTCTATGATATAAAAATATATTGTATCGTTCGTTATATCGCAAATGTTATGACAATAACATCACTGGCGGACCCAAGAAATTTTTCAATGTTTCAAACACATGACCTTAACGTATATATTCAAGTTTCCAATGAGTTGAATTTAAATGGAGAATTTATTAAGAATTTTACGAAATAATATACATACACAGTTTTAATATTATTAAATGGGTATATTAATAATTTCGCGCTTGAAATTTGAGTGGGGTCAATCATTCATTCACCCCACTCTTACGTTTGGTCCGCCCCTGAGTAACATTGACTATAAAATAAATTGCATATAAACTTAACGACTACATCATATGAGTACATCATCACAAGGCTTTTTGTGGTTACGTGCAGCAAAAGGCAAGTAGAATTACAAAAATTGATTACAACGGTTGATTACAAAAATTGTATTCAACGTCTTTTTTTTGTTTTTGTTTTTTTGAGTGGGTAATAGTTAGCAACAAGATTTTTTCATGAAAGAAAAAACAACAAATAAAATTAATAATACAAACACGGTATGTAAAATATAATTTAATATTATTAAATAATAACTATGGGTATAAAGCAAAAAAAAGGAGACACATGAAAAGTGGTTGCACCAACTTAACGACTCTCCTTATCCTTATCGAGCAGCTAACTAAACCCCGAATAAGAAACAAGAAAAGTCTTGTCATCGTAAGGGCACGTCATATACATGATGAGGGATCGTTCTATTGTAGGATCAGGATCTTTTGTAGTGGCGGAACGGGAAAAATTTTCGGGGTGGTGCTTGGTATATAAAGCTATGAAAATAAAAAAAATCCGGGAAAAAAATAAAAAATGTTGATAGTGGGATTTGAGCTTATAACCTGAATTATGGAGGCTTAGAAAGGTTTGTTCTTAAACCACTAGGATATAAGGTCTTTTGTTCGAAAAAAGACGCATGCATAACATCTAATATTAACACTACTACTGATAATAAAAATTTGGGGGGAGGGGCTTGGGACCATATAGGGGGGGGGGGGGGGGCATGACCATTTGGGGGGGGGGGGGGGGCTTGAGACCACCCGTGCATAGGGTGGGTCCGCCCCTGGCCGCCACGTAGATGCGAGTGTCTTGGTTTGATCAGACGAGTTAAGACGCCTTTATAGTATTATGAGAGAGATTTTCCAAGTAATTCTCAAGTGGAATAGTAGGGGCAAAACAGCTTTTAAAAAATAATTTATATTGCGTGCCTTGGAGATTTATTTTCATTCATTCATTTTTGTCTATTAGTTTTCCAACAATGACTACGTACATCTACGGAGAGATTTTATGATGCAACGGTTGTAGGAAGGTTATACTAAGTGACATAAATTAAAGCCTCTCATTTTTACTCTCTTTCATATAATACACTTTTATGGTGTGTGAAAGATTAAAAATGAATGGTTATAATATATGCGACTTGGTAAAACCTTCTTACAACGGTTATAAAATTTCACACATCTACGTGCATGATGTTTTTTGTTCGTATGTTAGTGTTTTTGGAGGTGGCTGAGCTGTGTTAGGGCTGCCTACCTACGTAACCCTTAAGAGATTAATGAACATACTAAAATTGATTTGAGAGACATACATGTACTTGTATGAGTCACAAATTTTATTCTCATTCCAGTAATAAATATGACAAGGTGTACCTTATACGATATAATTAAGGAATGCCTACATGGACCCTCTATTTGTGGGAAAAAAACTATCCCAAAATTATAATGTTGCCCCATTATTAAACAGTGGAGTAAGTATGGAATGGTGTGGCTGTGCCACAATAATGCTACCGTGTATGGATATACGTGAATTGAATTGAATTGAACTGAACGGAACTATTTTTTTTTTTTTTTTTTTTTTTCCTTCTTCTTCTTTTTGATGTTTCCAACAACTTGCTGACGACGGTCAGGTAGCTATCTGGCGGTGTACCAGAAGAGGTCATGTTTTGAGGTAATCACGATGCGGGAGTCGCGTTGGACTCAACCGTCGGATTTCGTGCGCGTGTATATACGACAAAAACTCTTTTCGTCTTATATACACGTGGCGCATCCGACGGTTGAATCCAACGAAGACTCACTGTATCGAACTTCCCCATGTTTTGTGTAACTTTGTTTTTTGTTTAACAGTATATTTCGTTCTGGAGAAGAAAAATACCTATTCACTTATGTAATTAGCATCAATTGTAATAGTTTATACACAATTTGAATACCGACCCAAATCAAAAGGCAAAACAGTAATCCATATCGGAGCCACATACTTCATAACAAGGTCCATGCACCCCTCTCCAAATGAAAATAAAAATACTTCAAATTTTACCTATTAAAAATACGGTACGTCTGATAGAAGACAAAATTTAAAGAGATGTAGATAAATGCCGTTGGAAGAGAAATCAGAGTGAAGGTACCCTCCAAAACATTACAACTAATGGACTTCGGAAGAACATCCAGAGTGAAGATGTCTTCCAAAACATCACAACTAATGGGCTCCGGAAGAGCATCCGCAGTGGAGATATCCGCCAAAATATCGTAACAAATGGACTCCGGTCTCCGGAAAAGCCCTCCGGAGTGGAGATACCCTCCAAAATATGCAAAGACAAACCCGGCCTCCAAACCTAGCCTCGTTTGAGATGCCCTCTAAAATATGCATATACTAACTTGGCCTCGTTTGAGGGAGGGTGATAGAAGACAAAATTTGAAGAGATGTAAATAAATATAAAAAGAGATAAAATTGTTATAGAAAAATGCCGGTTCAAATAATTTTTTTATGTTTGAGTTGGATAAGATTGATATAAGAGATTTAAATCTATTTTTAATCTAAGGTAAGACTATCTTTTGTCTCGGTATACTCTATATAAGGAGAAGCAGTGTAAAATTTGATTCATCCAATAAAACAAGCAGTTTCAATCTTTTTTTATTTTTGAGGGGTAGTTTCGATCTTTCATTGTGATATTCTGTTTTTCTTTGACGTCCCCATCCCCGATTATCAAAAAAATAAAGTTATGATCAAAAAAAGAAAAGAGTTATGCACCTGGTGATTTTTTTTTTCAAGACCCGCCACTACATTAGCAATTTTGATTTAGTTTGAGTGATCCAAATCTTTCCCCATGTTTTATTATTCCCTACGGTCCATTTGACAAGGCCCAATTCATTTATTCATTCTTTTTTTTTTTTTTAATTTATAAAGGTGCTATAACTCTTCTTTTTTTTTTTTTTTTTTTTTTTTTTTTTTTTTTTTTTCTTCTTCCACTTGAACGAAAGCTTTTTTAATCTACGGGGATATGTAAACAATTTTTATACTATTCGATTACGTAAATCATGACCTCTCTCAACAATAAGAAACGTATAGACAACCCTTTATAAATTATATTCATTTAGTATAACACTTGATTTAATTATATCCTCCACAAACCTCCAGAAACATGGTACTGGAAGTCATATTGAAAGAGGTTATATAAAGAACCTACACTACTGGAAGTGGATGAATATGCCATGTTTAGATGAGTTATATTCGCGTCACGAATCTCCTCCGAACACCACAATTACACGTAAAGGAAGCAATCTGCAAAAGTTGCAAAAATAATTTTTTCCCCTACTATTTCATTTTGTTGGGCTTTTATAAATATTTTTCTAGGAGTTTCTATTGATACCCATGATTATTTCGACACGACTGTTACAAACAAATTTTTACATGAAAACGTTAAAAAAGGGCACTACTTGTGGAAAACGTAGGCGCCCATATAAGAGGAGGGCGCAAAAAAAGCCAGGTTGTGAGGTGAGGGAAGTCCATCTCTTAATATGGTGGGTGAAACAACCACGAGTTCTCATGTGAGACACTTTAACACGCCTCCTCAATGTGGGCCGGGCACACAAGACCAAAATAGGCGGCAACACGCGATAAAGGGTGGCTCGATAACATGTGGAAAACATAGGCCCCGAGCCCATATAAGAGGAGGAGCCTCATCCCCAAAACCTAGGTTGTGAGGTGAGGGAAGTCCATCTCTTAATATGGTGGGTGAAAGCAAATAAGTTCGAATGTGGGACACTTTAACAACTATTTTTCTGGCCTTGCTAAAGGTTCTCCCCAGAAGCCCAAGTACCAAAGAGTATACATATATGATATAGTTTTTTTAGGAACATTATATACATGTGAATTTTATTGACATCCTAAAAATACATCTGACACCGCATTCACATGTAAAAATTTACATTTAAATATGATGTCGGAAGTATTTATATGGTGTTAATAGAGCTATATATGTATCTATATATATATAGTATTTAATAGAGCAATGACACTATTGGTCCAAATCATTGGGCTCTGAATTGAGGCATTTTGTTCCTTGTAGAAATGACCAATAACATGAAATTATGTTTGTTCTAATTAATCACTTCGCTTCTTTCTTATTGGTGTAATAATGAATTTGGAGAGAATTATATTTTGTACTTTCCAATCCTTTGATGCATGGTTATTATTAGTGTTAACCTAATTCTACCATTCCGTATAATCGACTTTCGAATAGTCGAATATGACATTCAACCGACTGAAAAGTCGCATGAACGTGTAGTGACACGTTTGATGTTTTACATGTGGTATCAATATCGATTACCGGATTAAACTAATTGTCATCGTGAGAAAAAACAAATGTCAACTCATTAAAGAAAAACCAAGCTGAACATCGACTCATTATCTATTCAACAATCAACCACTCCAAACAATCCACAACAATCCGCAACTCCCTAGCATTACGAATTGCACGAGACACAAACTCCACCCGTGATGGCCATCGTCCTCGCGTATGGTGCACTTCTTGATTTTGTCAGTACCACGCACCCATTACAATCTCACGGTACAAAACTCCACAACTGAACATCCACTTCATTAAATAAGTCTCTTTTGAGACAATCATCTATCCAAACGGAACCATCCACCTCTCTGAAAAAACCACAAAAATCCTGTGACTGAATCACACTTCTTCAAACCGATCGAATCCACCCACATTACCGAAACACATGCACCAAAGTCTCACAATGTGGCTAGCAAATCATACACACATCATCATCAATTTCGATTTTCATAACATCATGTAGAACCCTATGCAAATTTAAAACCCCTAATTATTAAGATCACCCCACACATTAAAATATTTCCATTTCTGTCCCAATCAAGCAATTTTATTATTACTCCCTAGTACAAAACAACCATATTTTTTAAAAAGAGTTTATTTAATTAATCACGTGATTAACATCTTAAGAAAGCCTAAACATATATCATAAGTGGCATATCAACATGAAATATAAATACTCTTTCTTAATACAAGTACTATGATTATCTTAACCTTCTAATCAATTTATTAAATCCCACGAAACAAAAAGGTAAATTCCATGTGTGTACTACACGTGAAGTTATAATTATAGGCATCTTACTCTTTTATCTTTATATATATATATATATATATATATATATATATATATATATATATATATGAAAATATAAAGGGTATTTCTGCAATACGTAGGGCTGAGTCATTGTATACAAGTGTAGTAGTTTGTTATGCATAGATATGTTTGTCAGCTACTAGACTTGGATAGAATCTATAAGGGTATGCTTTTGTAATGATTAATTATTATTATTCCAAAAACAATGAATTACAGAGCTTCTTCCTTATGAAGTTCAACATCCATGGTGTTTGTTTAATTTCTGCATTTCTATAAATCAAACTTGTATTGGAGCCACAGACAAACGTCATGAGCTCAGGAACGTCAATGTAGGATGTAATATCGCCGGACGGATCAAAGATCCACCCGATTACGCGACGGAAAGTACAAGATGTAGATCTAAACAATCATAATACATGAATAATAAATCTAACATACGAGGGGTTAGATTACCAACCTTTTTATGGTGCAAAACCGCCAAGAACAAAAAGTCAATCCAAGATCCAAGCTAGATGAGAAGCCACAGTCTTCCAACGTGTGTCTCCAAGCACCACCAGGTGGATGGTGTTTCAAGCCGCCGGACCTCCTTGATATGCTACCTTAGAACACCCGAAGTTTTCTAAAACTCAAACCCTTAGTATTATAGCCGAAAATTCTAAGCTATAATACTCCCACAAAAATCGTGTATGTGATATGTGACCAAAGGTTTTGGAGAACTCTCTTTATATAGGAGAGTAATCCGTATCCTCCAAGGATTTAATAATTAAGAGATAATTATTAGATTAATCCTTATTTCAAATAAAAGATAAATATATAATATATCCCAAACAAATTAGGATAAATAAATATATTATCTAATATTCCATGATTTATCACTTAACAAATAAATAATTAAATCATATATCAAATAATTATCCAAGAAAACTTGAAGAGAGTTTGAGAATGTGATAAACACAAGAGTAAACTTCAACTTATTTATTCATGTTGAAAGAATGAGTATAAATAGATACAAGAGAGGATCCTTACAAGAGAGGATCTAGCTAGTAAAGTAAAAGTAACTAGAGCCGGCTACAATAAATGCTAGAGTCGGCTATGTCATGCTATTACATAATAGGACAAAGGATAGTTACTTTATGACTATTAGGACATATTAATTGTTTATTCAATGCAATTAATATGTCTCTTGATAAAAAGTAACACGTTACATTGTAACATGTTATGAGTGTAATAATAATGTAATATTAACCATAGTATTTCCACACCCCCTCAAGCTTGGGTTGTATATGTTTATACGACCAAGTTTGCTACTCGTCTATTTGAACATAAGTGGTGGTATGGCCTTGGTGAGAATATCGGCATTCGATCTGCTTTGAGGGAACATCTTTGGAGTTGAATAATCTTGGCATCAATCTTCTCCTTTAGGAAGTGTCTGTCAATGTCCACATGTTTGGTTTTATCATGATGGGTGGATCCTCTGCCATGCATAAAATTGAATTATTGTCACGACGAGAGTGTGATAGGTTCTTTGAAGAGGTTCTTTGAAGTTCGGTGAGTACCACTTTTTAGCCACGAGCTTCACAAATGCCAAGTACAAGTGCCACGAGTTCGGCTTCGACCTTGCTTCTTGACACGGTAGGTACATTTTTCTTGCTTCTCCAAGTAACTAGGTTTCCCCATACATATGAGCAATAGCTGTGGTAGATCTTGTCAATGTGACATCCGGCCAATCGGCATCGGTGTAGACCTTGATTGATCTATCGGGAGACTTGGTGAAATGTAAGCCCTGGCCGGGAGTGGACTTCGGGTACCTCGGTATCACTGTTCACGGCATCCCAATGTTGCTCGGTAGGGCAATGCATGAGCGGCTAACCGGACGACGCCGTATGCAATATCGGGTCTTGTATGGGACGGATAAATGAGTTTCCCTACAAGTCTTTGATATTGATCCTTTCGACGACAATGTCACCATGCGACGGGGTATTGCGGGGTCTCTTGCGGGGATACGACGGGTTTGCATCCCGGCATGCCGGTTTCCTTCGGCGGGTCCGGCCACACATACTTCCTGCGTGAAACGAGATATACCCTGGCATTTCTAGCTATTTCCATACCAAGAAAGTACTTGAGGTAGCCCAAATCTTTAACTTGAAATACTTTTGCCGGCGGGGTCTTCAAGTGTTGGATCTCGGCGGGGTCATCACCGGTAAGGATGATATCATCCACATAGACAATAAGAATGGACCTTTTACGGTTTGTTGTTTTGATAAACATTGTGTGATCGAGTTGCATTGATGGTATCCGGCGGCTTTAACCACGGTGGTGAGTTTGCCAAACCAGGCTCTTGGGGGCTTGCTTTAGGCCATATAGAGATTTCCTCAATTTGCAAACTTTCCGCTTGAGTGTGAGTGTTGGAAAAACCGGGAGGCACATTCATATAGACTTCCTCGGTAAGGTCACCATTTAGGAAAGCATTCTTGATATCCAATTGGTGTAGAGGCCGATCAAGTTGGACGACAATTGAGATCGGTACCACGACGGTGTTTAGTTTTGCCACGGGTGCAAAGGTTTCCTTGTAGTCAAGGCCATATGTTTGAGTGAATCCCTTGCAACCGATCTAGCTTTGTATTTGTCAATAGTACCATCGGCATTGTACTTGATAGTGAACGACCATTTGCGGTGTTGTCTTCTTTCCATGTGGGAGAGTGGTGAGATCCCAAGTATGGTTGTCAAGGAGAGCGATCATTTCGGTTTTGACGGTTGCCTTCCACTTATCATGTTGGAGAGCTTCTGTATATTCTTAGGAATAGAGTGAGAATCCAAGTCTGTGTAAACATGGCAAAAACGGTGATAGCGATCATAGGATAGATAATTATGAATAGAGTGATCGGTAGTGCAAGATCTCTTTCCGCTTCACGATAGCAATAGGTGTCATCAACGTCGGCGGTGGCGAGAGTCGGTGGGGTCTTGAGGTTCGGTCTGCTTGTGACTCGGTAGGTTCTTTGAGTGTCGGTAGTCTACGGTTCGACGAGCTGCGGGTCGGTAGACTGCGGTTCGGGGAGGTTCTTGAGGATCGGTAGGATGCTTTGAGAGTCGGTGGGGTCTTGAGGTTCAAGAGTTCTTTGAGGGAAAGGATTTAGGTCAAGTTCAATCGGGTTTCCATCGGTGGCGCCTCGGTGGACTTGCTTTGTAGTAGGGAGTCCTTTCAAAGAATTTTACATCCATAGAATTGTAAAATCTCTTTTCGAAGGAGAGTAACAACTTGTAACCTTTCTGTCCTTTGCATATCTAGGAAAATGCACTTGTGAGCTTTGGGATCAAGTTTGCTTGTGTTGGGCATGGATATAAACAAATACGGTACAACCAAAGATTTTTGGTGGTAATTGGGAAATAAGATGAGGGCGGGGAGTGTGTGGTCGGGAGGGTTTGGATAGGAGTTTTGAAGCCTAACACTCTGTTTGGGAAGTACGGTGATTAAGTATGTGGCGGTTAATATAGCTTCACCCCACATATACTTTGGGACATGGGTAGTGAACATGATTGATCGAGCCATCTCCGGTAGGTGCTGTTCTTTCTCTCGGCAACCCCGTTTTGTTGAGGTGTTTCCACACAGCTAGCGATATGGACAATCCCTTATTCATCAAGAAATTGCGAGGTTAGACTCATAGTATTCAAGAGCATTATCGATCTTTAAGATCTTGATCTTAGTGTCAAATTGAGTAGAGATCATGTTGTAGAATTCTGAAAAGCTGGTCCAACTTGATTTATCCTTCATTAAAAACGACCATGTGTTCCTGGTATGATCATCAATGAAAGTGACAAACCACCTTTTTCTGTTATACTTTTTACCCTTGAAGGTCCCATTACATCACTATGAATTAAAGTGAAAGGTGTGGAAGGCAAATAAGGTAGTTTGGCATACACGAGATTTGGTAAGTTTGGCAAATTGACAAATATCACATTGAAGATCATTGACATTACATCCTTTAAATAATTCGGGAATTACGGACTTCAAATAACCAAAACTTGGATGTCTAGTCTATAATGCCATAACATGATATTATCTAAGGTTTGAGTGCGAGTGGCAGGCGGTTCGGTCTTCGGTCTTGTCTTCGGCGGGGTCGACCACATACAATCCTAAGCGGGGTTTAGCCCTCCCAATCACTTCTGTGAAGAAGGGTCTGGAAAGTGCAACGATTCTTATTAAAAACAACGAGTCCAATTTAAATCTTTTGCAAGTCTCTTGACGGATATGAGATTGCGATCTAATTTTGGAACAAATAGGACATCCTTTAGACATATCTTGTTAGTGAGTTTAACATTTCCAAAACCTTTTGCACGAGAGATAGATCCATCGGCGGTCTTAACATTGTGAATTTGTTGACATGGCATAAGGTGAGTTATGAGGTTTTTATTACCGATCATATGGGAGGAGGCCCCGAGAATCAACAATCCATGTTTCATTACTAATAGAAGAGTAGAATTTACACTTGCTTTGAGTAGCCGTGTCGGTAGAGGTACTACCTTCTTTTTGTTGAGTGAGGAAAGCTTTGAATGCGACAAGCGAGCATTCAACTTGTTGTCATTCTCCTCTTCATGGACATGCACATACGACTTTCCCTGGTAGGTTTGAGGGATTTAGGCATGCCATGTAGCTTCCGACAAGTGTCCTTGGTGTGATTTGTGCGTTTGCGGTGCTCACGGAACAACTTTCCGGTTCTATCGGTAGGCTTCACGACGGTCTCGGTAACCTCGGCGGGCTTCACGATGGTCGGCGGGGTAGCACTCTCGGCGGGGTTGTCGGCGGGGAGTTCGGCGGCATCACTTTCCTCACTGCTTTCCTCGTGTTTGACTTCGACAAACATGGATTTGAATTGGGGAGAGGTTTTGTTGCAAGGATTCTTCCCCAACATCATCAAGAGTAGGATTCGATCCGGTAAGAAACTTGAATACTCTCTTTTTCTCAATAATGTCCTTATAAAGGGCGGCATCCTTGACATCATTCCGGGGGTGAGTTTCCAACATGTCTAGGTGTTGCCATGCCTGAAACAGTTGGTTGAAGTATTGAGTTACGGACATATCTCCTTGTACGCAATTTTGAATACGAGCTTCAAGTTCATACACTTCGATGTATTGTCTTTCTTGGAGTAAAGATCCACTGGCATTATCCCGGATCTCCTTTGCGGTATCATACATCATAAAGTTCTCACTAATCTCTTTTGTCATTGATCTTGTGAGAATGGTCATGACTTGATTATTAGTAGTATCCCGTACTTCAAAACCTGGGTCATCTTCGGCGGGGGCGGGTTTAGAGCCGGACGGGTATCCCGTCTTACCTTGTCCGGAGATGTACATTTTCATAGACCTTGACCATAGCAAGTAGTTGTTGCCATCAAGTCTATGATTTGTGTAAGATGAAGAGTCGGTGACCCCGGTCTGTGAGGTAGGCGGGACTCGGCGAGGGTGAGGAAGCTTCGGATAATGAAGACATTCTTGATTCGACGGGGTGCGAGAATTTGCGGCGGATTCGGGATTTTAAGGCTACGATACCATGAAGAGAGTTTGAGAATGTGATAAACACAAGAGTAAACTTCAACTTATTTATTCATGTTGAAAGAATGAGTATAAATAGATACAAGAGAGGATCCTTACAAGAGAGGATCCTAGCTAGTAAAGTAAAAGTAACTAGAGCCGGCTACAATAAATGCTAGAGTCGGCTATGTCTATGCTATTACATAATAGGACAAAGGATAGTTACTTTATGACTATTAGGACATATTAATTGTTTATTCAATGCAATTAATATGTCTCTTGATAAAAAGTAACACGTTACATTGTAACATGTTATGAGTGTAATAATAATGTAATATTAACCATAATATTTCCACGGGCGTGATTACATAAACGAGGTACTTAGGGTTTCCGGTTGTGTCGTAATTATAAGCATACATGCATATAATAAGATGAATTATTAATTCTGTCATAAAAACAATTAGATAATTGTCTTTCGGGCACTACACCTAACAGTCAAATCCTCCGGTCACCGCTGCAACTACGAAAGAGACTCTGGTAACAACATCGATCCCGGGAGAAACTGTGGCATCAACATTTGATGGTCGTGAGCAAGCTATACCCAACTCAGTCCTTGGTCAGCAAGCTATACCCAGCTCAGTCCTTGGTTCCTTTTCATATCCAGGCTTTACTTATCCACCGCCTGTGTTTTCTGGGAGCTTTCCTCTCTCTCAAATCAGTGGATCTGTAATACCACCATCTTTTCCGGTGGTGTCCTCAGCTTTCCGGTCACCATCATCAAACCCTTACATGCAGATTTCCTCTCCTTTTCAAGGGCATCTAAATCAGACTTGTACTGTGAAGTTGGGCAGAGAGAATTATCTTCTTTGGAAATATACTATCTTATCTATTGTTAGAGGTCACAAAATGGAAGATACGCTTAGGAACAAGGCACTAGACCTATGGACACTAGCATCTTCGGCTATGTTCCAAATCTGTTTGTAGAAGAATAGAAGACGACATATCGATTCTTTGATGGGGTGGCTTAATCTCCATGACGAGAACCGGTTCGATAGAGGTAATGGGTATTTCTACTTCACATGAATTATGGTCTACTCTTGAAGTGCTTTATAATAATCAATCGAGGCTAGAATGCTCGAATACAAGAGTGCTTTGACCAAAGCGAGAAAGGGTCTAAGTCCATGAGTGACTACTTAGCTCAAATGAAGTCGTATAGTGACAATCTTCCTGCTGGCTTGGTTACCTTTATCACTAAATCGAGCGATATTAGCTTCTTTGAGTGGTTTAGACAAGCACTATGAATCGGTCATAGTTAATATAACCTCAAGGATAGGATCTCTCACCTGGCCTGAAGTTCATTCACAGCTTCTAACTCATGAAAGGCTCTTGTTCGGGTTCAATCCAAGTGTTTCTATCACTAATCCGAAATGCTTGGTGGTCGATCCCCAATGCTTTGCTTGCACATCTAGCTACCTACTCACATGGATCTAATGCTTTGGGAATAGGTACATTTGTGAGACCAACTACAATGGTGGTCAAAACAACAATAGAGGCGAGAGGAGCTCAGAGGTGGTAGAAATAGATGAGGAAGATGCGGGGGTAGAGCTTCAAATGGGAACATGCCTACATGTCAACTATGTGGAAAGAATGGACACACTATGATTGATTCTTGGCATAGGTTTGAACAAGACTTTCAAGGACACATATCTGCTCAAAAACTGGTAGACCTAAGCAAATATACGCATTTGTAGCTACCCCCGACAACATTTTCGGATCACTCATGGTACATGGACGGTGGAGCCACAAAGCATGTTACTTCGACCTAGGTAATCGATTGTAAATCATAGTTACGGTGGTAAAGACACACTAATTGTGGGAAATGGTGAACAACTTGCAATAGCACATATTGGTCATACGGTTTCACACACGTCACGTGGCCCTTATATCTGTAACATTCTTCATGTTCCACAAATTACCAAAATCTCTAAACATTTCTAAATTGATTGCTTGATAATTCTTGTTCTTGTTGAGTTTGATGGTTTGTTTTGTGTTGTCAATGACAAAAATATAGGGACAATGCTTCTCGGGGGTCGGCTTCGGGATGGTTACATACAAGATAGCAATGCCTCTTAATGGATGTAACCGAGTTCCACTTCAATCCAATCCCGTATCCTCTTGGTATTACGTGTCTAAGACTTCGTGAGTGTAATAATCTTGATAAGAATCCGATGTTTGGCACGGGGAGGCGGGCCATCCATCTAGTCGGATCTTGTCTTTTGTTTTGAATAATTGTGATGTAAACTTGTTGGTGCTTTATCTTTTTGTGAACCGTATCGGTTTGGCAAAAGTCATAGTTTATTTCATCCCGTGTCTACTTCACATGCCAAAACTATGTTTGATCTTGTGCATGCGGATTTATGGGGTCCTTCACCGGTTAAGTCGTAGAAGGTTATTCTTACTATGTGCACTTTATAGATGATCACACTAGGTACACATGGATCTATCCTTTAAAGTCTAAAAGGCGACACTTTTAATGCCTTTCAGAAGTTTAAGGCATTGGTAGAAACTCAGTTTTCCAGTAAGATTAAGTGTGTTCAGAGTGATTGGGGAGGGGAGTATAGGACTTTCCAAAACTACCTTGACACTGAAAGGATTCAATTCAGACATCCTTGTCCCCGTGATCATACCCAACATGGTAGGGTAGAAAGAAAGCACGGGCACATTGTTGAAAGCGGCTTGACACTTCTTGCTCAAGCTAGTATTCCATTGAGGTATTGGTGGCATAGCTTTCAGACCTTTGTTCAACTTATAAACAGTCTCCCCACACCTGTTCTTCATCACAAATCTTCAAAAGAATGTCTGTATCACACTAAACTTAACTACAAAGCGTTCAAGACCTTTGGATGTGCAATATACCCTAATCTCAGACCTTATCAAACCTCAAAGTTTCAATTTCACAACAAAAGGTGTGTTAACTTGGGCCTCAGTCCCTGTCACAAATGTTACATGTGCCTGGATGAAACAGGCATGATCAATGATGAGAGCCTTTTTCCCTTTTCTCAAGGTTTTGCTCGGGGTCTTTCTACTCGAGTCCTTGTTGATCCTGCCTTTACTACTTCTATCATTACCCCACCATCTACTCGGTCGGAGGGGAAAAGACATACATCTTGAGCGGTTGCACTGAAGAAAGTGTTGTTTCTTTGCTCCTACCACTAGTCGGGTAACAAATAATATGCCTAATCTTGAACTTTATTTTTACTCACTGTCATTACACCCACACACTCACTGCTAGGTCTCCATCAAATACACCATCGTGTCTTCACCTACCACACCAAACACTTGGAGATGCTTTGGAAATACATCATCACCGGACACACAAAGTGATGCATCTTCCTGTCCCTCACCACCTACTGTCCAAATTATACCTCATCCCATGCAGACTAGAGCAAATAGTGTGATTTTAAAACCCAAAGTATACTCTGCTGCCATTGCAAGTGCACATTCTTTCCCTGTTGAACCATCTAGTGTGACTGAAGCTATGCAAAGTTCAGAATGGAAAGAAGCTATGACATAGGAATATAAGGCACTTATGCACAATAAAACCTAGGATCTAGTAAGATTACTCAGGACAGAGCGTGGTGGGTAACAGATGGATCTTCAAATTGAAGCTCAATCCCGATGGTATAATCTTAAAGCATAAAGCTAGACTTATTGCAAAGGGTTACAGTCAAATCTATAGGATAGACTACAATGAGACATTTAGTCCAGTGGCTAAATCATCAACCATCAGAATAATGCTCACCTTGGCAGTGTCCATGAATTGGCCCATAAATCAGATAGGCAAAAACAATGCCTTCCTCAATAGACCCTTGTAGGAACTGTTTTTATGGAGCAACTGCGAGGCTTTATTGACACAATAAAGCCTCATTTTGTGTGCAAAATCAACAAGGCCTTATATGGGTTGAAACAAGCACCAAGGGCTTGGTTTGAAGCCTTGAGATTCCAGATGATAAGTTGGGGATTTACTCAATCAGTGTGTGACACCTCCTTATTCATGTTAAAGACTGAAGACAAAGTGTTATTTGCCACTTGTGTATGTGGATGACATCCTACTTACGGGTAATTACGCAAAATTGATCCGAGAAATTCATCAAAATGCTTTGGACACAAAATTTTCACTTAAAGACTTAGGGCTGCCTCACATTTTTACGGGGATGCAAATGACAAGAGATAATACGGGATTGTACCTTACTCGGACATACTATGCATCTCAACTTCTTAAAAAGGCGAACATGGAATATTTGAAACCTTGTCCTACTCACATGGTTGTTGGCAAACAACACGCCTCGACAAGGTGAACCATTGGCCAACCTTGTAATATATAAAAGTGCTATTGGAGCCCTCGATACCATACCTTGACTAGGCACGATGTTGCCTACACTTGTAAACACTACTAAGTCAATTTATGCGGGAGCCATACAACGGCAAGCACTCGAAGATATTGCTTAGATTTGTACAAGGCACCTTAAGACAAGGCTTGCACTTTACACCTAGCTCAGTACGGACTACGTGACTTTACGGATGCAAACCGAGGCTGCTAGTCCTCAGGACAGACGATCAATAGAAGGATATTGTGTGTATTTGGGAAAATCCTTGATCACTTGGAGCTCAAAGAAACGGACAATAGTTGCCGAGTCTAGGCGTGAATAAGAGTATAGTGCTTTCTCCCAACTTGGGAGCGAGAAATTCAATGGATCATGCGAGTGTTGAATAAGATAAAGTTCGGATTGCCTAGCATTTATATAGTACGGTGTGACAATACGGGGGCAACAACTACGGCTCAAAACCCGGTGTATCATGCTAGGACAAAGCACGTAGAGGTGAATGTGCACTTTGTCGAAATACGGTTTTGGACAAAATATTAAAGGTCTTTTACATCCCTTACGGTGACCAAGTAGTAGACATATTCACCAAGTCCTTGCCCATTACTGACCTTTTGCAACTTCAAGAACAAGCTAAATGTAGTTGAACCACATGTTAGCTTGAGAGAGGGTGAAAATATAATGGGTATTTTTGGTAATACGTAGAGGCTGAGTCATTATGTACAAGCGTACTAGTTTGTTATGCATAGATATGTGTGTCAGCTACTAGATTTGGATAGAATCTATAAGGGTCTGCTTTTGTAACGGTTAATTATTATTATTCCAAAAACAATGAATTACAGAGCTTCTTCCTTATGAAGTTCAACATCCATGGTGTTTATTTAATTTCTGCATTTTTATAAATCAAACTTGTATTGGAGCCACAGACAAACGTCATAATTAATTAATTATTTGGAATATAAAAGGGGCCAGGATGTAAAAGTTTGAAACATTATTTTTTTTACCATTGATAGTTTATAATTATAATTCTCTTTGTTTGTCTTTTTTTTTTTTTTTTTTTTTTTGAAAACTATAATTCTCTTTGTTGCATGTGTAATATTTTAACAATCTTGTTGGCTAATGCAAACACTAAGATATCAAAATTTACTCTTAGAAGATCCAAGTTAAAAATATAAAATCCCAACACTTAGAAAATATAATTAACTTCGAAGTGCTCTTAATCAATGATTTAAAAAAACAATAATGATGAGTTTAAATTTATTTTATTGTGCTTCTCTATCATGTATGTCATAATCAATCATGTCTATAATAGATGGTGGTTAGATAGAAAAGCACCCAAAAGTTTGATTTTTATTTATATTATATATATTTATGAACAATGTGTTAATGCTTACAAAGCATCTTCCACCACTATTTTTTAAACTTTTCATATGAAAATAATAATAATTAGACAAGTGAAAAACTATTAATTTAATTTGTGGATGGGGGTGGAAGATATCACATGTGATGTGACTTTAAACTTTAGCTAGAAGGATATAAGTTAATCAATAAAACATGAAGGGAAAAAAAAAGATTCCTTTTCTCATTTGAGTATCTAACATATTGAAAAATACCGATTACTGTAATCACTTTTCTCCTTGTTTGAATATAATTGTGAACTCGTCATTAATATTTTTTATACATATATATAAAGACAAACCCTACGAATTAAAGTTTCTAAAAATTACATATACGTAAACTTGCAATAGCACTAAAGATTCTATTCTTGGAAATTTGATAAAAAAAAATACCAGACTTTTTTTTTTTTTTTTTTTTTTGGGGTGATACAAGACTTTTCCACATGCTCAAATCCGAAATTAAACTAAACATGACATAAAGAGAGACACACAAACACACTCTTTTCTTTTTTATGTATTTTAAAATTATAACATGTGAATTAAGGTAAGAATTAATTGAAAGATTCTATATATTAGAGTACCACAATATAGGCAGCGGAAATAAGTTAGGAGCATCCTACATCCATTGTTATTAAGATTACCGTGTAGAAAACCATCAAGAATAGCTTGATCTCATAGTTGATATTACCTCATTTGGATATTTTATTCGCAAAGTCTGTTTTAATTTTATTTTTGTTTTAAATGTGTTGTTGCACGACGAGTGCGACGGTGTCGCCGAAAAGAAACGGGGTTCGACCTAAACAAACCTATGCGAATGACACACCATTTCGTAGAAGAGTTTTGTCATTGGGACACACCATTTCGGTGGTGCATTTCAATGAGACACAACACTTCGGTGGTGCGTGTTCATTGAGACACATCCTTTGAAGACGAGCGGTATGTTTTTTTCGTGAAGAGGTACGATATCTTTTCGTTGTCATATATAGAGAGACATCGGCATTCGGTGTGAGATAACACGAAGTTTTTGTCATAAGCATCATCGGCACAAAAACATATGGTGTCTCTAAGTTGTACTCCATTCGGGGCCGGCCGTCGGTGAGGCACTGTGAGACCGGGTCTTAAGCCCAACGGTGCGGGAGGCGACGGTACGTGTTTCGCTAAAATAAGAGAAAATTTTCGTATAGATTCAATCCGTCCAACCAATATAATATGTTAATTTTCTTATTTGATAAAGGCCATTTTTTTTTTACTCCATTGATAATGGTCCCGATAAAAAAATTTACTCGACCCAAAAAAATAAATATACAAACAAGTGTTTTTTTTGTTTTATATATATTATTAATTTATTATATATAAAAAAAAGCACACACAAAATAAATAAAACAAACTTATTATATATATCTACGGTGAAACTTGTTTGAATCAAACCGAGGACACTCAAAGTTTTTACGATGATGTTGTCAAACTTATGAATTTTCGTCTGCATCTTATGCGCTTTTATAGGTTGCAAGTACGCATAAACGAATGGAGGTACTCGTTGCACGAAAGGGTAGGGTTGTCACTTGTTCACCGGATGAAAGCATGCAACCCTTACACGAAAGGATAAGTACGTATCGGTTCGAAAATGCATGTATACGAAAATCCGAAAACGCATATCCCTTCGTGAGCGATGCATGCATTGGTTTAGGTTTCGGGTCGAACTCCCGTTTCGTTGCGATAACATTAATTCGTACGGTAACTCGTATGCAAACGATAACCAAAATATTTATTTATGAAGAAATATCTAACAATAAGTATGTTTTTAAAATAAAAAAACCAATTTCAACTAAAAGGCACAATTCGGAGACTTGATGCTTAAACCCAATAAAAACGAGGGCCGGCCACGACTCCATTGAATCTGAAATAGATCTAAAACATCTCTTTAAAGAAACGTTTTATACGTCTTTTGAGATCATTCAATTCTGTTTGTTTTATCATATATTTCTAACAATTTTAAAGAGATGTCTTCGTTTAAGGATTTGACATTCAATGACTCCGTGGCACTTTCAATCCAAAGTCATGAATCAAGACTCGGTTCGCCTTGATCATTTTGATGGGCACAATTTCACTCGTTGGCAAAACAAAGTTTGTTTTTCTTGACAGTGATCAAATTGTCATACATTTTGAGTGATGAACTTGCACTAATTCCGGAAGAGGCAAGTAAGCAGAAATTTCCGATTGTTCCCATGCGAAGGTATGCAACCAAAAAATATATATTTGTTTCAATATTTAAGTTTGCACCACAGTTGAAAAGAAACGAACAAAAAAAATGTGACTACTGTAAAATGATTTAATACATAAAATTTGGGAACGACAGGCGCACCGAATTTTCCAAGTGCACAAAGAACATATTCTGTGGTATATTAGAACTTCAAATAGAAAACATATAATGTTTACTCGGATGGATTTAATGCTTTAAGGCTGTGAACAGTAAATTTGGATTCTATTTGAAGAACATGTTATAAGTTGATTCTCAATATGTTATGGTTTGACAGATTCATATCTCTGTGCTTACAAAAGAGTGACATTTTGTTACCAGTTTTCGACTTTCGTATGTTTAATTCTGCAAAATTGCACTTTTGCACATGTTTCTGAGGAGTACACACAACGTGGTTAATTGAGTCTTCTTCTTTTGGGTTGGGCAATTAATTGATCCCTGAATGGGTTAGAAGTCCTTCGATCAGTTCATTGTCTGCGTATTTAAGGTTGCCTCGATAGTCGATAATCGATATACATTTCTCCAAAGAGGTCCAGTTGTCTTAAATGTCATTATGAATATTTGATTGAGCAGAACAATTCTATTCTTGTTCACCATGTTATCACTACTATGCCTAGTTCATGAATCTGATGAATTAATTTAGTGTCTTTGTATGAATATTATGTTTTGCAATTACATGGATTTTGGCACAGTTGACTACAATTCTATCATACGCATGAAAGAATTAACGTGTTTAAGCAAAGTATTTTACTGGAATCTAATATCCTGTGACATTTTGGTAAATTATTTTAATATAAAACAGTGACACAAATTTATAAACATATCCAGGTTAATTACAATGTGTTTTTCGAACACACAAATTGTACTTGAATTATACTAGTTGTTAGATTTATGCTTAAACATAAACGGAAGGAACAACAATGTGAAATCAATATATATATTATTTGTGTCTTTTGAAAAAGGTGTTGATTGAATTTGGTGTATCTGGTTATTATTGGTTTGAAAATGTGTGTTGATTGAGTTGAGAATCACGGGATGTATATTTCCTACTTTTCGGCAATATAGTTACTATATGCATATCCATTAATTGTGACAATGGTTCAGGTGAATTGTGCAATACCTTTTTGAATTATGTTACTGTGTCATAATTTAAATGAATTTAGCAGTGAATGGAATATGTACTAGATACATGATAAGGCATATTTCATATTTTGATTTTAGTGATGAATCTGGATTAGACACAATATGATGACATGTTAATTTTCAAGTCACAAGCAATAATGTGTTAATTTGGAAAAATTAGAAATAATTTAAAGACCGTTCAAACCAGACATGGTTAAGAGTATTTGATTACTTTTATTGATGATAGCACACAAGGCTGTTATGTCTATCTGCTGAAAAGTTAAATGCAGATGATTCCATTAACAAATACAAAGCCCGCCTAGTGGCTAAAGGCTTTAAACAACGTCATGGCATAGATTATTTTTATACATATATATGCCCCGGTGGCACGGATATCATCTATCCGTGTGTTGTTATCTCTTGTCTTGATTCACTATTTAGTTGTTCATCAAATGGATGTGAAAACGGCTTTTTCTAAATGGTGATTTAGAGGAAGAAGTATATATATAACAACCCGAGGGATTTGTTTTACCGGGACAAGAAAAAAGGTTTGCAAATTGGTAAAATCTCTTTATGGTCTCAAGCAAGCCCCTATGCAATGGCATGAAAAGTTTAATAAAGTAAAGGTTTGGAAAACGGATTCGAGTCAATGAAGTGATAAATGTATCTACTCTACATATAGGAATGGTGCATGCATCATTGTTTGTCTATATGTGGATGATATGCTCATCTTTGGTCCGAACATGAAATCCATTAAGGAGACCAAGCAATTGTTGGAAGCTAACTTTGATATGAAGGATTTGGGGGAAGCAAACGTGATCTTAGGTATCAAAATAATGAGAAAAGATGGATGTATATCGTTAAACCAATCTCATTATATTGAAAATATCCTTAAAAGGTATGGTCATATGGACCGTAAGCACACATCTACACCCATGGATCCTAGTATCAAGTTAATGAAAAAATACCGGTATATGCTATGACCAATTACAATATGCAAGTGTGAGGAAGTCTTATGTATGCTCTGCATTGCACACGACCTGACATCGCATATGCAGCTGGTATATTATGTCGTTTCACTAGTAATCCAGGAAAAAAAACATTGGAATGCAATTTCCAGACTTTGAGATACTTGAAAGGAACAATCGATTACGGATTACAATATTGTGTGTTTCTTTTGTACTTGAAGGGTACAAGTGATGCAAGTTGAAATAACATAGAATCGAATTCTAAGTCCACCACTGGATGGATTTTTACGTTAGGAGGTGCAACTGTATCTTGGTGTTCGAAGAAACAAACTTGTGTTTCGGATTCAATTATGTTAGAAGATGCAAGTAAAGAAGCTGAATGGATAAGGAATTTATTAATTGACATTCCATTATGGGACAAGCCATCCCAAAATTTGTAATGATACATAGTGACAACCAGGCTACTTTATATTCGGTAGCAAGTAAGACTTACAATGGTAAGCAACGACATCTTAGTACGAGACATCGGTCTATTCGGGGATTACTTAAGCAAGGAGTAATCACGATTGACTATGTAGAGTCAAAAAGCAATCTAGCGAGATCATTTCACAAAAGAATTTTGCTAGAGAGATGATTGCAATAACATCGAAAGGAATGGGATTAAGGTCTATGAAACATTAGTTAGCTTTAACGGGAACCACTACTCATGTTTTGAAAAATGAACGAGTTCAAAGGGTACAAACAAGTTAAAGTCTAACTAGATCGACACTGTTAGAGTATTTAATAGATCCCATTCATAAAATCTCTAGTGTGAGTAATTCTTGCATGGTAAAGGTTGAAATTAGTTCTTAATAAGTTCTGTCATTGGGAAAAGCTGACTCGCGGTATCACTTTAAAAGAACTTACCTATGTGAGTATGAAAGTCGGGCCGCTTTCTATGAGATTTAGACCGTTTCTAAAGCATTCATGAATCTCGGGATGTACGCATGGCCATTAATTCGTTGGAATGAAGAGACAACATTTTAACGGAATAGTATGTGTGATAACTCCGGTAACATCATGATATGGTCCTTGGTTCAAGATTTATTCACCATAGCGCCACGATGTGACTTTGAGTTGTTTACACTAAGTGGAAGTTCAAAGCCAAAAGCTACTTTCATTTATGTATGATTTTCTACGATGATGCTTAGTCCGTGTACGCATGAACTACGGTGGCTCGATCCCCAAAAGGGTACGTAGGCGGTCACTTAGGTGATGCGGCCGTTTTTTACATACAAACTTTTTTTTTTTGTGAAAAAATAGGGGGAAATGTTGGATATTTTATTCACAAAGTACTGTTTTATTTTTATTTTCGTTTTGAATGTGTTGTTGCACACGAGTGCGACGGTGTCGCCGAAAAGAAACGGGGTTCGACCTAAAAAAACCTATGCGAATGACACACCATTTCGTAGAAGGGTTTTGTCATTGGGACACACCATTTCGGTGGTGCATGTTCAATGGGACACACCACTTCGGTGGTGCATGTTCATTGGGACACATCATTTGAAGACGAACGATATGTTCTTTCGTGAAGAGGTACAATGTCTTTTCGTTGTCTATATATAGAGAGACATCGGCATTCGGTGTGAGATAACACGAAGTTTTTTGTCATAAGCATCATCAACACAAAAATGTATGGTGTCTCTAAGTTGTACTCCATTGAATCTGAGAGAGATCTAAAACATCTCTTTAAAGAAACGATTTATACGTGCCTTGGAGATCATTCAATTCTTTTGTTTTATCACGTTTTTCTAACACCTACGTCTTTATCTACAATATTGATAAGAACGAGATAGAAAAACAAACTATAGTGCTCATAGAGTCTTAGTCTATACCTTTCATAAATACCACTAGGCGATGGATTCAACGGCTTATATAGGCTAGACTAGGGACCTAAGTGCAAGTTTGTAACCGTAGTTAATTTCCACCCATCAAGGAAATTATATTTAACTCACGTTTAATAAACCAATGTGTAACCGATTTAATGCATTAATGAGAGAACATATGTATTAATGGGAGATAATGTAGACATTAATGACGGATCATAAGACCGGGCAATAAATAATGTCTAATTAATAACCATAATAAATTATTGTTAATTAAAACGTTATCTTAGATTAGACATTTCTTACATTCTCCCACTTGGCCCGATAGTTCGGCTAATACACATAATGACCAACATTTGCATGCACCGTATGTCACTTAAAACAAAAATGGTTTATTTCCACAAGACTTCAACCAGAAAATGTAAATACATGGACAATGGCGGTCCAGCTCATAATTAAACTCTCCCTTCCATCATCACAATGTATAACACTCTCTAATCAAGTCAAACGATATGAATGACACCAATATTAGGGCAAGCTAAATGTCATTATGGGTCCAACATATCCAAATGGACTCCCGATATGCATGATGCGCGCACGTCATGCCAAGCAACATCATCATGATGTTTCAAAGACAAAATTCAGAGAACATAAGCGTACTAACTTTATGTGTCAATAAGTCTTATATGATCCCAAACGATTGTGAAACACAATAAGTGGCAAAATATTCCACAATCTATAACTCCATAACGATATACTTATTCGACATGCGCTTAAGCTAGCATCGTCTCGACATAATGTCCTCAAATGTCGATATACATATGTCGACTCCAAATTGCATTGTTCTCGAAAAAATACAATGCGGTCGAATATACATGAAATTGGCCAATACGCGGTATCGACGGCCCTAAAGTTTAGTGGCCAAACTCAGTGCATGTGATTTAACTTCATAGCATAATTGGTTGTTCAAATATGAGCCACAACATTAATCTCACAAAAGTGTCGAAGTCTTACGAGATAAATTAATCATTATTAGTCAAATATCTCGATGAATCTCTAATACCACTATGAGACTCATCCACAATCTCCGCACAACTTTTGGACACGTAAGGTAGCTCAAAATTCTCAAAAGTAACGTCACCAATGTATAACCGGTACTCCCATTGATCTTGACCACCGTATAGGTGAGAAACCTATCAATATTAGGAGACAACTACAATGTGATATTATTACTTGCACACCTTAATCATTCATTTTTTATTAATACTTTTAAGATGCATGACACGTTATAAACGGCCTTTATACCAAAACATAAATCAAAATTAAATTATTTATGTATGTCATGTTCACAAATATCATTATACTAATCAAAATGTCTCAACACTATTTATATAGTGAAATTCTCATTGATAAGTCAAGCAAAAAAAAACTCATTCACTATATAAGTCTCATATGATTTTGGAAAATCATCGGTGACACCAATAGAGACTTTAAGAAATAAGGAACGAGCAAAATGACCTTGTTCAAAAAGAGAATAATTCTTATTTCAATGACTACGCATAATGAACATATGACATATTTATAACACACAATTGAACCACCTTAATGTCAAACCATAAGGTTAGACTATGCATTGCTAGGAAAATAATTCTTGAGAACAGTCCCACTGTTTATTAAAATACTTAATTAGTGGGTACAAACACAAGAAAACTTAATATGATATATTCGAGCGCATTTTATTTTTCGAGAACAATGCAATTTGGAGTCGACATATGTATATCGACGACCTAAAGTTTAGTGGCCAAACTCAATGCACTGTGATTTAACTTCATGGCATAATTGGTTGTACAAATATGAGCCACAACATTAATCTCACAAAAGTGTCGAAGTCTTACGAGATAAATTAATCATTATTAGTCAAATATCTCGATGAATCTCTAATACCTTATGAAACTCATCCAAAATCTCCGCACAACTTTTGGACACATAAGGTAGCTCAAAATTCTCAAAAGTAACGTCACCAATGTATAACCGGTACTCCCACTAGTCTTGACCACCGTATAGTGAAAAACCTATCAATATTATAAGACACTACAATGTGACATTATTACTTGCACACCTTAATCATTCATTTTTTATTAATACTTTAAGATGACACGTTATATACTTGCCTTTAATGTGGTTCAAAATATACCAAAACATAAATCAAAATTAAATTATTTATGTATGTCGTGTTCACAAATATCATTATACTAATCAAAATGTCTCAACACTATTTATATAGTGAAATTCCCATTGATAAGTCAAGCCAAAAAAAACTCATTCACTATATAAGTCTCATATGATTTTGGAAAATCATCGGTGACACCAATTGAGACTTTAGAAATAAAGGAATGAGCAAAATGACCTTATCCAAAAAAAGAATAATTCTTATTTCAATAACTACGCATAATGAACATATGACATATTTATAACACACAATTGAACCACCTTAATGTCAAACCATAAGGTTAGACTATGAATTGCTAGGAAAATAATTATTGAGAACACTCACACTGTTTGTTAAAATACTTGATTAGTGGGTACAAACATAAGAAAACTTAATATGATTTAATCAAATAATTGATCAATGTTCAATTGATTTTTTCTATATATACAATTAAAAAGCTAAAATCAAAATCAATTTGAACATCCAAAATGGAAATCATAACACATTTCCTACGATCAACTATTAATTTAATCACTCTCACTTGTGTTATGTTTCTCAAGAGACAAAACAATTTTCTAGCCTCCGTCAATTTAAAGTGTACATCAAAATATACATTACTCAAGAGTTAACACAAATGTCTATGTATTTGGACCATATCAATGTGCATCCAAACACTTACAGGTTATACCCATAATTTAATGATGACAGCCTAAACGTGCAACATTCAATAAATAGCTCAATTTGTATCGATATATTGTCAGATGACAATTACAAAATGAACCTCATAAAGGTTACACAATGGCCTACCAGACTTTAACTCATACCAAATGATATATACTTTGAGCCCCTGTCAACATTGTACACCCTTATTTGGAGAAGTCGTGTCAACCTTACAAACTTCAACAATATCAATTAAGGATATAAATGTAACTAAAAAAATGAGACAAAAAAAAATCTCATATCATTCGAAAAGGACATGTCTACCATATGTATATATCTCGGTAAATTTGTACACACTCACATCAATCATGTAATCTATTTATCCTATAGATAAATGTGTGTAGTTAAACAAACTAAAAACATACCATAAGCTATGAAGCCCCAAATTGACCGATGTCAATTAATGAAGTAAATTCAAGACCTACCTTTGGACGAAGGCCGCACATCATGCATAGAATTTACTATCCAAATGATAAAACTAATAGATAAATTACGAAGAATAATCATCTATACCTTTGGACAAACGGGCTCCCGCTAAATATTTAATCTATCATTTTACCTCGATTAATCTTATAAATAGTCACCTCCGCTTCGGGGCCGGATAACCATCCATAAATTAATTGCCAAAAATAACAACAATGTAATCACAAATCAATATGTGATTGACATATGTCACTATTTGATCACTTACAATATATGATAAAATCTTATTCTCGTTGAACACTAAAGATGTTTTGGCTTTCTCATAAAACGAGAGAACCTTAATGTGACATAATGAAACTAAAAAACATAAAAATATATGCCACTATTGATCATCAAACTAAATATGACCAAATATCATACTCGTCGGACACTTGGGACGCTTTGGCTTTCGATGTAGCGTTGAACACCGGTTTGCGGTAACAGTGTCTATCTTGAGGATATAGGGCTGTGATGAATGATTTCAACGGTGAGGACACGGTGGTGATCAAGAAGTGTGGTGGCGGTTTAAGTGTTTGTGAAGAACAAGTAGATCAGTCGACAAATTGGCAGAGTTTTTGCTTGTATTAAATTAATAGCTTAAAGTTTTTTGAGGGAGAGATGGATCCCCCTTCTATTACAATGTGATCCTATATATATATAGGCTAAAAAAAGGTAAGTCGGTTTACTGTTCACCGATAAGACAACTAAGAGTACACAGCTAAGTTAAGCATGCATGCAATACAAGTGTCTTAGCCGGTTTGTAAAGTGTTGTCGGTTGGATTGGCCGGTGGACAAACATTGCGAGCGACGAGCGGCGGACTCGTCATTGCCTTGAGTATATTAGCTAGAATCACATGGAGAGAATGAGTCCGGCTTCTTGTTTGGCGGACACGATTTGGCTTGTAGCTAGCGGTTAGAAGAAGCTTGGGGGCGGCGGCCGGCGGGCGCGAGAAACCCATTATCTATGTTGATGGGCCAAGATTATTGGCCCATATGGTTGAACGGGGCCCCGTTCCAATCCGGGTATATCAATGGCCCCTGCTACTGTTGCTTGGCGGGTCCGCCAAGGCGGAGAGTAGAATTTTTGAAGAGGAACTTTAGGTGAATCTCCTTTGTAGTCGCTCGTGACGAGAGGATCGCCGATAATGCTCTATCGGGCTTGAATCGGTGTTGGTGAAAACCACTTAGATATAGGCTATGCATTTGTAGCGGACGGGCTTGATCGCCGATAATGTTCTATCGGGCTTGAATCGGTGTTAGTATCGCGTAGCGAAATTGCGATTATATCTTGTGCATTTGTAGCGGACGGGCTTGATCGCCGATAATGTTCTATCGGGCTTGAATCGGTGTTAGTATCGCGTAGCGAATTGCGATTATATCTTTGTGCATTTGTAGCGGACATGCTTGATCGCCGATAATGTTCTATCGGGCTCATTTAGGTGATCAAAGGTGCTTTATCATGATAATCCACAGCGGGCAATGATTGGTGTCAGCCGCTTGAATTAAGGTTGGGAGATAGTAATATGCGAAGCCATTTATTCGGCGGATAAGGCGATGGTCGTCGAAAGAGTTTTGAACGGTTGGAAAGTACAAACGGATGTATCGGTACACGGAACGTCACGTCGATCACGTGTCTTGTCACGGCGGTTGGGCCCGAACCGTCCACTTGCTACGATTGGCGGAGAAAAATTGGTAACCGTTCCGGTCATCATTACATTTGAATTTCGAATCCCAAACGTCGTTCCCCCTCAATTCTCCTCATAAATAGAGGAGTCACCCTCATCTTCTCCACTTTTCCCTCCTCTTCTCTTTGATAAAAATCTCCGGTCGATAAAGCAAGAAAATTCCGGCGATTGCAAGCAGGTTCCGTCGAGTGCTCGTTTCAGTAAAAGCTTAGCACTTTATCACCCCATTATCAATCAGGTATGAAATTTCACTCCTTTATTTGCTTTACGGATCGATTTATGCTTTTCATTACCGTACTGTTCTTGCTAGAGACATAAATGATGCGATTTAGCCTCTGTGATTCTTCTTTATTTGTTTTCTGATGAACACCATGAGCCCAGCCTGAGTTTTACGATTTTGTGCTTCTTTTTTCCCAGAAAAAACACCCAAATGCATGTATGTTTTGATTGCTAGTTCGATCGTTTGCTGGGTAGAAGTTTGAATGTGTGTTGCTTGAAGCCTTTTCTGGTTTGAATTTAGGGGTTTTATGAGAATTTGGGGGTTTTTCTGGGTAGATGTTTGGGGTTTTTCTATTTGCTAAGGAAGGTGGAAAGGGCGAGGTGTCGGGGTGTGATCGATTTCACCTCGACCCGATTTCCATATCCGGGTGACAAAGGCGATCCACCTTGCCCTTTTTCTTTCTTTTTCGGAATGTCGTCGAGTATACCCGGTCGGATGAAGAGGTCGGGGCTGCTTTGCGGGCTACGGGTCGGAGGAGGTGAGTATGGAGGACGCTAGTTCTAGCGGATACGAGGAGGAGATTCCAAACCACGGTCCCGTTAACATAGAATGCGGCCCGGAGGTATCAATTAGCGGTGAGGGCGGCTGGCGAGGTCGAGGGCGAAAACGACGATAATATAGTATTGAGCGGCCTTATTACCGGGATGGAGAAAGCAATCCACACCGGAGCCGCCAAACGTAGCGGCAAGCTCAAGGAAGCCGTGGAAGCTGCGTGATACCGGAGAAACCTAAAAAATCTCCAAAAGTCGTCGTTTCGAAGAAGAAGACCACAACCGCTGGTGAGCCCGAAAAGAAGAAGAGACCGCCCAAGAAAAGGTCTGCTGCTGTCGAGAATGAGCTCGCGGAGCAAAAGCGAGCGGATAGTGCTCTTATATCTCGATGGAAGGAGTTCAAAGATCGGGAAGACTATACCGTGGCCTTGGGGCGTATGATGTTTACGCGGACTACCGATTCGTCGGCATGGGCGCGACCAATGTATCGTGGGTTTGTGGTCGGGAACGACAAGATTATCTGTGGTTGCACTATGATCATTTTGCGGCCGGACTCGGACCTCCTTTGACCCGTTCTTTGTTACATTTATGGAAGAGTTGAAGGTGATGCCTTGCGACCTTAGTTTGGGAGTTGTTCGCGTGGTCATGTCCTTCGTCATAATCGATAGGTTGAGCGGGCGCGAACCGTCGATGCCGGTGCTTTTATATTTTTATAGCTTCTCTCGGAAGGGCGGCGCCGGCCAAATCCAACCGCGCGGTCGATCGAGTCATGGTCGGCCCCGTTTCTTGTTCGATCTCCACGATAAAGTGGCGGAATGGGACAAAAGATGCATGAAAGTGGAGTCCCGGATAGGGTGGCCGTTTGAGAAGCTAGCGGAGAATTCGGTCAAGCGAGCACTTGAACAAGATAAGAACTCAATTCGATGATGATGAGTTTATCTCCGAGGCGAAAGACGATGCGGGTTACACCCGCAAAAATGAGCCTCAAGCTAGGGCGTTTAGCTTGGAGATTGTTGCTAGACGTTGGCCGGCCCTATCTTAGACGAGGCCGGACTTTACCGGAGCCGGTGTCGGCCAACCCTTAGTTGTAGTCAACCCGTTGCCGACTCATCTGGCGTATGGCGAGTGTCATCATGGCGGGTTCATGCCTTCTCAATGTGAAATGCGGCGGTTATCCTAATATGCGAGCACCGAGTAGGACTTTTGTATTTTTACATAGCATGTTTCTTTTCATATCTTCTTGTCGCTAACAAACATTTGTTCTTCGCGAGGTACTATGGATAGATTAGTTCGACGCGGCCGGTGACGAAGAAAAAGACCGTCGACGAGGTGCGAGAGGGCCGGCGAGCTAAAGGGGATCAAAACATCCCTTCCCGCGGTCGACTTACGGACATCGGCGGCCGGAGCTTACGGGGCTAAGGTCGTGAAAGCATCCCGGCCACCGGTAGTAGAGAAAGCCGCGGCGGGCAAAACTATGAAGCGGACCACTACGATAAAGCCGCACGTGGGTGATAAGAAGAAGAGGGCTGCTTGTTGAAGAGATTGAGCCCAAGGGAGATGATAGCGGCGTGCGGGGAGGTCCCTCTCTCTTAAAAAATTCCGAGCGATAAAGGTAAAGAAAAGGTTGCGATCAAGGCAAACACAACGGGCGATGAGGTGGCATCTGTGGGCACAAAGATAGTGGTGCCTTTTCTTTGGAGTTCTTATTGGGCCTAGAGGTTGTCCCGCCGCCTGGTTGGATAAAGAGTTCATGCGGCAACAACCTCTCGACACCCCTTGAGCGCGGACAATCTCAAGGGGTATCGGCGATGTGCCCCCGGCGAGACATTTTAGATGGGGCATCCACTAGTGATATCCGGTGGAGATAGGCCGTGGGATAGCGGACGGGGTTGTTTTGGCGGATCGGTGCCCGTCCCCGCCGTGCCTTTCTTGGGAATATTGAAGATTTGTGGGGCTTATACGGCGCCACGGTGAGCATGGTAAACCTCGCTTTCTTGTTTTTGTTTTTCATTCTTTTTATTGTCGTTTTTCTCATATCAATATTGACTCCATTGTTTATTTTCTTCCCTTAGCTTGGCAGCGGCTTGGCACGGTTCGTCAATGATTATAGAAACACCATAGCTCGAGTGCCGATGTCGGAAAAGAGGCTGGTCGAAACCCGAGAAAGCCCTTGGTGCCGCAAATGCGGTGTACGCCGGTCTTCGTGGGCGATTAACCGGCTGGCGAGGCGGAGAATGAGAAGGCGAGAGCACGGCTTGCGAGGCTAACCGGTTAATGCAAAACTTATTGAGCGAGCAAGTCCGTTGATCAAACTATGGAGGAAATGAAGCGAGAAAGTATCGGAGGCTCAAGCTCGTTGGGAGGCCGAGCAAGCGGTGTGTGCGGACTGCGGAAACAACTTAAGGATGCGGGCTCGAGTGTTGAAGGTCGGATCGGGGCCGCTAATGATGATGGCTTTATGATGGGATACGACCAAGGGTTTTATCACGTCGCGAGGTGTGTTCGGCTCGTGACGGTGGTACCCCCGATCTTGATGTCTTAGAGGAGTGGATTCTCACCCATCCGCTTCTCCGATTATCTAAGAGAGTTTCATGATCGCATACCCTTTTCGATATTGAGCTTCGGCGCTATGTTCACGAGTGTGATCTGATTGGGTGGCCCTGCTTTGTGATTGAAGCGAATGCGAGGGAGCGTGTGCGTTTGGCTACGAAACGAGAGAGCGAGCCGGCGAAGGGTGAGCAAGGCGGGGAGAGCGAGCAAAGAGTTGAGCCGACGGTAGAGTCTGCGAGTACGAGACAAATGCCGATCAAATGCTACACCATTCTCTCCCGCGAAGAGAATGTCCATAATGAAGAGATGCGGCACGAGAATTCTTAAACTTGTGCTCCCTTTTTGTAAAACATTATTTTGATTTCGCATATGTACAACTCTTTTCCTTTCCGCATTTTTATCCGTACATTTGCTTTTTATAATAATAATTCCCAAGTTTGCTTTACGGCCGCTTGATATATGTTTGTTTTTGCTCGAAATTATTGTCTAACTTGAGTCCGATTATACGGTTATCCGGCCCCCTTGTTTTAGATAAGATTTCGGATCGAACTTGTGCGAACTCGGCTTTGAGATGTGCCCCCCTTTGCATCTTATACGAAATAATTTACTCATTGGATGCTCGTAGCCTCTTTAAATTTTCCCAAATATTGTCCCCGTTAATAAATATGAAGTCGATATTTTATCCGCGCATACTTATAATAATTTGTATAAAAAGAGAATGTTAAATCGGGCTTTATTAATTTCGACTCATCCCGCTTAGATGAGTAAAGATTACAAGCAAAATAAGAAAGCTTAACCACTCACGTTGTAAACGAGAGGATAGCCATAACCACAACCGATTTATTACATGTAGTACCTTTTGAGGTTGTCCGCATGCCAAGGTCTATTGAGTTCGTAGCCTTGATGATTTACGAGAACATAAGTCCACTTTTTGATCTCCCTTGCGACTTGATAAGGGCCTTCCCAATTCTTTGTTAGCTTCCACTTTATTGGGCTCCATACCCGTGGCCTTTACGTTTCGGAGAACAAAATCCCCGATTTTAAATGAGTGGTTGCGGATTCGCATGTCATGTTTTTGTTTAGCGATTTGCTTGTAGTTCGCGAGTCGATGGTATGTCGCTAGTCTCTTTTCCTCCAATAGATCCAAGTCGATTTGTCTGTTTAAAAGATTATCCGGCGGGTTATACAAAGCGACCTTGATGTTGGGTAGAGCCATTTCAAGCTGGAGTCATGGCCTCGATCCGTAAGTAAGAGCAAAAGGAGTTTCTCCTGTGGGTGTTTTGATAGTGGTGCGGAGTGCCCAAAGTATATTGGGTAACTCGTCCACCCACCCTCACTGCTTTTACTTTGTCGTCCACGCTCTTCTTCAACATTTTGATTATTTGTTTGTTGCCGGCCTCGGCTTGGCCGTTTCCGCGAGGATACGCTACGATGGCGCCGGTGTTTAACTTTGAATTCGTCGCAAAGATTTGAGAAGTCCTTCCTAAATTGTGGGCCGTGGTCCGATACTACGCCCGCGGGACGCAAAACGTGAAAAAATTTGATCGTGTAAGAAATAACCCGCCGCTTTTGCGGTTATCTTGACCATAGGCTTTGCTTCATCCACTTTGTAAAATAATCCACGGCTACTATGATAACTTTGCATCCGCCTCTTCCTGGTGGAAAAGGTCCGATAAGATCGAGTCCCCACATGTCGAAAGGCCGGGATGCGGTCACGATGCTACGTTCGACGGATGGTATCCGGGGAATGTCGAGTGTTTTTGACACTCTGGACATTCTCTTACCGACTTTTACGAGTCTTTAAGAATGGTTGGCCAATAATACCTGCGGTTATGACCTTGTGCCAAGGAACGGCTAGCGGGGTGGCCCCACACACTCGCTTGGTGAAGTTCGATAAGGATTGTTTTGCTCTCTTCCTCTCAAACACATCGTAAAAGAGGCCTAGTTGCGGACCTTCGTAGAGTATTCCATTGTTTATAATATACACAGGCCGCTCTTTTCTTAAGAGCACGAACTTTGTCCGCCCCTGCAGTAGTATGCACATTTCTATGTAAGCTTGAACCTCGTCAATCCAACATGTAGTTGGTCTTGGTGTGTCAATTTCCATGATTTGTGTTTCCTCGATAGTGGGTACGGCTAGATACTCAATCATTATCGAGGGATATGCAATTTCCTCTTTGAGTGATAGCTTGGAGAGATAGTCTGCTCGCTCGTTGTCCTCTCTTGGAATTCGATGAACTCGCAATAGTTAAAGTTGTTTTTTAGTCGTCGAACAATTTCACCATATTTCTCGAGTATACCACGGTGCGTGTCATAATCCCCGAGATTTGGTTGACGATGAGTTGGGAATCACAAAAGATTTCAACATTCTCCACGTTTAACTCTTTGGCTAATTTGAGCCCGGCAATTCTTGCTTCATACTCGGCTTGATTATTCGTGGCCGGAAATTCGAATCTCAAAGCTTTTTCGATTTCTTCCGTTGTTCCGGGCTCCAGTCAAGATTACTCCGGCCCCACAACCATTTCGATTAGATGCCCAATCCACATATAAATGCCAACATTGATTGGGCTTATTCTGGCGCGGCGGGCTCTGAGATAATGGCGAATCTGGTTGTGGCGAGTTTGAAACTTGTTTCTACAATAAAATCCGGTAATGCTTGACCATTGATAGCTTTTCTAGGTTGATATTGTATGTTGAATTCGATAACTTCAATAGCCCGTACGAGAAGTCGACCCGAGAGATCCGGCTTGTGCAATATCGACGCATTGGACTATCCGTTAACACAATTATTGTATGCGAAGTAAAGTAAGCCACGAGTTTGCGGGCGGCTACAACAAGCGAGTAGGCTAATTTTTCAATATTAAAATAGCGACTCTCCACCGGACCCGAGAGCCTTGCTTACATAATAGACGGGATTTTGGAGGGTTCCGGCCTCGCCCGGACAAGAACGGCGGCAACGGCCCGATCTGAAGCCGCCAAGTACAAGAACAAAATGTCTCCTCTACGGGGCTAACCAAAAGAGGTGGTTTCCCTAAATATTCCTTCGGTGCTTGGAACGCTGCGAACACACTGCGCTCGTGAGAAAGTTTTGTCGCCTCACGAGAATCTTGAAGAAAGGAAGACACTTCTCCGGCGACTTTGATATGAACCGACCTAACGCGATGATGCGGCCGTTAAGCCTCTGAACCTCTTTGATAGTTGTAGGTTCTTGCATGTCGATTAGGGCTGAATCTTTTACGGATTAGCCTCGATGCCCCGACGACTAACCATGAACCCCGAAATTTGCACACTTTGAACACCAAAAGTACATTTGGGTGGATTGAGTTTCATTGAGTGTTTTCGAACGTTGTCGAAGGTTTCTTGAAGGTCAACGGTGTGGCCGCTCTCGGCGGATTTGACTACCATATCATCAATGTAAGCCTCCATGTTTCTTCTGTCTGCGAAATTTGAAGACCTTGTTAACCATTCGTTGATAAGTCGACCCCGCATTCTTTAGCCCGAATGGCATCATCTCGTAATAATATAACCCTCCGGCGGCTAC
The DNA here is from genome assembly GCA_036785695.1 of Gentiana straminea. Lineage (NCBI taxonomy): Eukaryota > Viridiplantae > Streptophyta > Magnoliopsida > Gentianales > Gentianaceae > Gentiana > Gentiana straminea. The sequence continues at coordinate 15,839 of JAVUPR010000417.1, read as the reverse complement.
GAAAGCCGTTTTCTCCTTGTCGGACTCGGCCATTCGTACTTGATGATACCCGGAATATGCATCCAAGAAACTTAATACTTCAAAGCCGAGAGATAGAGTCTACTAACCGATCAATTCGTGGAAGATGATAAGGATCTTTGGGGCAAGCTTTATTGATATCCGTGAAGTCGACGCACATTCTCCACTTGCCATTGTGCTTTTTTACCATAACCACATTTGCTAGCCAAGATGGGTAGGCGAGCTCTTTTATTATCCCCGCACCTTTGTAAGAGCTTTTCAACCTCGACTTTTACCGCCGCTTCCTTTTCAGCTGAAAACTGGCGTGCTCGTTGTTGTATCGGCTTGAAGGTGGAGTCGACGTTAAGGCGATGGAGGGCGACGTCTGCCTCGACCCCTCTCATGTCCGTGACTTCCCAAGCAAAAGTGCTCAAATTATTTTTGAGTAATTTTACCAACTTTTCTCTTTCACAAGAACTCAGCCGAGCTCCAATTTTAACTTTCGATCGGGATATTTATCGTTGATGATCACCTCTGATAACTCATCCTCTGTGTAAAATCGGGTTCATCTCGACTTGCAATGTTTCGCATTCCACTTTAGCGGCGTACGTTGGACGGCGACCACGATCATGTCAATGTTTTCCATGTGCGGGGGTTGCTCGATTCGTGCTTTCTTGTTCCACTGTTCTCATCTCGTGTATGTATGTTAGGACGGTTGCGAGGCTCGGCCGATCGACGTTCCGATCCTGTCCCCAACATAAAACTTATCCCTCGATGCGGAATGGAAGTTACCATTTGAAATTGTTTCGAGAGCGGGTGTCCCGATTATCATGTTATAATTGGATGAAGATCAACTTACTAAAAACATCACCTTTTACGTGCGAAATGGCGCATAATCTCCCATACTGTACATCCAAGTCGATGGCCCCGCTTGACTTGTATTTTGTGGTTCGTAAATCCTTCAAGGGTGCCATTGTGCGGCCTCAAATTGGAATCGGCGAACCCCGATTCTTTAAAGCGAGTTGTAGTACAAAATGTCGCGGCAAGCTCCTGTATCCACCATTACCACTGTTGACACGAGCCCGATTGATGACCGAAATGCATAAGCACGTGTCCTCTGTGTTGATCGAAGTCACTAGCTCACTTCGAGTAAAGGCCGAGAGGTTGCTCATTTCCTCGCAAAACTATAGGCTTCTCCACATGTTTGTTAATGGAGCCGATGCGATTCTTAATCGATTGTTCTTTGGGGAGGAGGCTCGGTTATCATTACGATGTTTACGTCGAGCTGGCGAGCTTGCGATTCCTCTGTCCGGACCACTAACATCTAGTTTGAGATGATCATGGTGTCCGCGGGCAAGTAATTTTTCTATTGCTCGCTTAAGCTGAATGCACTCGTCGGTAGTGTGACCACTTATCTCTGTGATAGCCGTAATATTTAGATGCATCGCGACGTGTGTCGGGGACCATCGGGTATGGTTCGGGTATTTCGTCCCTTATTTCATTTAATACACGAGAATAGGAAATTCGAGCGGCGTGAAGTGCTCTTCCTTAAATCTTTCGGGTTTCTTGATTTCCCGATACGCACGGCGGGTATCTCTTGGCGGGCTACGCTCGGCCCTCTGTTTGCCTTTCTTGGACGAAGGCACTCCTTCGTTTCCCGCGGTTGCAATGTACTTCCTAGTTGAGCTCAACATCTCTTGTAAGTTCGGCGATGGCGACAAAGCGAAATAAGATTTCAAATACCCCGGCTTCAACCATTTGTTTCGAAGCTAGTCATGACAACGTTATCTGCTATGCCCCTGGTTAGCTCATACACTTTATAAAACCGCTCATAATAGCTTGCGGGTGGCCTCGTTGTCGCCTTGTCGGACCTCATGCGGGTCAATGTGTGTCTTTTTAGGTCCTCCCGCCGACCTAAATTCAGCTATAAATTTGTTGATCGAGATCATCCCGGCGATAATATCGAACCGGGAGGAAGAGCTGCGGATCCAAGATGCCGCCCATCTTGCATTGATCCCACAAATGCTATACACCAAGCCTCGTCGCTAGAGGTACATAAGCGGTGTACGCTTTGGAAAGGCGACGGCCGATCCGGTGGATCTGTGGCTCCCGTGGTAGTTAATGAAATTGGGGTAGTGAGTCCCCCTCTTGGTGCGGCCTTCAATATACTCGGATGGAGCACACTCGTTCCCCGTGTCGGAACCACCTTAACACTCTTTGTACCCTTCCGGCTCCTCTGTCTGTTTTTTCATGATGCCCGTTTCTACACGAGTTTGGGGAATTGGCGGGAACGCCATATGTCCTCCACGATCTTGCGAGTCCCCGTGTCCTACTGTGCGAGTGCGGACTGTCTAGGATTCTTTGGTCGCCACTGGGCTGCACCGCGGTCGTCGACCACGGGCCCCGACCGACCAAAAGGCGATCTCTGTCTCCCGCTTGGATGCGAGGTCGCATGGGCGCTTTCTTCCATTTCGATCGTTGAGATTGAACGGTTTTTGGAGGAATGAAAGTTGGTTGTAGCTCGTTTTGTGTGGGTTGAGGAGGGTTGAATTTGCGGATAGGTGGGGTGGTAATCCTTCGACAATTAGTAATGCATTTCCGGTTCGCATTTCCTACGTATTCCGTGTGTGCACAGGAGAGCTATTACATATGCATGCTTGCGTGGGGGAGCTTCCCTGTTGTAATAGCCTCGTGTTCGTTATTTGGGTTAGATGTCCCGGCGATTCCTTTTCCTTTGTTTTTCCTCGCGCCTCCTCATGTATTTCGCGGGCTTTAGTTCTTTCCCGTATATATGCTCGCATGACGGTCGTGAGGGCGGGGTTGACGTACGCCCCGTCGACCGGCGTGACCCCCCGGCTAGCCTCTCCACGCGGCGTGCTCGCTCCACGTGTCGGGCGGCGATTGTGGCTTAGTCGGTGTTCTTTGGGTTCAAGTTTTTCCCGCCGGCCATTACTTATGATTTTTGTGGGTATTTACGGTTCGGTATATCGAGGTAAAAAGTGTTTGCGTTTTCCTGGCGGCTTATAGCAAAAATGAACAAACTTTCTTTACTTGAAGATGCGAAACCGCCAAAGAGGGTGTATAAACCAACCTGGATATTTAAAGATGGACTCAAGCATGAGTATGCGATGAAGTTGGTGATCTCTTGTGTAAGTCATTGAGATGAGGAGAGCATCGATTTACGGGTTGTTTTATCAAAAAGATCAAAGCTTTAGTTACCGACGAGGCGATGATAATGATCCTCATCGCACGAGACACCGTGAAATTGTCCTTGTGGTGGAGTGAGTGATCTCAAAAGCCGAATGATGATGAGTTTCCCGGTAACGGAGCCAGGCGATGTAGCGTTGAACACCGGATTTGCGGTAACGAGTGTCTATCTTGAGGATATAGAGGCTGTGATGAATGATTTCAACGGTGAGGACACGGTGGTGATCAAGAAGTGTGGTGGCGGTTTAAGTGTTTGTGAAGAACAAGTAGATCGGTCGACAAATTGGCGAGTTTTTGCTTGTATTAGATTAATAGCTTAAAGTTTTTGAGGGAGAGATGGATCCCTTTTATTACAATGTGATCACATATATATAGGCTAAAAAAAAGGTAAATCGGTTTCTTGTTCACCGATAAGACAACTAAGAGTACACGGCTAAGTTAAGCATGCATGCAATACAAGTGTCTTAGCCGGTTGTGTAAAGTGTTGTCGATTGGATTGGCCGAGTTTGGACAAACATGGCGAGCGGCGAGCGGCGGACTCGTACGTGCCTTGAGTATATTAGCTAGAATCACATGGAGAGAATGAGTCCGGCTTCTTGTTTGGCGGACACGATTTGGCTTGTAGCTAGCGGTTAGAAGAAGCTTGGGGGCGGCGGCCGGCGGGCGCGAAACCCCGTTATCTCATGTTGATGGGCCAAGATTATTGGCCCAATATGGTTGAATAGGGCCCACAATTCAATCCGGGTATATCACTTTCTGAGTGTTTGACCTAGTATCATCATGTGACATGATACCCAAAATCATCACGATAGACGAATTAAAATGCTCAATTATCATTTTCAATCGAGTTTGACAATTATACGTGCCCAAGGCATCATTATAACATTCAAATGTCAATAACATATTTTTTTTAATCAACTAAACTACATGTGATTAAAACCTTAATGCATCCAAATGTCGGATTGCTTTAGCTAGACATAACATTTGATACTATAATCAAAATATTGACATTATCTAAAATATACAAATGCCAACAAAATGTTATAAGTACATTTCAACCACTCATCAAGATGAATCAAAAGTAATGTCACTACATAATCACTAACAAATTGTAATTAAGTTATATGCTTATCGAATACTTAAGATGCTTTGGTTTTCTAAATGTAAGATAGAGTACCCTTTATGTGACATAATTCTAATAAACGAGGTCCAAAAATACATGTCTATTGCCACACAAATATATTGCAATGTAAATATGTCATAATTAAATCGCTAATTATAATACGATCAATTATTATTTATCGGTTATATGAGTTGCTTTGTGATGCGCGAGAAAATGGGTGTGCCCGCGTGGCGCCTCTTTGGTGGCTCGACACTTGACACGAGAGAGATAAACTACTTTTGTCTCCACAGATCCGAGCCCGGGGGCTCGTCCACCCACTTTGCCACCTCGGTTCCCGTACGCCCGACCTCGTGGGGTCGGACCCTCGGTCTGGCGAGGCCAAGGAGTCGTGCATCGGACTACGGTCGACCGAGTTGTAATCTCCGCCGATCTCTGGACCGGTCCGGATCTAGGCACATAATTTTGTGGTAGGAGTTTGGGCTGCTTCTCCCGATCTCTGGGAGTCGACTCTGTCTGTCCCGAGCCTTGCTCATCCCAAACCTTATTCCTCACGTGGACAATAACCGGATAACTATCGTATTATCCTTCCCAATAAAGTCTCGAATCTTTACCGATTAATGCTAATATTTGAATACCATAATTATCTCCTATAATCAAGGAGATCCATTAATCATAATCTTTTCCTTAGGGAGCACGTCAATCGGTGTCATTCATTAGCACGCCACTTTAAACCACAGGGCCTAAGCCCGTCTATATAAACTTCACTAAGGAACTACGGAGACTTGATTCCAATTCAATAATTGGATACGTAGAGCGACTTGATAACCTTCGAGTGCGGTCTAAATCACCCCTAAACAACCCCTCATTATAATCTTCATATTACGGAGTTTTCCCCGGGCTATCGCGGGAGTAAGAACGCACAAATTAGAAGGAGACGATTTTTGGATCGTCACTTTGGCTAAACTCAAACAATTGATAAAGCCATAAGACATATTACATAATGTTGCACATTATCCATTCATAAAGGCAATTTCTATATGACACGCCGTAACTTCATATGCTCCGACTATTATGGATTCTTCACAAATATGTGATTGATATGTACCAAACCACCATAAAACTATTGTTTCTTAACATCATAATAACTCAAACTTGTTTTGGGGTTTATCTTCCGGACAATACTCGTACTTGATGACATAGATGAGGTTATCAGCCATCACATGCATTGTACGCACACAACATAAAAGCCGATTAAACCTCTGGCTATCAAAAACACAAAATACAAAAGCAATATGTATCCCTTTAAAACTCGTCATGGTGATAAACAAAAAACAATATTCACCCATCAAAGCCCAAATACAATCCATTGATCTCTTGGGTATATAGGTGATCCACCAAATCGCATAAACGTAATTGCGATTTGTTATACAATTCGAAGAATACAACCGATCGAATTGTTCACATTTATTGAATAATTCTAATAACAACACAATCTAATAACATGAATATTAGGTCTAGCTTGATACCACATGAAAGATTCTCTATATTAGAGTACCACAATATAGACATCGGAAATAAGTCGGGAACATACCTAGCTATATTCATTGTTATTAAGATTACCGTGTAGAAAACCATCAAGAATAGCTTGATCTCATAGTTGATATTACCTCCGTCTTTATCTACAATATTGATAAGAACAGATAGACAAACAAACTATAGTACTCATAGAGTCTTCTAGTCTATACAAATACACTTGAAGCGATGGTATCGCGAGGAGCATATAGGTTAGGCTAGGGACCATGAAAGTCCAAGTTTGTAATCAAGAAAATTATATTTAAGTCACGTTTAATAAACTAATGTGTAACCGATTTAATGCATTAATGGGGGATAACATATGTATTAATGGGAGATAATGTCCACATTAATGACAGATCATAAGATCGGGCCATAAATAATAATGTCTAATTAATAACCATAATAAATTATTGTTCATTTAAACGTTATCTTAGATTAGACATTCCTTACATTAATAACAATATAACACTTACATACCTTTATTTATTGATGATTGTTGAATTGTTTTAGAATCCAATGGTACTATATTATTACATTGCTTTATAAGTGATTAATTTGGAGTAAGATGGAAAAAAGTGTCAAAATATAATTCTTTAGGCACATAATATCCTCTTCATCCTCTTTAATTTCTCTCGATATATATCCCCTATAATAAAAACTCTGCTTCATTATTGCCAAATATATGCTATGATTGCAAATCAGATCGACATAACCTTGGACTAGCTAAAAACAAGCTTAAGAGTTAGGTGGAACTAATTAATCAAATGGGCCAAATTGCAATTAAAAACATGCAAGTAGATAATAAATTATTGTTTAGGTAGAAAGTAAACAATAATGGTGGGTCCCTCGGATTTATGCATAGATTGAGGGAAGTTAATGGTGTTATTATGTCCGTAGACTCGAGTTGATTGGTTGTACTTTTTTGATAATCAAGAAAGTTTTATAAAGTTGTCTATGAAGATAACATGTTCGATTCCCACTGTTTTAAAGAGTTCGATCAGTTAGATTTTACGTTTGAGTAAGGAATCGGAATTTGCGTACAACGTCCAATAAATTTCGGATTAGCGAGGGTCGGTGGAATCACTCATCATGAAACACATCTTTAAATATACTACTTCCATCATAAAAATTGTTCGACTTTTTGTGGTCGCAGTAATATTAAGAAAATAATTAATGTGTTGCTTGCTTTAAGTAGTGATATACGTATATGTACTTTCATCAAATAATAAATCTTTTCTTTTGGAATATGAAATGAATATATAAACGTTAAATGTTATGATAAGATATGTTTGAAAAAAAGTGAATTAAATGATGAATTGACATTTTTGTTGAATGATAATTTTAAAAAAGTGGATATTTTTTATGGGACGGAGGTAGTATGTCGAATAATCAGAGGTCGGATTGATAGATCGTATTTGTGATATTCGTTATCACATGTGACATGTCGATGTTCTGATATATTTATAAACGACGAATGATAATAGCAATATTTATTTGAGGGCAGGAAAAAGTGCTCCTGAAATCATGGATCGTCATTTGTCGGGCCTAGCAAATTGTTGATAAAAAGATGCCATACTTGTGTTCAAGTTTAAAAAGTGAACACGTCTACTATTCTTTTTATGTTATTTTTTGCAAATTAAATTAGTCATATATAATTAGGTAACAAGTAGATATATTTTCTTCTTCTTGGGGTGCAATTATCTTAGTCTTTCTATGTACGTAATATCTACTACATTAATTCAAAAGGTGGAGAAATGTAATCGATACATAAAGTTCAAACATATAATAAATTTGATAATTTGTATTGAATGTTTTACGTCAAACAATGATGATCAATCGATCTAACTAGTTACCGTGTTAATTTAGCACTGCAGGTCATAAAAGTGTTTATTTTTTGTGGTACATGAATCGAAAAGCAATTAATATGTTGTATTTTAAATAGTAATGGATATATATACCAATGCTCATAAAAATAAATTATCAAAATAAATGCTTTTACGGAATATCGAATGAATATATAAGCATTAAATGTTATGGTAGGTATATGTTTGGAAAAATTGCGCTAAATGATGTTTGTTTTTTAAATGGGCGCGCATTTATAGAACGATTTATTTTTAAAAAATAAACGAGCTTTTTATGGGACGGACGGACGTAGTTATTAACTTAAGTAACACCAACTTTGAAACTAAGTTTTAAATCGTTACGAGATAGTCTCAAAGATGATTAGGGTTCGACGAGGACGTCGGCTCCTTCGAGAATATGGTATATATATATATATATATATATATATATATAGTATAATACAACGTAACGATTATACACACAAGTTCGAGGCGTTACGTTCTCGGTATAAAGTGTTGTAAATATTATTTATGAAACAAATAAAAAGATAAGATTCTCCTATGTTACTCTTCTTTCTATTTTTTTTATTTTTTTTTCTTGAGGGAAACAGTTTTTTATTAATCGACGTACGCGACGCAGCTATAAACGTCTTGTCCCGGAGAGCGAGCGCCTCAAGATGTCCGAGTAACGGACAAAGCAGTATGCAGGCGCGGGGGCGAGGCACATTTTTTATACGCCGAATAAATGAAAAGGAAAGTGATAAAAAAAAAAAACGGTAAAATGACGAAACGGTCGTATAAACGAGCCAGAGAAGCGGCGGCAGATCCTCCAGCGAGGTCGTTGCGGACGTAGAACGCGAGGGCAGACGATCGGCTACTCCCGCTTTCGTAATACGAATCCCCAAGTGTCTCGCCTCTTCGATGCGAAAAAAATGACGCCCCAGGATTCACGTCTTTCCGATTAGATTTACAGAAGATAAAGTGATACGCAAAGTTATGGAGGACTGCTCCTATGTGACTTTCTTCTTAATATACTTTTTGTAGACATTCAAATTGATAACGACATGATGACAAAACGGGCTGAATTATTTTATAGAAGTTTTTTGAAGTAATTCTTCTTTTATTTGTTTGACTTTTACAAATAATATAAGGACTCATCACCATTTGTCCCTATAATTATTGGAGATTGCCGACCTCTAAATAAATTATTAACATCTTTTGTGTTTACACATTATATAAAAAAAAGGTACCCATTTAGACATTAATAAATTAAAATTTCTATGGCATTATATATCTCATATACTATAGTTTTTGCCTTAGGATTTTGGTACAAACATTTCCCTAAAGTTTAAAAATTCTATGTAATATAATACCACATGCTGGTATTGCTGGAAGATTATATAAGCACTTTGGTGACATCCAAATCCCACCATTTTTATGCGCGAGGGCCAGAAATTACGTGTTTAGCAGCAAAAAAATCGTGTAGATCGATTTCGATACGAAACGATAATAATATGAAATATATCTAACGTAAATGAATTTGAATTTTGTATCTATGAATTTTAGAACGCGATGTTAAAATATAATATTTTGTAAGTTTGTTTTCAAAAAGAAAAAAAAAAGCTTCGACGAGTAAAAAGCCGCTTTTTCGACGAAGTCGGCTGAGGCCAAAACTTCCAAGGCGGCCCGAATGTGGCGTGACTGATGGTTGTAGTGTGAGGCTAGAAGTAAGTTTAAGCTAGGAGTTATATGGTAAAAATGATCGGGGATAAAAGTATGTCGGGGTAGAGTAGGGTAATGTGTTTTAGCGAAGGGTGATCGAAGGTGCGGTGGTGGTGGGTTCAGACCGCGTGGTATGATGGTAGTGAGCCAGTGAGGTAGTACATGCAACATGGGGTGCAGTAGCTAGGGTGGGTTGTGGTAGGTAACATAGAGCTTTTTGTCAGTTATTAATATTATTACACAAGTTTCTTCGGTAATATAAGTTTATTTTTTTCATTTCATTGTAATGACATTTCATTGAATTACAGAAAGCCATGCTCAAACAATATAGAAAGATGAAATATTATTCAGTTATATTAGACGACCTCGAAGTGATGATGATTAGCTGCGCTAATCCACATACTGCCATTCCTAAAAGCCATTTGTTCAAGTGCAACTTAAACTCAAATGATCTTCATCTTTTTCAATATAATTATAAAAAAAAAGCTTTATTAATTTTAAAATAATACAAAAAAAAAAAAAAAGGAACAAGATGATAGTCCTTTCATGTGCTTAAGTGGGGTTGATCACATGGGCTGATACCTTTGATTAATTTGCTTTAATTTTGTTATCCAATGTTCTTTAATTAATTGTCTAATGAATAAATTCTTGTAAATTCGTTTTTTTTTCTTTTACTTTCTTAAAGTTTCGGTATCCATGCAAAAACGTGATACGTCATTAATACGGATTCGGTTCGGGTCGATGCGTAGATCGAGTCGGCTCTTCTTCCGTAAGAGTAAGTGTCGAAGCTCTTTGATATAATGGCACCAGTATAGTACGGAGAAAAGTCGAGCCAGACATAGGTGGCCTCCTTAAGTATTGCCAAATTCTTTGCAACGCGTAAATTCGTATTTTAAATAAAAAAATGCTGATGATTTTTATGGATCTAAATAACTTAAATCTTTATTTAAAGCAATTTGCTCGTTGGTAATCATGATAACTCACTATGAAGCACTACTATAGAGGTGAGATAATCAAATCCAACTCTAGATAGTCTAACATTTTTAAAATGGCCAGGTTGCATGTATGTCTTAAATAAATAAGTAAAAACTAGACACAACCAATCAAAATATACTAATCCATATGTTTCTTTTGCCTTTTTCTATAAGCAAAGCTTCCATTTCTAAAAATATAAAATAAAAGAGAAAATTCTAGATTTATGTTTTTGCCTTAATTATGAAATGAAACTCCATGTATTAGATGCTTTTTAATTGTCCTCCTCTTTGTTTTATCAATTGGTTTGAAGTGGTAATTAAGGACGCGCATCATCATCTTTAGTCTTCAATAGGATTCTTACAAGAGAATGATTGCGCGTGACGTTTTATATTCGTAGTTGGGCCATGCATATTTTGTAAGGATTTCAAGCTTTGTTTCGTCGGTCGGATGACATACATCACAAAGTCTTGTCTTATGCGTATTTGTCTCGCGACTTACGCCTATTTTGCGTCTTGCCGTTTTTTGTTTTGTTAAACGTTCGAGGTAATGTCTTGTTGCTTTTAGCCGAGACGTGGTGTCGCCTTAGCCAGGGAGCCCCATTTAAGTGTACTGATCCCGCCCGATGTAGTCTCCGCGACGCTTGCGGATTTGCGCTAATAAAATTTATTGGTTTCTCAAAAATAAGTTGATTTAGCATACTACTCCGCATATAGTATGTTTTCGTTTTTCTATTATACAGTTTTAGGAAATAAATAAATATCCTAAATACTAATGATAAAAGTTTAAAATAGCATTTGAAGCATTATTTATTAGCTATCCACCCATTATTTTATGTCATGAAAATGGCTGAATGTACCCGCCCTCCCCCTCCCCCCTTATTGCTCCATTTTTCTACCCACTCAATCCCATTTGTTTTCTACACACTTTTATGGTAGGTTTTTTCATTTCTTGGGCATTCATTTCTACAGTATATTACAATGAAAAAGACCATACAATTTATTTAATTAATTTCATGCTTTTTTGTTTTTTGCTAGCAAAATAAATGTACTTTATTTCACCTTGTTTCCTGTTCTCTTATTTTTTATTTTTTTGAGCTAAGTTTTCCTTGTTCTCTATTACTCTCTCTTGTTTATGGCAGGACTAGGCTTAGGTTCCACGCTTCTCGTTTTCTTCCTCAACTTCCCCCGGCGTCACTTGTGGTCTGATCTACGTCTTGCGGCAACAGCAGCCACCGGATTCCGAAGACCGACACTACTCTGGTGAAAATGAGGACAGCCCCGCGTGGCAATCCGAACACGAGTTCTGGTGGTGGTGATGTGGGTGTTGGTGGGCGTCGACGAGGCCGACCACGCCGGTTCAAAAAACAAGCCTAAACCGCCGCGTTCCTTCTGCGCCCCGAGAGAGCGCAAAACCGCTCCGGGCACATATGTCGGAAGTGAGCACCGGTTGTGATGTTTTCGAATCGGTTTGCTACGTATGTAGGAACAAAGGCAAAGAGGGATATGTATATTAAGTGGAAGTGGTACGGTTAATAATGTGAGCTTGAGTCAGCCGGCTTCAGCCGGTTCGGTTGTGACGTTACACGGCCGGAACAGAGGTATTATCGTTAATCGGTTCGTTCTTGCCGCCAAGCTCCGCCCGGCGCGACGAGGTGCTGACTATATATTTAGCTGGTGGACAAGGGCAAGTAGTTGGTGGAAATGTTGTTGAAGCTTGGATTGCATCTGGACCGGTTATTGTTATGGCTATACAAACACTAATGTTGCTTATGAGAGAACTCCCATTGGATGAAGGTAGACCGGCTTACTCATGGCACCGCCGCCGCCGTCCGATGGTGGTGGCGGCAAGAGAAGATGGTGGTGCAGGAGTGGTGGTGGTGCGAACCCTTTTCCTGATCAATCTTTAGGGCTTGAATTCCTGAATTTGCAGCACTAAATATGTCATCTAATAGTCAACTTCCTATGGAAAGTGGTTGGACCAGGAAATACGACCAGCCGTTCACAGTTTTAGCTCTCAAAGGTTAGAAAAAATCATGGGTTCATCTTCATCTTTATCATAATCATCCCTTTATTTTTTATGTGCATGTTTTCCTTTTTATTCTCGGTGGAAAAATGTCATTATACTTGTAAATGACGTTATAACGCGGCAGAATATCTTGTCCATGTGATACTTGGAATGTTATATCGATGTGGGCACTTTTCCCCGATGATATTATATTAATGACATTTATTGTGTCAGAGGCAGTTACGATAATGATATGATGTCATTTTAGATGCCCTTTGATATTTACATTTGGGCATTTTAGTCAATGTTTCCATTTTCATTGTGTGAAAATTTTCCTTTAAAATTCTTGAGTGATGTTGGTTAGTAAAATGTTCAAATTACCTCTTGTTATACTTACAGCAACTTGTTTAATACTCCAAAGATACTTTGTTTTGAGTTATCTTAGAAACCGAGACAACACCATGATGTAGTAATAATTTAATAGTTGTCCTATTATAAATTGAGGTGTATTATAATAGAACTTATCCTTTTGGTTCCCAAAATTGATTCCCCACTTAGTCATTAGTAATAATTAATCGAAAATGGTGTCTTTTTTTCTTTTCTTTTTAAGGATTCTTTCCTCCATCTGCAATACACATCAATAATCCATATTGAAGTACTATGTTTAATGAGATGAGAATCATACTTTAATTTCTTTATTATCTTGAGGAAATTATAATAAGGTAAACACTTGTTATTACATATTATACATCCATATCTTGTAATTCCCTTAATTGACCATTGAATTGATGGTACATTAATCGTAAGCTACTGCCATATATATGGACTTACGCTTATTTGCAGAATACTTTCTAACGTACATCATATTTATAGTAGCACTGCGTCATGATCGGTGTATTACTTTACATTGTTTGTACCATGTATGTTGTATAAAACATTGTAATGTGTCATTATCTGCGGTAATATTTTCACTTGCATCAATGATTACCTTCTTCAAGGTAAAGTCAGTTGCCTAGGGCTTTAATGGCTAGGCCAACATTGTTTGCCTCTGCAGGATTCTGGATCTTTAGGGCCAAGGAACATTTTAATTTCGAAGTGATAAGAGGCGCTTTCCATATATAGCCGGCACGAGGATTAAAATACGTTATTAAATGAATCCATGGAGTTACTCGTGAGGCTCATTCTTTAAATGTGATTTGTCAAAAAGTTTAAGTTAGATTAGATTTTATCAAGTTCGAGATTGAGGTAGGAGCTAATCAAATAATAAATCAAGTAGATTTTGAGTTTGAAAATGTAATGTCAGAGTAACTTGTGTTTTTATAGGCCCTGATTGTTATTACCTTAAGCCCTCAAACAACCTGCGAAAAAAGGTTCAAAGACAAAGGGAGTTTTCTATGAAACTGCTTTGATGCTTTCAACCATGTGAAAAAGCATAATTGTGTTAACAAACGCTTGAGCTTTATATACCCTTTGAATCTACGAACATCAAGGCGTTATATAACATATATAAATATTACGACCACAGACGGACCCCAAAGGGAAGGCATAGGTGTGTGTCCCACCCGAATTTTAATTTAAATTAACGAAAACGCCTCTCTAACTCGATAAAAGACTGGTGGATTTCTTAATCCAGCCCACGACCATACAAATATAGTTTATTAGCACACCCGATCTCCGATTCCTGGTTCCGTCCCCCGATTCCGACCATGATGCGGATGTGATTAATGAGAATATAGATGTATGTAAGAGAAATTATGCATTGTTCGATAGTATATATCGTGTTGTACAATTGTTTTGACCACGTGCCAGAAGCGAGGGTTAGGCCCGCATATATAAACCACAATAGTTATGCATCTTGAACCATAGTTTCACCCAGCTGTACAGATAGCCTCTGAGTTGTACGTATAAAGGCTTTGCTCAAGAGTGAAAAGAGGTTGAGACCCTGCCACCTTGACACAAGTATATATCGAATGTGCCTCAAATACGTACGTAACCGGGTGCACCTGGAACTCAAGACCATCCCAATTCCCAGAGAACCCCGGTTCTTTTGGTATGTGGGTTTAGGGAGGTATACACGAATAGGGTCTCGTCCGGCCCTTAACGATCGAGGCCAAGTATTCCGAAGTTGCTTGTGGGCTTGATGGCCCTAATCCTGGTGCCTTAAATGCCTTAGGTCTGATGTTCACATGTAGTTATAGTTATTCGGGACTTATACCACTACTTCAATATTCATAATTAATGTGTTTTAATTATTCACTAATTTTAGGGTTTCTTTGACCACTGACCAATGCTGAGTTTTCCGACTAATTTTTATTTTTGAAATGAGCAAACTTTAAAATATAGGGTTAATTTTTTTTTAAATTTTTATTAATAGGAGTCCACTATTTTGTCATGGAACTGCATCGGTAGTACATTTGCTCCATAATCAATTTCTGAAATTTACAATGTAATTTATGTCATCACTCTTGTGTCATGTTAGTAATTAGAATAATCTTTATAATATATTTTTATACGAAAATTTGATGTTGATTTGTGACATATTAATGGAAAAGTATTTAGGCGCAAACTTTGTGCATAAAAAAAAATGCGCCGAAGAAAAAGCGTAGGCCGATGTATTACATGCAAATTTCTATGTATGTATAATCTGTAGAAAAATATTAATTGATAGAAAAAGCTGGCAGTGTCTTTAACGACACCCGCTATTTTTTATTAAAAGAGGTCCACTATTTTGTCATGGAATTGCATACATTTGCTCCATAATCATTCTGAAATTTCTGTAATTTATATGATACTGCTACTCTTTTCTCGAGCTATTCCGAGTGGAATAATCTTTATATCGCATGTAACCGGCTTGATATGATAAATTACTGCGATATATTTTTATAACAGTGAGTGTTAGGTTGTAGCCGTATTAATTGATATGAGTTATAATATTGATTAATATAATATGTTATGGTGATAATTTAATTGTATTAATAGAATTTCCAACACAAAGTTTTATAAAAAAAAAAATATTCCAACACAAAAAAAAAGGTTTTCCAAACTAAAAAGACACAACAAGACAAAGACCAAATACAAACGTCAGTCGGAATTGATGACACAACAAGATAAAGACAACGAAAACGCGAAATAACGACGCGAAAAGACAAAGAGATAACACAACAAGAAATACGAGAATAACGCAACACTACGAAGACAAGGACAACACAAACGCGAAAATCACGGCACATACTCGAAACAAAAAAATCATGGCAATGACAAAACACAATAGCTCTCTGAGGTCGCCAATACATGGTGCACATAAATCATCATCGTCGAACAATTCTTGTCAGTTGGCACCCTTGGGGTCCCTATCCCGAAAATCACTCAAGATGGGAATAAACATTGACACGGCT